>JBBGZY010000404.1:2207500-2742500 GCA_037952925.1 Lithobates clamitans | reverse complement strand
TATATATATATATATATATATACACACACACAGGACTGTCTGTATATATATATTAAATACACTGCAGGTAACTGAATAACCTGCCTGCCTGCTCAATCTAAATGACACTCTCTCTCCGTCCATGCCAACAACACACTACACGTGGGCCGACATGCAGGCAGTCTTATATAGTGTGGGGTGTGGACTTAGTCCCCTTGAGCCATAATTGGCCAAAGGCACCCTGCCTTTGGCCATTTATGGCTCTCTTAGCTGAGGGTGCTGGGATTGGCCAAAGCATGCAGGTCATGGTGCATGCTTTGGCCAATCATCATACAACAATGCACTGCGCTTCTGCAGTGCATTATGGGCCGTTATGCATCGCTCAAATTTGGCACGAATGGCCCATAATGTATGGTTTTCGATGAACGGGCGAACAGCCAATGTTCGAGTCGAACTCTTGTTCGACCCGAACAGAAAGCTCATCCCTAACTGTCACCATTTGAGGAGGCCACAAGGATGGTGAGCCATGAAAATGCATGCATCGGTGACACAATCCCTGTTGTGTTCCTGCTAGAACAGACTCTGCGTTGCATTATGGACAGGGCACTCAAGGTAAAGCGGGGGGGAAGAGGAGGACCTCCTTTCCTCTCAAAGCCCGCTTTATGCAGACACCATTCTTCCTATGCTACAGAACACACAAGAGTAGAAGGTAGGGGGTGGAAGGTGGATTCTGGCAGTTTTTGAGGCATTGAAGCAGAGGAAGACATACATCAAACCTTACGAGATGGTTTTCCATCCCCTGAATCCTTGGGAGTAGTATGTGGCTGGGAGGAGGCAATTTCCAGATACTTGAAAGCTTAGTGACCCAGAGGAGTCTGCATATCATGCCTTCGCAAACTTGCGGTGCAGGGGCTCCTTCATGCTTCAAAGTCTGCCAAAGGACCCAAAAATACTTGGCATTCAGGAGAAGGACAACTATTGGTTGGCAACCCTCCTTAACCACCGTTACAAGAGGAAAGTCTCAGAACTCATCCTTTCCCTGCAGAGGGTGCAGAAGGTGAAATCTCTTGAGGACACCTTAAATAGGAGTTTATCTAATGCTTTTCCCTACTCTGGTAGGCTACAGTGTTGTGCAAAACATAGTTTTGAGGCTTGGTCAAGAGAGCGGTGGAGAAGGGGGCCGCCTAAGTGATGCATTTCACAATTTATTTTTTTTAGTCCTCGCTGCCCAGGGCTGTGAGCTTCCACATCCCATCGGTAGCATCTGCATCATATGGTGGATGATTAACTAGGAGCGGAAACAGAGATGGAGAGCTTTCCAGTTGAGGATCCACTGGGTTATTGGGCCATGAGAATAGACCACTGGTCAGAACATGCCCAGTATGCAATCGAGCTGCTGGGCTGCCCTGCATCTGAATGGGCATTTAGTGATGCTGGAGGTTTTGTTACTGATAATAGAGCACGTCTGTCCACAGACTCCATGGACCGTCTGACATTTATCAAAATGAATCAGTCCTGGATTACCAGCAGCTATGAAGCCTCTGATGCCAATGTCGCTGATTAAGTGTTTTTGGGATGTGGAATCTCTGCAAGAATTCTAGGCTGCCTAGCGTGGGTGTGGTTTCATCTGGAACAATTTTTTTGTTGTAGGTTTCATGGGTACAATTAACACCCAAAGACCAATTTTTCTGCACCTGTTTGACAGGTGCATATCATTTACATTTTTGACAGCAAGGCCAATTCTTGCTTTCATCAAGAGTACCTCTATAGGGTTATGGTGTGAAGGCATCTCTGACACCCATAGACCAATTTATCCGCACTTGTTACTTCTATCCAAAGTCGGAAGAGACACCAGAAATGTATCCAAAAAATCTCTAATCTTGTTCCCAATGCACTACATTGTGGACTCATCATACAGACTGGCTCCCCAAGCCGTTGTTTACAAAATAAAGAAAGCTTGCAGGGAAAATTTCATTTTTTTTAACTTTATAAATGCAATTATTGCTGCAGCAGCTTCTATACACAGTACAGATGTGCCACTTTACAGGTAGACTATGGGGATTTTATTGTTTTCTCATTTTTATGCTTTCACCTTAAGCATCAGTAAATCACTGCTCATTTAAAAATTAAGTTTTTTACAAACTTTTTTTCATTGATACATGTCCCCCAGGGCAGTACCCGGACCCCCATAACCATTGTATGCCCAATTACTTGTATATAAGCCTTCAAAATGAGTACTTTTGAGTTTAACAGTTCAGGTCCCATAGACTTCAACGGGGTTCGTTATTGGGTTCCGAACTTTTGCGATGTTGCGAAAGTTCTGGTACAAATCGAACAGGGGTTTATTTGGCCCATCCCTAATTTTTTTTTTTTTTTTTTAATTTTGTTTATTGCTCTTTTCCCGGTATTGTGGTGGCGTGTGTGGATGTTAGTAAATAGTCTTCTTAGATTTACATCAGTGGATCTATGGGGCATAAAACCAGTTTGGTCGAAATCAATTAAAAAGGGGAGGAGAGGATATAGACGAAGGGCTAGCAGTTTAGTTAGAATTTTAAAATCATTATTTAGTAGCGCAATTGGGCGGTAGGAGGCACAAGATGTTGGGTCTTTAGGGGATTTGTAGATTAAAGTTAGGTATGCATAGTACATGGAATCTGGTAATTTACCGTTAGATAAACATGCTGTGTAGATTTGGGCTAGTAGTGGCGCTAATAGTTCTCCATGAGTCCTATAAAAATCAATGGGTAATCCATCCAGCCCAGGTGCCTTCCCAGTAGGAAAGGAGTGTATGGCATTCAGGACCTCTTGAGCCGTGAATGGTTGAACCAACGTCTCTCTTTCTTGATCCGAAAGCCAACCGAGTGCCAGGGGATCCAACAGATCCTGCAATTTCTCAGGCTGAAAATCAGTAGATAAAGTAGATGTGTATAGGGTTCTGTAAAAGGCACTAAATGTTTGCAGGATTTCCGAAGGAGTTGTCACCTTTGCACCCTCGGAGGTCTGCAATTCCGAGACCAGTGTGGATGGCTGATCATTTTGTACCAACATGGCCAAAAGATGGACATTTTTATCGCCCTGCTCGAAAAATCTTTGTTTACCACTAAATGTCTCTAATCGTGTGACTTCAGATAAGTGTAAGTGTAGTTCCCTCTGCGCTACCATTAAAGAGTCAAATTGGTCAGGGTTGGGGTCCGAGCTGTATTTAGCCGTCTGGGTCGTTACTGCTTGTTGCAATGAGTGGGTACTGCCCCCCAGTGTAGGCCTTGAATGAATCCCATACTATGCCAGTAGATGAGGACTCGGCATTTCGTTCCCAGTACTCAGTAAGCAGGGGGGGTAAGGAATCAGTCAGCTCTGGATGTGTTACCCAGTGTGCATCCAGTCTCCAAAGTGCCGCACTTCTTGATGCTGGCGAGCGAAGCTTCTCTGCTAAGGGGCTATGGTCCGATAGCCCACTCGGCAGATAGGATGCCTCCAGCTCATCTGCTCTTATGGCAAGATTGGAGAAGGCTAGATCTATACGTGATGCTGTTTTATATGTGGAAAAACATGAATAGAGTCTGGTAGTACGATTTTTCCATCTCCAGATCTCCTCCAGACCCATAGTCTGGGCCCAGACTAATAGATCTTTATTATGGTGTTTGGGTGGAATGGGTCTATCTAAGTCAGATGACAAGGTGGTGTTAAAGTCCCCCATTATCAGTAATTTGTCTGTACCAAAGGATGCAACCTTTTCCATTATCCTATATAATATATCAGATGAGAAAGGTGGAGGTATGTATAGTCCAACCACAATATATCTTTGGGACCACAGTGTAAATACTACAATGACAAATTTACCCTGTTGGTCTGTGCAGACTTCATTAATTACACACGGAAAATTTTTGTGGATTAGTATCGACACTCCTCTTGCGTAGGTGGAGTATGTGGAATGGATAGCTCTCTGTATCCACGGTTTTTAAACGTCAAGATTTTGCTGCCCGTTAAATGGATCTCCTGGAGAATTATAATTTGAGGGGCATGAGACTTTAAATATTGAAACAATAAAGCCCGTTTGAATTTCGAGCCTAAACCCCTCACATTCCATGAAAGGACTGTGAAGGAATCAGCTGAGGGGTTAGCCATTTGGGATACAAACGCATAACCAAATCGGATGAATGAGGGGGCGCACCAAGAACCATCCCTTGGACAGCAAAATCTCTGTTAGATCATACCATGTATCAATAGCACTTAACCAGATTAAAACTCTTAAAACAAAAATTGAAGCAAATAAAGAGTAGAAGGAACAAAAACAAAACTTACATATGTTCCTCAAACAACCCAAGCACAATGTGCTTATCTTACTATATCCCATCTCTCTCCACAAAAAAGAAAAAAAAAGGAAGAGAGACTGGGAATAGTTTTACCCCTAAACAACAAAAAACGAAGTGTGTAGTTACAGGTTAGATTAGTGCACTACACTCTAATCATCTAATAGCTGGACAGAGACCTTTTCTTCGTGTAGGTAGAGTTCTGGGTCCAGAACTATTAAAAGTCTACCAGCTGGAGGTGGGAAATAAGGAGACAAGGTGGGGGGAGGGAATTGTAGTGCTCAGTCTTGTAGTGCTTCTTAGAAGATGAGTGTGCTGTGTAATCTGCAAAAGTTGAGCAGTCCAGCTCTCAATATAGCGCTCAAATCTTAACATTAAAAATAAAAAAAAAAGAAGATAGGGGTCTGATGTAATGGGTAAACAAAAGAGGGGGGGGGGACAAAAAAGCAAATGAGATGGAGAGGCCTGCATGAAATGGCATTATGTCATGACTCTATGGTATGTATAAAAGCATTCAGGCAGCAGGATCTATATGCCATGTCACTGTAGTAGCTCAGCTGCAACAATGGAGATTTCAAACCTTTGGTGTGGTAGATAATATCCAGGTGACAATGTTCATCTTGCAGTGGGGTCAGCCACGTCCGTCTATCCACGATAGAGCAGCCTCAGGATCCAAAAAGAAATGTGCCCGTTCCCCGTCAATTACTCGGAGCTTGCTTGGGTACAGCAGGCTGAATTTTAGGCCTTTTTCTCGGAGGCGGCGTCTTGCTTCTGTAAAGGAGCGGCGTCTTTGCTGTATCTCTGGAGATTAATCGGGGAAGAGCATAATTTTGGCATTGTTAAAGTGCAGATCCTGTTTTTCTCTGGCTGCCGCAAGCAATTTGTCCCGGTCCCTGTAGTTTAGTAAAATAAGTAGGAAGGGACGTGGTGGGGCTCCAGGAATTGGAGGAGTTGGGGGAACTCTGTGAGCCCTCTCTACCACATATGTGGGCGGCATTGCAGGGATATCCAGTAGGGAGAGGAGAAACGTTTCCGCAAATTCAGCAGGTCTGGATGCCTCTGCGCGCTCTGGAAGGCCTAGTACACGGATATTGTTTCTCCTCAGTCTGTTCTCTGTGTCAATGGATTTTTCCTGCAGGGCTTTAACTTGCAGCTGCAAGGCACGGAGGTCCTGGGAATCAGCCCTGGTATCATCTTCCAGCTGGGAAATGCGGCCTTCAGCCTCCGTGAACCGGGACCTAAATTTGTCCATATCATGTCTAATGAGGCTGACATCTGTGACTAGGTGGTCAATGTGGACCATGACTGAGTCGTTGCCTGCCTTGATAGCTGCTAACAGCTCTGCATGTGAAGCCGCCTGAGCTGCTGTCAGCTCTGAGGAGGTCTGAGTCCTGGCCGACATAGTGCTTATGGTAAGCCTCGTGGGCAAGATGGCGGCGGCGGAGGACTGAGTACAGGCCCTAGAGGAGGATTGAAGCTTACCCGATGGCGGCGGAGAGGTCTGCTTAGTGCTGTAAGTTCTCTTAGGCCCCAGGATGCCGGATTAGAGAAAATAGTGAGATTTATAAGCCAGGATTAGCTGACAGGATGAATGTAAGAGCGGAGCTCAGCTTCAGCACGTCCTCTCTGCTTCACATTCGGCCACGCCCCCTCCCATCCCTAATCTTTAAATGCACACTGATTTTCTGTGTTTGTTGACTCAACAAACTCCCCAGTAGGCCCCTTCCCACCCCTGGGCCCCATAGCAGCTGTGTGGGCTGATATGGCTAAAGTTATGACACTGAATAAAATATATACTTATATTTAGTGATTAGCAATTTCTTGGAAACAAAAACAACAAGGAATGTGTAACATGATCCCTTTACTTCTGTTAAGCATGTTAAGTATAACCATGAGTATCTGCACCATGTGTGCTGCCTGTATTTATTCAGATTACTCTGGAAAACATGGAGCAGATATAGTAGATATGTTAATGAATACATTTTGGTGTGTTTTGCAACATAGAGAGTGGAGCAAGTCTGGTCTTAATCACAGCTACCAAACAGTGGCAGTGACTCCACAATGGTCCTATGATTTCCATTGTTTAAACATAACCGTTTAGACATCAGTGTTGTGTGGCTCATAATTGACCAAGCTTAAAGTGATGCATGTTCTAGTTACTAATGCTGCATTAGAGTTCATGTTACAGAAAACACTGGTTTGATTTATTGAAAGTGCAGAGAATGTTCTCTCAGTTAAAAGCTCCGTTCACTTCAAATATCCAATCATATGCAAGCAGAAAAACTATTGTCAATTCCCTTACTCATGATTGAGTACTTAATTAAGTATCTTAGCTTTACCTAATTTAGTAAGCTAAGTAAACACTCTTCATGATAGTGCATTTGGAACTTCAACCAATATGTTACAGTCATCAACAGTGCAGTGATGTGGCATCTTGTATTCTGGTCCACATATTGTAAATTGCTACAATAGGCTCAACCCCCCCCCCCCCCGATATTGACTCATAATTCATTCAAACTCTGTTGGGTCCCAGTTTAAGATACACCTGTCAAAAAATGCCCAAATTTATATTATTTATAAAGAGAACCCATGTTTTGGTGAGCAGTTTGGGAAGCCTTGCTCAACTGAAATCAATAAAGCTTTCATAAAACATTTAAATCCAAATCTAAAATAAAAAAATGTTTTTTAAATGTTTTCCTTTTATGTTTACCAGTTATAACTAGTTTAACATTTTGGTAAACTATACAATAATTGAATATAGGAAGTGGATTTAACGAATCTGGGAAGTTGGTTTATTTTGGACACACACAAATACTTTATTTTTACAATTTCTATATCATACTACCAGTAACTTATATTTTCTTACAACAATTTTCAATATATTTCTGTTTTAACTACATAGTGCAATGAACTGTACAATCTAACTGGAAACTTTCCAACATTAAAGTGATACTAAAGTCTCAGGGTTTTTTAGTTAAAAATAACAAACATGTTGTACTTACCTGCTCTGTGCAGTGGATTTGCACATAGCAGCCGGATCCTCCTCTTCTCGGGTCTGTGCTCCTGGCCCCCCCCTTCTGTTGAGTGCCCCCACAACAAACAGCTTGCAATGGGGACATCCGAGCCGACCTGCAGCTCCCTGTGTCCATTCAGACACGTACTCACTTTTGTTGCCATCGTTTAGACATTAATGGCTGTCGCTTGAGTTATTTTGAGGGGACAGCAAATTGATACTGTTATACAAGCTGTGCACTCACTACTTTACATTGTAGCAAAGTGTCATTTCTTCAGTGTTGTCACATGAAAAGATATATTAAAATATTTACAAAAAATGTGAGGGGTGTACTCACTTTTGTGAGATGCTATATATATATATATATATATATATATATATAGCATCTCACAAAAGTGAGTACACCCCTCACATCTTTGTAAATATTTTAATATATCTTTTCATGTGACAACACTGAAGAAATGACACTTTGCTACAATGTAAAGTATTGAGTGCACAGCTTGTATAACAGTGTCAATTTGCTGTCCCCACAAAATAACTCGACATACAGTCATTATTGTCTAAACCGCTGACAACAAAAGTGAGTACACCCCTAAGTGAAAATGTCCAAATTGGGCCCAAAGTGTCAATATTTTGTGTGGCCACCATTATTTCCCAGAACTGCCTTAACCCTCTTGGGCATGGAGTTCACCAGAGCTTCACAGGTTACCACTTGAGTCCTCTTCCACTCCTCCATGACGACATCACAGAGCTGGTGGATGTTGGAGACCTTTTGATCCTCCACCTTCCGTTTGAGGATGCCCCACAGATGCTCAATAGGGTTTAGGTCTGGAGACATGCTTGGCCAGTACATCACCTTTACCCTCAGCTTCTTTACCAAGGCAGTGGTCATCTTGGAGGTGCGTAGGGGTCGTTATGTTGGAATACTGCCCTGTAGCCCAGTCTCCGAAGGGTGGGGATCATGCTCGGCTTCAGTATGTCACAGTACATGTTGGCATTCATGGTTCTCTCAATGAACTGTAGCTCTCCGGTGCCAGCAGCACTCATGCAGCCCCATACCATGACACTACTACCATGCTTGACTGTAGGCAAGACACACTTGTCTTTGTACTCCTCACCTGGTTGCCGCCACACATGCTTGACATCATCTGAACCAAATAAGTTTATCTTAGTCTCACCACACCAGAGGACATGGTTCCAGTAATTCATGTCCTTAGTCTGCTTGTTTTCAGAAAACTGTTTGCAGGCTTTCTTTTGCATCATCTTTAGAAGAGGCTTCCTTCTGGGATGACAGCCATGCAGACCAATGTGATGCAATGTGTTGTGTATGGTCCTAGCACTGACAGACTGATCCCCCAACATGTCAACCTCTGCAGCAATGCTGGCAGGACTCATATGTCTATTTCCCAAAGACAACCTCTGGATATGATGCTGAGCATGTGCACTCAACTTCTTTGGAAGACTTTGGCAAAGCCTGTTCTAAATGGAACCTGTCCTGTTAAAACGCTGTATGGTCTTGGCCACCATGCTGCAGCTCAGTTTCAAGGTCTTGGCAATCTTCTTATAGCCTAGGCCATCTTTATGTAGAGCAACAATTCTTTTATTCAGATCCTTGGAGCGTTCTTTACCATGAGGTGCCATGTTGAACTTCCAGTGACCAGTATCAGAGAGTGAGAGCAATAACACCAAATTTAACACACCTGCTCCTCATTCATGTCTGAGACATTGTAACCTCCAACAAGTCACATGACACTGGGGAGAGAAAATGGCTAATTGGGCTCAATTTGGACATTTTCACTTATGGGTGTACCCACTTTTGTTGCCAGCAGTTTAAACATTAATGGCTGTGTGTTGAGTTATTTTGAGAGGACAGTAAATTTACACTGTTATACAACCTGTACACTCACTGTTACATTGTACAAACTGTCATTTCTTCAGTGTTGTCACATGAAAAGATATACTAAAATATTTACAAAAATGTGAGGGGTGTACTCACTTTTGTGAGATATATACAGTGAGGATGGAAAGTATTCAGACCCCCTTATATTTTTCACTCTTTGTTATATTGCAGCCATTTGCTAAAATCATTTAAGTTCATTTTTTTCCTCATTTATGTACACACAGCACCCCATATTGACAGAAAAACACAGAATTGTTGATGTTTTTGCAGATTTATTAAAAAAGAAAAACTGAAATATCACATGGTCCTAAGTATTCAAACCCTTTTCTCAGTATTTAGTAGAAGCACCCTTTTGATCTAATACAGCCATGAGTCTTTTTGGAAAAGATGCAACAAGTTTTTCACACCTGGATTTGGGGATCCTCTGCCATTCCTCCTTGCAGATCCTCTCCAGTTCTGTCAGGTTGGATGGTAAACGTTGGTGGACAGCCATTTTTAGGTCTCTCCAGAGATGCTCAATTGGGTTTAAGTCAGGGCTCTGGCTGGGCCATTCAAGAACAGTCACTGAGTTGTTGTGAAGCCACTCCTTCGTTATTTTAGCTGTGTGCTTAGGGTCATTGTCTTGTTGGAAGGTAAACCTTCGGCCCAGTCTGAGGTCCTGAGCACTCTGGAGAAGGTTTTCGTCCAGGATATCCCTGTATTTGGCCACATTCATCTTTCCCTCGATTGCAACCAGTCATCCTGTCCCTGCAGCTAAAAAACACCCCCACAGCATGATGCTGCCACCACCATGCTTCACTGTTGGGACTGTATTGGACAGGTGATGAGCAGTATATAAAAATAAAATAGAATTATATTGAAAAAATCCAATTAAAAAATGTCCTTTTGCTGGGTGAAGTGAAGAAAACACAAAAAAAATCCATATATGGAAGGAATTAATCCATATTGCAAAAAATAAATCATAAGAAATCCAATATTGATGTAAATCCAAAGGTGATGTGTTGTGAAGTTCCACACTAACGTGACAAGTGAAAACATATATCCTCCACCACTGAAAAATGCTGCCGCTTAACAGAAATCGTGGTCCCTTATTACAGGGGACCACACTGGGTGAGTGGCTGTAACCCCAGCCTGGGATCTCACTGGCAAGCACTGGACTCCTCAGTAGGGATGAGCTTCGTGTTCGAGTCGAACCCATGTTCGACTCGAACATCGGCTGTTCGGTCGTTCGCCGAATTGCGAACGATATGGGCCGTTCGCGCCAAATTCGTGTGGCGCGTCACGGCCCATAATTCACTGCGGCATCGCAGTGCATTGCTGGCTGATGATTGGCCAAGCATGCACTATGACCCGCATGCTTGGCCAATCACAGCGCCGTCAGTAGAGAGAGCTGTAATTGGCCAAAGCCAGGGTGGCTTTGGCCAATTATGGCTCAGGGGATTTAGTACACACCCCACACTATATAAGGCCGCCTGCACGGCGGCCCTGTGTAGTGTGTGTTCCGGTGTGCTGAGAGATAGAGAGAGAGAGAGACAGTGTCATTTGATTTGAGTTAGATAGATTAGGCAGAACAGTCAGTCAGTTAGCTGCACTTACAGTGTATTGTGTATATATATGCATCCCAGGTGTTGCATATATATATATACACTGTATTCAGTTTAGCTAGATCCGTTCCTGTTATCTTCTATCTAGACTATTTACATTTAGTGCAGTGTGTCCTGCTCACAGTGTTCAGCTAGATCCGTTCCTGCTATTTACATTCAGTGCAGTGCGTCCTGCTCACAGTGTTCAGCTAGATCCGTTCCTGGTATTTACATTTAGTGCAGTGCGTCCTGCTCACAGTGTTCAGCTAGATCCGTTCCTGCTATTTACATTCAGTGCAGTGCGTCCTGCTCACAGTGTTCAGCTAGATCCGTTCCTGGTATTTACATTCAGTGCAGTGCGTCCTGCTCACAGTGTTCAGCTAGATCCGTTCCTGCTATTTACATTCAGTGCAGTGCGTCCTGCTCACAGTGTTCAGCTAGATCCGTTCCTGCTATTTACATTCAGTGCAGTGCGTCCTGCTCACAGTGTTCAGCTAGATCCGTTCCTGGTATTTACATTTAGTGCAGTGCGTCCTGCTCACAGTGTTCAGCTAGATCCGTTCCTGCTATTTACATTCAGTGCAGTGCGTCCTGCTCACAGTGTTCAGCTAGATCCGTTCCTGCTATTTACATTCAGTGCAGTGCGTCCTGCTCACAGTGTTCAGCTAGATCCGTTCCTGGTATTTACATTTAGTGCAGTGCGTTGTGCTCACAGTGTTCAGCTACATCCGTTCCTGCTATTTACATTCAGTGCAGTGCGTCCTGCTCACAGTGTTCAGCTAGATCCGTTCCTGCTATTTACATTCAGTGCAGTGCGTCCTGCTCACAGTGTTCAGCTAGATCCGTTCCTGCTATATACATTTAGTGCAGTGCGTCCTGCTCACAGTGTTCAGCTAGATCCGTTCCTGGTATTTACATTTAGTGCAGTGCGTCCTGCTCACAGTGTTCAGCTACATCCGTTCCTGCTATTTACATTCAGTGCAGTGCGTCCTGCTCACAGTGTTCAGCTAGATCCGTTCCTGCTATTTACATTCAGTGCAGTGCGTCCTGCTCACAGTGTTCAGCTAGATCCGTTCCTGCTATTTACATTCAGTGCAGTGCGTCCTGCTCACAGTGTTCAGCTAGATCCGTTCCTGGTATTTACATTTAGTGCAGTGCGTCCTGCTCACAGTGTTCAGCTAGATCCGTTCCTGCTATTTACATTCAGTGCAGTGCGTCCTGCTCACAGTGTTCAGCTAGATCCGTTCCTGCTATATACATTTAGTGCAGTACGTCCTGCTCACAGTGTTCAGCTAGATCCGTTCCTGTTATCTTCCTACTGACAGGCAGGCTTGTCTGGTTACAGTATATAAAGCTACCTTAAGAAAATTACAGGTGTTCTTTTTGATCCTATTAGTACCACGGTCAGGCAGCTAGACTATTTACATTTAGTACAGTGCGTCCTGCTCACAGTGTTCAGCTAGATCCGTTCCTGCTATTTACATTCAGTGCAGTGCGTCCTGCTCACAGTGTTCAGCTAGATCCGTTCCTGCTATTTACATTCAGTGCAGTGCGTCCTGCTCACAGTGTTCAGCTAGATCCGTTCCTGGTATTTACATTTAGTGCAGTGCGTCCTGCTCACAGTGTTCAGCTAGATCCGTTCCTGCTATTTACATTCAGTGCAGTGCGTCCTGCTCACAGTGTTCAGCTAGATCCGTTCCTGCTATATACATTTAGTGCAGTACGTCCTGCTCACAGTGTTCAGCTAGATCCGTTCCTGTTATCTTCCTACTGACAGGCAGGCTTGTCTGGTTACAGTATATAAAGCTACCTTAAGAAAATTACAGGTGTTCTTTTTGATCCTATTAGTACCACGGTCAGGCAGCTAGACTATTTACATTTAGTACAGTGCGTCCTGCTCACAGTGTTCAGCTAGATCCGTTCCTGTTATCTTCCTACTGACAGGCAGGCTTGTCTGGTTACAGTATATAAAGCTACCTTAAGAAAATTACAGGTGTTCTATCCCAGCTTAGTGCAGCTACAGGCCATTAGTATGTCTGGAAGGCCAAGAAGGAGAGGCAGACAGTCACAAGCCAATAAGAGAGGGCAAGCAGGCTCTGTGTCTAGTGCTGGTCGTGGAGACGGTGCATCCTCATCAGCACGTGGCCATGGGACACGCTTGGCCTTTTTTTCGGCAGCTGGCCGTGTTGAGCCGCAACATGCGGAAGACTTGGTCGAGTGGATGACCAAGCCGTCCTCATCCTCCTCATCCTCTCTCACCCATGCCCAGGGTGCTTTGTCTGGCAAAGCAGCGGCCTCTTCCCTCAGCTCAATGTCATCAGTGACTCCTTCCCTAGCTCCACCATGTCCTCATGAGGATTCCCTCGAACTGTTTGACCACAGTGTTGGGTACATGCTCCAGGAGGATGCCCAGCGTTTGGAAGGCTCTGATGATGATACTGAGCTCAATGAAAGCAGTAACATGAGCACGGACAGAGGGGGTGCCCAAGAAGGACAGCAATCTGGCAGTCATGCTCCCCCTGCTGCAACATACTGCCAGGTTTGCTCCAGTGATGAGGAGGGAGGGGATGATGAGGTCACTGACTCAACGTGGGTGCCTGATAGGAGAGAGGAGGAGGAGGAGGAGGAGGAGGAGGTGGCACATCACCAACTAGGCAGGATGCCCTCCAGGGGCCAGCCTAAGGGCAGCACATTGACTGCATCACACCCCAAAGCTCCACATGTGCAGGGCGCTGCAGTCTCTGCGCGTTATTCAAAAAGTTCTTTGGTGTGGGCCTTTTTTGAGACGAGTGCATCAGATCGCACCGCTGCTATTTGCAACATATGTCTCAAGCGTATCTCGCGTGGCCAAAACATCTCCCGCTTGGGTACCACATGCTTGACCAGACATATGTTGACCTGCCATGCAGTTCGTTGGCAAGCGTATCTAAAAGACCCACACCAAAGAACAAAGACGATCTCTCCTTGCTCCTCATCAGCTGAGATTTCCAACCCCACTAGACCTTCAGTCCTCTCTGAGACCTGCAGTGAGAGGAATGAAGGTGTAGAATTAGGTGTGTCACAGCCAAGTACTTGTGGGCAATCTGCTTTTGGTACACCGACGTCAGATTGTACCAGGCAAATTTCCCTGCCCCAGCTGCTGCACCGCCGAAAGAAGTTTGCTCCCAGCCATCCACATGCCCAGCGGTTGAATGCTAGCTTGGCAAAATTGCTAGCACTTCAACTGCTGCCTTTTCAGTTGGTAGACTCTGCCCCCTTCCGTGAGTTTGTGGAATGTGCGGTTCCTCAGTGGCAGGTACCCAAACGCCACTTTTTCTCACGGAAGGCGATTCCGGCTCTCTACCGGCATGTGGAAGGCAATGTCCATGCCTCGCTGGACAGGGCGGTCAGCGGTAAGGTGCATATTACCGCTGACTCATGGTCCAGCAGGCATGGACAGGGACGTTACTTAAGTTTCACGGCGCATTGGGTGACTCTGCTGGCAGCTGGGAAGGATGCAGGACAAGGTGCAGTAGTGTTGGAGGTTGTTCCGCCACCACGCCTCCAAAATGCTGATTGTGACACACCTCTCTCCTCCACCCCCTCCTCTTCTTCTTCCTCCATGGCCTCTTCCTCGGAACCAGCGGTGCTCCGTAGGCGTTCAAGGGGCTACGCAAGTACGCAGGCCAAAAGATGCCATGCGGTGCTTGAGCTGGTGTGCTTGGGGGACAGGAGCCACACTGGGGCAGAGGTTCTGTCAGCTCTGCAGGGGCAGGTTCAGAGGTGGTTGACGCCACGCCAACTTAAGGCAGGAATGGTGGTTTGCGACAATGGCACCAACCTCCTCTCTGCCCTCCGAAGGGACAACTGACCCATGTGCCCTGTTTGGCTCACGTCCTTAACTTGTTGGTGCAGCGGTTCTTGGGCAGGTACCCGGGCTTACAGGATGTCCTGAGGCAGGCCAGGAAAGTCTCTGTGCATTTCCGCCGGTCATATAATGCCAGTGCTCGGCTGACGGACCTCCAAAAGGAGTTTAACCTGCCCAAGAACCGCCTAATCTGTGACATGCCCACCAGGTGGAACTCGACGTTGGCCATGCTGCAGCAGCTGCACACGCAGCAGAGGGCCATCAATGAGTACCTGTGCGACTATGGCACCAGGACAGGGTCAGGGGACCTTGGTTTTTTTTCCCCACGCCAGTGGGCCATGATCAGGGATGCATGCACTGTCCTGTCACCATTCGAGGAGGCCACGAGGATGGTGAGCACTGACAGTGCATGCATCAGTGACACTGTCCCCCTTGTCCACCTGTTGGAGCACACGCTGCGTGGAATAATGGACAGGGCACTTGAGGCAGAACAGAGGCAGGAAGAGGAGGACTTCCTTAGCTCTCAAGGCCCCCTTTATCCAGACAGTGTTCCTGCGTGCCCGCCGATCACACAGGAAGAGGACGAGGAGGAGGAGGAGGAGGAGGAGGAAGATTGTGTCAGTATGGAGGTGGAGCCTGGCACTCAGCATCAGCAGTCTTTAAGGGATCAGTCCCAAGGAACACATGGACTTGTACGTGGCTGGGAGGAGGTGGCTGCGGACGTTGTTGTCCTTAGTGACCCAGAGGACTCCGGACCGAATGCCTCAGCAAACCTACGCTGCATGGCCTCCCTGATCCTGCAAAGCCTGCGTAAGGATCCTCGTATTCGTGGTATCAAGGAGAAGGACCAATACTGGCTGGCAACCCTCCTTGATCCACGTTACAAGGGTAAGGTTGCGGACCTTATCTTGCCATCGCAGAGGGAGCAGAGGATGAAACATCTTCGGGAGGCCTTGCAGAAAGGTCTGTGCAACGCGTTCCCAGAGACTGGGAGGTTACAAACTCCTGTTTCTGGACAACGTGTTGCTGAGGCTTCGGTCAGTCAAAGAAGGAGCGGTGGAGAAGGTGGCCGTCTGACCGATGCGTTCAGACAATTTTTTGGTCCGCAGCCCCAAGGTATGATCGGTTCCAGCAACCATCGCCAGCGTCTGTTTTACATGGTGCAGGAATACCTAGGGGCAAGATCAGACTTGGACACCTTTCCCACCGAAAATCCTCTGGGTTACTGGGTCTTGAGGATGGATCACTGGCCAGAGCTTGCACAGTATGCAATTGAGCTACTGGCCTGTCCTGCATCCAGCGTTCTTTCGGAACGCACATTCAGTGCTGCTGGAGGCGTGGTAACCGATCACAGGGTGCGTCTGTCCACCGACTCGGTCGATCGGCTGACCTTCATAAAAATGAATCAGTCTTGGATCACCACCAGCTACCAAGCACCTGATGCAGATGTAACCGAATAATTTTTTTTGAAATCTCAGATCCCTTCAAAGACTGCCTATGCTGATGCTGAGTGACTATCCCTGAGTAATTATCCTCTTCCTCCTCAATCATCACGCTGATAGCTTGTAAGAACATTTTTGGTTCTGGGCGCCACCACCAGTGCCTAAGGCACAATTTTTCAGCCCCTGTTTAACAGGGGCGTGTAATTACAATTTTTGATGTAATACTTTGCAGCAGGGCTCGTTCCTGCATTCCAACTAGAGTGTCTGTGAGGGGTTGCAGTGTTGTGGCACCAGCACCAGTGCCTAAGACCCAATTTTTCAGCCCCTGTCTAACAGGGGCGTGTAATTACAATTTTTGATGCAATACTTTGCAGCAGGGCTTGTTCCTGCGTTTCAACTAGAGTGTCTGTGAGGGGTTGCAGTGTTGTGGCACCAGCACCAGTGCCTAAGACCCAATTTTTCTGCCCCTGTCTA
Organism: Lithobates clamitans; assembly: GCA_037952925.1. NCBI lineage: Eukaryota > Metazoa > Chordata > Amphibia > Anura > Ranidae > Lithobates > Lithobates clamitans. Next base: position 2,725,952 of record JBBGZY010000404.1, on the reverse strand, counting down.
ACAGGGGCGTGTAATTACAATTTTTGATGCAATACTTTGCAGCAGGGCTCGTTCCTGCGTTCCAACTAGAGTGTCTGTGAGGGGTTGCAGTGTTGTGGCACCAGCACCAGTGCCTAAGGCCTAATTTTTCAGCTCCTGTTCAACAGGGGCATGTAATTACAATTCTTGATCTAATATTTCACAGCAGGGCCCTGTGAGGGCTTACAGTGTTTTGGCCACAGCAACACCTAAGGCCCAAATTTCTGCTGAGTATATAGGGCAGGACCCTACTTTCAAACATCTAACTTACAAACGACTCCTACTTGCAAACGGAAGGAGACAACAGGAAGTGAGATGAAATCTACCCCTAAGGAAGGGAAATTCTCTCCTGTAAGAGTTAATATGGGAAAACAATTTCTCCTTTCCACTGATGCTTTCCAATCCTTGTTCCACAAAAAAACCCAAATTTTCAAAAAACATTTTTCATTGGGACAAAAAAGTGAGGTGAAATCTTCTGAAGAGGAGGAAAGACGCAAAACAAATGTCACAGGGGTGATAACCCTTCCCTATGTTTTCCAAAAAGCTTAGAAAAGATTTTTTGGCTGGAGCTAAACACATTAAAAATGTTCAAAATTACAAACAGATTCTACTTAACAACAAACCTACAGTCCCTGTCTTGTTTGCACCGCCTGAATACTGCTGTTCAGAGTATATAGGGACCTTTCCTTATTTTAATTTGGGTGCGGGGTTCCCCTTAATATCCATACAAGACCCAAAGGGCCTGGTAATGGACTGGGGGGTACCCATGCCGTTTGTCTCACTGATTTTCATCCATATTGCCATGACCCGACATGACATTAAACCCGCAAGCAGTTTTAAATGAGATTTTTTCCTTTAAAAATGACATTTGGTGCAGGGACTGTTCTAAACATGGGAAACACGCGCCACTTTACAGGCATACTATAGACACCCCCCCAGGTACGATATTTAAAGGAATATTTCACTTTTTTTTTTTTACTTTAAGCATCATTAAAATCACTGCTCCCGAAAAAACGGCCGTTTTTAAAAGTTTTTTTTGCATTGATACATGTCCCCTGGGGTAGGACCCGGGTCCCCACACCCTTTTTAGGACAATACCATGCAAATTAGCCTTTAAAATGAGCACTTTTGATTTCGAACGTTCGAGTCCCATAGACGTCAATGGGGTTCTAACGTTCGTGCGAACTTGCGGTCCGTTCGCGGGTTCTGGTGCGAACCGAACCGGGGGGTGTTCGGCTCATCCCTACTCCTCAGCATCAGCAGGAATGGTCACCAGAAGAATCAGTAGTTGGGCAGTGGTTTCACCAGGCTGCACTGCTTCCTCTTATCACTGCTGTTTGTGTAGTACTGAGCATGGCAAAGGAATGTTTTGTTTCTTCTTATCACTACATATTGCCATGCTCAGTGTCTAAATCTGGGGAAGCAACTGTCAGCACTGAGAGGTCCCTCCATACTAAAGGAGAGCCAGGAACATACACGGCAGGTACCGGCAGGGGCCAGCACAGGGGCGGGTGGAGACAAAGAGGTGCAGGCACTAGCAAAGAGTAGATGAGTGACAGTCAGGAAGGGTAGAGGGGGAAGTGCCAGGGAGGCCGATCCAGGACTGGAGCATCCCAATAAGTACGCTCCATTGAGTGACATTGGTGAAACCAGTCAGGGACCAGCACTACTGGAGCTGAGGGACTCTCCTAGCTGCCGGGGGAAGAACTCCTCCAGTGAGAGTGAGGGGGCAGCGAAGGGAAAGGAAAGACAGATTCTGGTGGTAGGGGACTCAATTCTTAGAAGGACAAAGAGGACAATCTGTAACCAAGACCTGAAGCGCAGAACAGTATGTTGTCTACCGGGCGCTCGGGTTAGGCACATCATGGATCTTGTGGACAGATTACTGGGAAGGGCTGGGGAAGACCCAGCTGTCATGGTGCACGTTGGAACCAATGACAAAGTCAGAGGCAGATGGAGTGTCCTAAAGAACGATTTTAGGGACTTAGGAGCTAAATTGAGAAATAGGACCTCCAAGGTAGTATTCTCAGGAATACTACCGGTACATCGAGCCACACCAGAAAGGCAGAGAGAGATTAGGGAAGTAAACAAGTGGCTGAAGAGCTGGTGTAGTAAGGAGGGGTTTGGGTTCCTGGAGGACTGGGCCGACTTCTCAGTCGATAACCTGTACTATAGAAGGGACAGACTGCACCTAAATGAGGAGGGTGCAGATCTGCTGGGAATGAAGATGGCCAAAAAGTTAGAGGGGTTTTTAAACTAGGTTATGGGGGGAGGGTCCAGAGGTAGAGATAGTCAGCGTGGAAGATATTCCAGAGGGTAGTATTGGGGGCATTAGTGGTAGGTTGACAAAAGCAGAAAAACACAAGGTAAGTATAGTAGCAAGTCCTAGTTGCAATGTCGAAACACCCAATACGAGGACAATATGCGACCGGTCTAAACTATGTGGCATGTTCACCAATGCCAGGAGCATGGCAGACAAGATGGGTGAACTAGAGATACTGTTGTACGAGGAGGATTTGGATTTTGTGGGAATTTCAGAGACCTGGCTCAACAGCTCTCACGATTGGCTGGCAAACATTCAAGGTATACCCTTTACCGCAAGGATAGAAAGGGTAAAAAAGGGGGGGGGGGTATGCCTATATATCAAGAATAATGTACAAGTGAATGTGAGAGATGACATCACTGAGGGAGCTAGGGAGGAGGTGGAATCCTTATGGGTAGAGCTCCAAAGGGATGAAGCTAAGGGGAAAATAAATACTGGGAGTATGCTATAGGCCCCCTAACCTTAGGGAGGAAGTGGAGACAGATCTCCTATCACAATTTGGATTAGTAGCAAGGATGGGAAGTGTTATCATAATGGGGGATTTTAATTATCCAGACATAGACTGGGCGGAGGGAACAGCGCATTCATTTAAGGCTCGCCAGTTCCTCAATGTCTTGCAGGACAATTTTATGGGTCAGATGGTAGACGCACCAACTAGAAATAAAACATTACTGGATCTACTGATTACCAACAATACAGACCTGATCACGGATGTGGTAATATGGGGCAATTTAGGCAACAGCGATCACAGGTCAATTAGTTTCAGTATAAATCACACAAATAGGAAACATAAAGGGAATACAAAAAACACTGAATTTCGAAAGGGCCAACTTCCCTAAACTACAAACCTTGCTAAAAGGCATAAATTGGGATAAAATATTAGGAACAAAGAATACGGAGGAGAGATGGGTTTGCTTTAAGAGCATATTAAATAAGGGCATTAGCCAATGTATCCCATTGGGTAATAAATTTAAAAGAGCAAACAAAAGTCCTGGATGGCTTAACTCCAATGTAAAAATGCATATAAAAGCAAAGGAGAAGGCCTTCAAAAAATACAAGGTAGAGGGATTATCCTCAGCATTCAGTCTTTATAAAGAATGCAACAAGAAATGTAAGGGTGCAATTAGGACGGCTAAGATAGAACATGAAAGACACATAGCGGAGGAGAGCAAAGAAAATCCCAAGAAATTCTTTAAGTATGTAAACAGTAAAAAAGGGAGGACAGACCATATTGGCCCCACAAAGAATGAGGAAGGACATCTAGTTACAAAGAATGGGGAGATGGGGAAGGTATTGAATTTATTCTTCTCCTCAGTCTTCACGAGTGAATCGAGGGGCTTCAGTAACCAAAACTGCAGTGTTTATCCTCATGACATAACACAGGAAGCACCTCCATGGTTAACAGAGAACAGAATTAAAATTAGACTTGAGAAACTTAACATTAATAAATCACCGGGACCAGATGGCTTGCATCTGAGGGTACTTAGGGAACTCAGTCAAGTAATTGCCAGACTGTTGTTCCTAATTTTTACTGACAGTCTACTGACTGGAATGGTACTAGCTGATTGGAAAAAAGCCAAAGTAGCACCAATATTTAAAAAGGGCCCAAAATACATCCCTGGGAATTACAGATCAGTTAGCCTAACATCAATAGTATGTAAACTCTTGGAGGGGATGATAAGGGACTATATACAAGATTTTAGTAATCAGAACGGTATCATTAGCAGTAATCAGCATGGATTCATGAAGAATCGTTCTTGCCAAACAAATCTACTAACCTTCTATGAGGAGGTGGGTTGCCATCTAGATAAAGGAAGGCCCGTAGATGTGGTGTATCTGGATTTTGCAAAAGCATTTGACACAGTTCCCCATAAACGTTTACTGTACAAATTAAGGCCCGTTGGCATGGACCATAGGGTGAGTACATGGATTGAAAACTGGCTACAAGGGCGAGTTCAGAGGGTGGTGATAAATGGGGAGTACTCGGAATGGTCAGGGGTGGGTAGTGGGGTTCCCCAGGGTTCTGTGCTGGGACCAATCCTATTTAATTTGTTCATAAACAACCTGGAGCATGGGATAAACAGTTCAATCTCTGTATTTGCAGACGATACTAAGCTAAGCAGGGCAATAACATCTCCGCAGGATGTGGAAACCTTGCAAGAAGATCTGAACAAATTAATGGGGTGGGGAACTGCATGGCAAATGAGGTTCAATGTAGAAAAATGTAAAATAATGCATTTGGGTGGCAAAAATATGAATGCAATCTATACACTGGGGGGAGAACCTCTGAATTCTCCCACTCTACAAGACTCTGGTCCGGCCGCACCTAGAGTATGCTGTGCAGTTCTGGGCACCAGTCCTCAGGAAGGATGTACTGGAACTGGAGCGAGTACAAAGAAGGGCAACAAAGCTAATAAAGGGTCTGGAGGATCTTAGTTATGAGGATAGGTTGCGAGCACTGAACTTATTCTCTCTGGAGAAGAGACGCTTGAGGGGATATGATTTAAATGTACAAATACCGTACTGGTGACCCTACAATAGAAATTATTGATAGAGTAGAGTTTAATAGAGTTTGAATAGAGTTTAACAAGACTCGTGGCCACTCATTAAAATTAGATGAAAAAGGTTTAACCTTAAACTATGTAGAAGGTTCTTTACTGTAAGAGCGGCAAGGATGTGGAATTCCCTTCCACAGGTGGTGGTCTCAGCGGGGAGCATCGATAGCTTCAAGAAACTATTAGATAAGCACCTGAATGACCACAACATACAGGGATATACAATGTAATACTGACACATAATCACACATAGGTTGGACTTGATGGACTTGTGTCTTTTTTCAAACTCACCTACTATGTAACTTTGTAATTATGTAACATGTGATATTTCAGTTTTTCTTTTTTAATAAATCTGCAAAAATATCAACAATTTTGTGTCAATATGGGGTGCTGTGTGTACATTAATGAGGAAAAAAAATGAACGTAAATGATTTTAGCAAATGGCTGCAATATAACAAAGAGTGAAAAATTTAAGGGGGTCTGAATACTTTCTTTTCCCACTGTACATCTGTCTTCTTTACTTCTTGAGAATCCTTCTCTGGTAAGTACTTCATTCACTTTCTCATTTCACATCCTTGTAGATTGCTTAAGACCGTAGATGCTCTTCTTCACATTAAACACACACAAATGTCGGCAGCGCTTAAAAACACCTGAATGGTGTAATCAATATACAGGGGGTCCCCTAGTTACAAACATCCGACTTACAAACGACTCCTACTTACAAACGGAGGGAGACAACAGGAAGTGAGAGGAAATCTACCCCTAGGAAGGGAAATTCACTCTTGTAAAAGCTATTATGGGGAAAAGGTACCTCCACTGATTCTTTATCACCAATCCATGTTTCCACAACAACCCAAAATTTTCAAAATCCAATTGTCATTGGGACAGAAAGTGAGGTGAAATTATTTGAACAGGGGCACAGACAGCAAAACAAATGTTACAGGGGTGTTAACCCTTCCCTATGCTATCCAAAAAGCTTAAAAATATTTTTTTTGGCTGGAGCTACACTTAAAAAATGTACCTGTTCCGACTTACAAACAGATTCAACATAAGAACAAACCGACAGTCCCTAACTTGTTTGTAACCCGGAGACCCCCTGTATCCCTATATATAATAAAACACATATGATTGTGCGATACATAAAAGATCAACAAAGTGCATAAGTGAAAAAGTCCCTAATTTGAATGGTAAAAAAGACTACAGGCTAATCCAGAGTAGAATTAATTTCTATGAGTAGAAGATGGTAAACTGTCACCGACACCACCACAAGTGAAGAGCCAATGAATACTCACATCCCCCTCTGAACAAAACTTTTACCAGAAGGTATAAAGTAATAAGCAGGTAAAGACACTTGTTAACACACATTGTATCCGATTTCCCTGGACCCGCTTACACAAGTGTAGAGCAGAGCGGCTGGTATCACAGACTGGATCACAGGTGATATAATTTGCTGCTTAGTGATTGCAGTATTCTAGTCTGCATCTCCCCAAGGTAATACGTAAAATCTGGCCTGTTAGTGGGTCCTGAGGACAGGAGTTGAGGACCACTGCCATATAGGAAAGCAGTTTTAACATCTAGGTGTTTCACTTGCATGCCCTTCCCGGCTGCAATGCTAAGAAGCACTCTGATGGTGGAGTGTTTTACGACGGGAGTGAATGTTTCATCGTAATCTTCACCGAATTTCTGGTAACCCTTGGCAACTAGTCTGGCTTTTTATTTGTAGATAATCCCTTCTGTGTCTGACTTTACTTTGAAAGTCCACTAACTTCCTATAGTTTTGCGGTTAGAAGGGAGCTCTGTGAGTGTTCAGATTTTTTTTTCTTGAAGCGACTTTAATTCTTCTCCTGCTGCCTTTCTCCATTTATTGGCTTCACATTTTGGCAGTTTTTCTTTTCTTTTTTTTTTCCATAAAAAGTTTTTATTCGAAATAAGGAAGGGCGTGTTTACAAATCACAACATATGTCCGATGAAACATTGAACAAGTAGGATATAAGTGTACAAATATAGGACACATCTTATAGTTACAACATGGGATATAATAACCAGGAACAGTCAAGTTATGACGTTAGCAAGGTGGAGGATCGCTTTTTCATTTTCCCCTCCCCCACAGTGTCAGTCATTTTACCAAGGAGCGGAGGTGGCATAATGGATTGTTCCAGCAGGTCGGGGCATTGAAGACAGTGTATCCTATTGTGTGAATTGAGGAGCATATGAGAGTTACAATAGTTTGGGTCAAAGGTCATGTAAACAACAATTAAGGGGAAAAGGGGGGGGTGAAAAGGAAAGGAAAAGGGTGGAGAAAGCCAGGAGAGGAAGGATGAGGGGGAGATAGAGGAGAGAAGAAAAAATATAGCTTCTCTCCTAAGCCTTTCGGTTCACCATTCCAACACTGTGAGTCATTTTACTTTTATTTCACTTTCACAGGAACAACTAACACTTTTTTCTGCTGCCCCTATAAAATTTTACAAGGAATGTGGGGACAGAATGAAATTGCTGCAGGCACTGAATCAATCTGTCTGTCTGTCTGTCTGTCTGTCTGTCTGTCTGTCTGTCTGTCTGTCTGTCTATGCTCCTTTCTTTATCTCAAAGGCAATTTAGCTATGTACTTCTGTTTCATCCCACATATTAAATATTCTCCAGGGAATTAAAAATGTCATATTCCTTGTACAACATAATATATTTTTTCCAGACTTGAGTGGAAAAGAGATCTAAAAATAGTGAATTGGTGAAATCCTCCCTTGCTATAATTCATTAAGAGTTTCCGCAGACTTAGTCCTGAAATAGCTATATGTCTTGTTCATGGAAGTGAAGCATGTTATCTAATTTCCTGCACATGCATAAGGACAATGTGTATATTTAACAGGTCAACTTCCACAAACTTTTTATCACCAGGTGGGCATCGCATTATGCAATAATAGATTACATGCCCATTTGGTACACAACAGTTAATTTAGCTTCCATAAAAATATTAAAAACACTAGAATATCTTTTTAGAGGTGTAACTAAATTATTTCTCACGAAAATGGTTTTGCCTAGACCTCTTCAAGCTTTTGTAGGTTTTAATTGAAAGACTAATTTTGTTCTTTGTGAAAGGAAGTGCAGCGCTATAACTACATATCATTTCCAGAAATAAACTGGGTAATAAGTGAACACACACAACGATCAATTGTGCAAAATGTAAACTGCACTAATCAATAGATTCAGTGCTAGTATGAGGTACCATAAGGTCAATACCTTAGGATCAGAACATCTTATGGATCAAGTGAGTAAGTACCAACCAAGTTTAAAAAAAACAAGGAATATATATATAAACAATATATCAGTGAATTATTTGTGAATAATTAAATGCCAACTAAATGCACATTATCACAGTACAAAGTCCATCAAATGATGAATGTCATAGTATACTCTTCCACATGAGTGTCAGATAAATCCCAAAGGCATGGGTGGTGACGTTCCCGTACTTTTAAAACACCCAGGACTGTGCTTCCACCGGGGAGAGAGGTAGGTACTCTTACCATAGGGCATAGACACAAATGCTAGCGGCGTTGAGTCAAACAAGCATGTATGGACACCCAAGTCCAAGGTCACGGTCTCCAATTAGGAAGGGGTGCAGGCACACGATCTCAGCAGTGGGAAGGGCAACACAAACCAAAGGCCAGAAAGCAACCACAATCGCCTGATCTTGTGTGGTATCCTTAAAGATTTTCCTCCAGCTGTGGGTAAAGGATGATCATAAAAAACAAAAAGGAAGGTTTCCACATGGCATAGATCGAAACAATGTACAGATTTATTAATACAAAGGTACAAACATCTATTAAGATAACCTAAAAAGGCATATCTCTCATCTTGAGACGAGATGGATATATGACCTCCAATGTTATAGTCCTCTGGGCCTTAACATTGAGTGGGATATTAATTGCTTCATTGATAATAGTTAAATCACAGATATTAGATACATTTTTATTCTTTCTGTGCTTTTCTTTCTTTTTAAATATTGATTATTATAATAATTTCTTTTAAATATTGATTCAATAATGCCGAATTTATAATGTCCCTTTGAATAAATTTTTATATTCAGAATTTGTTTGTGCCAAATTCGTTGTTTAGGGAAATATATATATTTTTATATATGTTTTTATAAATTTTTTTATAATTTAGTGGACCGCGGATGAGACAGTCCGGAGTGTCCAAATAGTGTCTAGTGTCTTGTATTATGACCTGACATATATATATATATATATATATATATATATATATATATATATATATATATATATATATATATATATATATATATATATTTATATTTCTTTTTTATATATTTTTAAAATATTTTTTCTTTTGCTACATACCATTTTGGGACTTTCTAATATGTTTTAATACAATAATGAATTTTTTATGAATTAAACTATGTATTTTTATATTTTTTAAGTCAATTTGAATGTGACCAAATAGGTGACACCAGCCGGAAGAGCTATTATTAGTTACTTCCGGTGTCTATCTTGTCTTGCAGGTATTTAGGCGTGGTGTGCTGACGTTCAGGTATGATCTATGTTCCCAGTTGATGCCTTCTATGGGAAAACGCGTCGGATAGAGCATAACCTGTAACGTCATCACACTGAACAGCCAGCTGGCCTGAGCCGTGGTTGTTTCAATTTGTCTGTTTCTCATTGTGCTTTTATGGATGTAAATATTTTGTTATCCGCTGGATAATAAACTTTCTTTGGAACATACTACACCATGAAGCCTTCCTCTGTTCTCCATTAAATGAGACTTTTCAGATACCTCCAAATCTAGAGCGATCCCTGGAGTGAGCTTTCCTTCTGATGGTCCGTTTGCAGCTGGTGGAATATTCCTTATTTGTGAGAAGTCCACAGGTCGATTGCTTTTTTGCTGGCAGGCTGATCTCTATTATGTGAAATCCTCTGAATCTGGTAAGCAGTTTGTGATATCATACCTTATATCAGAATGTTGGAACACCCTACTAATTGAAGATATTTTTGTTTCTTTGGAAATTCGGTTACTCAGAGACTAACATATGGACTATTATTTGGTTATGGTTTAATGTGGTTTAATATAATTTTTTATATATTTTCATTCACATTTTGAAGGATTTTTAATTTGAATGATATTTCTGTTATATGCACTATAGAATTTGTATTAATTCATTCATATATTTTCATATATGCTTTTATGTATTGCGCTCTGTCTTCCTTTTTTATCATTTAAGATGTGTGCTTTAAAAATGTGATCACAAAGAAATTAATAAAATTTGGCGCAATGTGCATAGCTCAGCAGACAGAGAACCGACGTGTTTTATCCTATGGAACTTCTACTGGGGTATAGGTCTGCTCGCCCCCACACTGCCCTACATATAATAAAAAGATAATTAAACAATAAGTGGAAGCTGGATGCGAAACTATTTTACAAGACAGCGTGCGTGCATCACCTCACCCTGACACACCAATGGTGGGGAAGCAACGTCAGAATCCCGTCATCATGAGGTCAAGCATGCGTGTATCACCTCGTTCTGGCACACCAATAGCGAGAGCATAACATTAAAGACGAGTCATAACGGTATCTAGCGTGTATCTCCCACCATGGCACCGCTATCCAATCAGGGACAAGTGGAGTAAGAGTCATGTGATAACTGAGTCGCCTGACACGCATCGTCATCACAACCTGAGAGCAAACATCCAGCCTCATTGTGGCTGTGATCATATGGCATCCAATACGTCGGAGGATGTACAGCTAGGAGCAGCGCAACATGCATCGTACTACACTGCGTCCAAACCACGCCCATATGTGTCAAAACACAAAGACGGATCATGTGACAGATCACACAGATACAACTGAGCGGCACACCACACTATAATAAAAACAATGTAGGTATACTAGACATCGCTGACTCTATAGAACGATTAATAACACAATATAATAATGTATAACACTGAAAACTAATCGGTGATCCTATACTACAACAAGGGGTCACAATTGTAGTACAACCAATGCAATGTACATCAAATCACAATAGTAACATGCATATATATAACTAAGACAACAAAATAATCATGAAGGCACATAAATTCGAAAAATGAGAAAAGAGGGTAGTGGATCATCCAAGACTATCGACACTATCTGAACTCTATGCCTTTTTAATGAAAGCGTTGATGTCCTAATCAATATTCATTCCAAAGGGCGAATGTGATTTAAGCTGGTAAATCCAGAATGTTTCCAGAGGTGATACTCCCCGTACATAAGGCTCACTTCTCCAGTGAGGGACAAATTTATCTATAATCTGGTATGTGGTACCCAATGGATTCTTATAGGGCGTACACACGGTCGGACTTTGTTCGGACATTCCGACAACAAAATCCTAGGATTTTTTCCTACGGATGTTGGCTCAAACTTGTTTTGTCTACACACGGTCGCACAAAGTTGTCGGAATTTCCGATCACCAACCACGCGGTCACGTACACCACGTACGACGAGACTAGAAAAGGCCGGTTCAGAACAAATCGCGGCAACCTTTGGGCTCCTTTTGCTAATCTCGTGTTAGTAAAAGTTTGGTGAGAGACGATTCGCGCTTTTTCAGACTCGTGGCTTTCAGATCGTTTTCTGCCGTTCAGTTTGTGCTTGTGGGTTTGTATCTGCTCTTCAGTGCGAGCAGCAAGTTCCGCGTGACTTTAATTAGTCATTGTATTCTTGCTCGTTCGTTACTGTTTTTCAGGTCGCTCTTCACAGGCCTTGCTGTTCTTCAGTGCGTTCTGTCACTTCGTTCTGAGCAGCCGACCGTTTTCTAGCCATGTTGCATATGCGTACTCCTCGTAGAGTTCGTGCTGTGCGGGGGCTTGGTGTTGGGGTCCTGACCTTGACACAAGTCCAGTCCATGAACAGGGTGGGGAGGAGTTCATGGACCAAGAATTTGTTGCTTCAGCGTGACCAGTTCTCTCATATGCCTTTGCTCTGTGAGATCCGTGAGAATAATCCTAATGATTTCAGGAACTTTCTCAGGATGACGGACCCCGTGTTTCATCGTCTGCTGGCTTCGCTGACCCCCTATATTAGCAGGCAGGATACCTGCATGAGGCAAGCCATCACTCCGGAGCAGGACTTGAAGTTCTCGACAGGCATCTCCCCCCAGGCTCTGGGGATCATTATCCCAGAGACCTGTTCTGCCATCATCCAGGTCCTGCAGAAGGAATATAAGAAGGTAAGATTTTTATCCTTTAATATCACATTTTATTGTATTGAATGTTTGCTAATATATTGTATTTCTTTCCTCATTCCCTAATTACAATGATAGTAATATGCTGTGAATGTCCCCTTTGTTCTCATGCATGCTTGATTTTTATGGAATTATTATTTTAGGTCCTTCATACATATTTGCCCTTCAATAACCTCCCCAGCATGGTGTCTCTTGGCCTATATTCACCTCATGTAGTCACTTAACAATGTATTTTTCTGCTCCATAGTAGTGCTTTACCACAAACACCCCCTAAAATGTTTGGAAATGTTATTTTTGCTTTAAATTCAGGCAGAGTGCCAGAGGCTTTTTTTTTGTGGTGTCCCCAAATAATTTTTAGTAACCCTCCCTCCCCCAAGTCAGCTGATCCCAATTCTCTATCTATCCTCAATCATCTATCTGCTGACTTTTCCAAACCCATACACACTATACCCCCCTCTTTTGTGGTCAGATTTATGGATGAATTCCCCAAAGCATGTAGTGCAAGGGCCTGCCTGTATACTTTCAAATGGTACTGTTTAAAGTTTTGGGATCCTATTATTATCTTGATAGGTAATAGCAGAATGTCCAAATGTCCTCAAATGTGTACAGTGTGTATTTCTATCTTTGTATTATGACACTTCTTACCTGTCCAGTGGGCTGCCAATAGTGTAACTAAGGAGGGACTGTTCCAAGTAATACCCATTATTTAGACATTTATCTCTCAATGAAGTGAAGAGGGTTACCTATCCAAGATTTCCACACACCCCCTATAATGTTAGAAATGGCCCATGTGAGGGGGGGGGAGGGGGAATATGATAGGTGTACCTTATACTTTGGCGTTGTTAAATTCCCCTTAATAAATGCTCTCTGGAGGTTGCCCCATAATGTTTGTGTCTAATCTGCTTGCCATGTTTCAGAGTAAAAATAGTAATGTTTATTGTTTTTTCCTCAACAGTTTCCTTCCACGCCACAAGAATGGCAGACTGTGGCCTCCCACTTTGCCTGAGCAGTGGGACTTTCCTAACTGCGGAGGGGCAACTGATGGGAAACACGTCCACATCGTCCCACCACCCAACTCGGGGTCATACTATTATAATTACAAGGGGTTCAATAGTATAGTGATGTTGGCGGTGGTGTCGGCTAATTAAGACTTCTTGTATGTGGACGTGGGGAAGAATGGCCGGATGTCCGATGGTGGAGTCATCGCCCAGACGGAGTTCTACAGGCATCGCCAGAATGGCAGCTTGGACTTGCCAGCTCCAGAGGACAATGTGGAAGGACTCCCATTTGTGTTCGTTGCTGATGAAGCGTTTGCGCTGGGGGACCACCTGATGCGGCCATTCGCAATGAGGACCCTCACCCCGGAACAGAGGGTTTTCAATTACTGGCTGGCCAGAGCCCGAAGAGTGGTGGAGAACACATTTGGAATCCTGGCCAGCCGGTTCCGCCTATTTATGACACCCATCCATATGGGGGAGTATAAACTGAACAATATTATACTTGCGTGCTGTGTTCTCCATAACTTTTTAAGGAAACATTCGGCCAACTATGCTGGCTCAGTTGGGCCTGAGGCCGGAATGATACATCAAACCACACTGATGGCGCTTGAAAGTGGCCGTCCTGGCTTGCCCTCCCTGAGTGCCCGTGATGTCCGGTTACGCTACCTGGAGTTCTTTGCGGGTAGGGGGGCTATCAATATGCCAGACAATCTGTGAAGCCTTTTTATAATAAAAAAAAAAGAAATTCTTTGTGGACATTTACTGCTTGTGTTTGTTTTAGCTGACCCTGACAGAAATGTGTTGAGTCCAGAAAATGTCGTGATTATGTAACCTTATTATACAAAGCACTGTTGGCTGTTATTTACTAAATGCAAAAACACATTTCACTACAAGTGCACTTGCAACTGCATTGAAACTGCACTTGTAGTGCAAAGAGGATTTGCCCTTAGGAAATAACCCCCATTTTTGCTGAAAACAGCAATTACATCACCCCAAAAGTGTTGTAGTGTTGAGACAATAATCCACATATTCTTGAGTAACCAACTTTTTTATACCTGCACAATCACATGTGCATTTACCAAAGGTTTTTAAAACAAACCAACATGTTTGTTGTATAACAATCTTTGGAGTAGCATTATCAAAAATCGAAATGTCCATTTAGGATAAAACAGGCCTGTGTAAAACCAACAAGAAAGCCAAAAAACTTGAACTTACAAAGTTCACATTAGGTAAAACCTGAAGGCTATATCAGACATCAGTATTTAGGAACTGGGTTTGATATAGCGTTCAGATGGGGGGAAATCACCCCTGGAAAAGCCAAATTTGAAAGATGCACACCAATTTACGAATGTCAACATGTGCTAGCTGCCATCAGGGGGGATCAAGAGATGTGTTTTGGGGGAGCAAGCCCCTCCTCACCGCTACTTTATAATTGAGGAAGGGGTTGCACCCCCCAAAAAGGCGTCCATTGATCTCCCGTGATGGCAGATAGCACATGTTGGCACACTGTGTGCATCCTCCAAATTTGACTTTTCAAAACACTACAAAAAGTTTTAAAAGATTGGACCACAATCCAAAAAGTGATTTTGTGGGGTTTTAAATTCACCCCAAAACATCAATGATGTTATTATTTTTTTGAATCACATCATTGATTTTTTGCTGTATGTTTTGCAGTTCTGCATTACACCCCATGATCTCCCCGATCAGGATCTGGGCACTTTCTGATGTGAAAGGATCTGGATCACGTTCACCTAAAAAGAGAGAAACAAAACAAAAACAGGTATCAAAAATCTGCCGGCATCCATCTCTTACCTGAGTCTGTGGTCGCAGACACTCACCTGTTGTGGTGCCAATCTCCACCACATCTTCTTCTTCCTCCTGCTCAGCTTGGGTTGGTGGTATTTCCCCTTCTTCTATAGGTGGTGGGTCTGTGGTCTCCTCGGATGAGGGGTGTCCTCCGAGTCTTTTCTCCCCTATGTAAAACAAAAATGGTAGAATTAGCACACAGATATTTGATGGCAGAACTATATATAGGAAACATTGCTTGGAAGTGGGGTACAATTGTCAATTTTAGCCGAGTTCCAAGATATCTTTTTTTTATTGCCCTTTGACAAGCTGCAATACTATACCTGTTTAGTAAAAGCTTCACAGATGGAGACCCCCCTATAGTATACACTGGAGCACCTGTGAGGCCCCCCTAATAAAAATGGTGTTCTGGGGTCCCACACTAGTGCTCCAGTGTCCAGATGTGAAAACAGCTGCTCAGTGTCCTCTCCTTACACAGAATCTAGTTTGCATTTCATTCGAGTAACAAACCCATCTACACAAACAAATATTTGGCATCCAAGTAGGCCCAAAAAAATGTGGGAAAATGCATATGGCCTAAACAATGGTGTTTTAGTGGCCGAAAGAAAAATGTTTGATACGAACGAATAATGGGCCCATGAACATTAAAGTTGCCCTGTTAAACGTTACAATTAAGAAAAGCATATGGAGCAGCATGAACGGAATAAAGACAGAAACAATAGGAACACAGCACAACTATTTACTTTTTTCCAGCACTCTCTGGATCTTTCGGTACTGGCTCTCTTAATTTCAGGTCCGACCACCGCTTCCTGAGCTGATCTTTCGATCGTCGTACCCCGAGATTCTTGTGCAGACTTTTGATCACTTTCGCCATGATCTTGGCCGTTCTGATATTGGGGTTGGGGTAAGGCCCATACTTTCCGTCATAGTCAGACTTCTTCATGATGTCGACCATCTCCAACATCTCCCCAAAGGACATATTTGTGGCCTTAAAACGTCTCCTTCTGGATCGGGACGTGTCCGGATCCGGGCTTTCCTCCTCCTCCTCCTCGTTCCTGCAATTATCACGCACCTGCTGTGACTCCGCCATGTGCTCTTCCCCCACTGCGCCGAATGAAAAGGGGCGGGGAATAGACTAAAAAGAACGTCAGGGGCGGGCGGAGTTAGACGCATGCGCAGTGTGTATAAAGCGTAACACGCGTGCGTATTACGTACGATCTGTGAGCGGAGGAAGGAGCATTGGACGCGCCGATCGTAAGAACGAAGGTAAGAGACAAACTTGTGCCTATACTGCTTCTACATTGAGGCCTATATTGTAACAAGATTAGGAGAGTTTTGTCTGACATTAGGCTTTGTCTTGTGTTGTGTCTTGCAGTGAACATGGATATGCTACTGAAAGACAATGACTTCATGTCAGTATTCATAGATATGTTAGGGGAGCTGCCCTGTCTGTGGGAGATTAAACACCCCCATTTCAAGAACCAAGCAAAGAGGAAGGCAGCACTGGTGCAATTGTGTGAAATTGTGAAGCAGGTGATCCCCACGGCAGACATCACCTATTTAAAGATCTTAATTGGTAGCCTGAGGAGTACATATCTAAGGGAGCGCAAGCAGGTCCTGGATTCACAGAGATCCGGAGCTGCAGATGACATCTATGTCCCCAGGATGTTGTACTACGACAGGCTGCATTTTCTGGCAGGCCAGACTGAACCCAGGCCATCCCTCTCCAGTCTTCCTTCCACGCTTCCTTCCCCCCGGCTGAGGCTTTTGACACCCAACCTGGGCCTTCCAGGCCACATGTGGAGGAGCCCAGATTGAGCCAGGTATAGCATTCCTCTAAATATTTCTGCTTGTCCAATCAATGATGTTAACTAGATGTTAGTTGGGAGTACTAATTTAGGATTGCGATTGATGAAGCAAAAACTAAAACCATGTCCCTTTTTCATGCACAGGGAAGTTTCAGCCAGGAGGTGGCCGGGCCGGGCCGAGCCGAGCCGGCTGGCTGATCTGCAGGTCCCCCTGAAAAGAGAAAGTGGCAGGAGGAGGAGTGCCCTAGAGGAGGCTGCCAGAGGACTCTTTTGGAGGGCTACTTAGGTCCTGGGAGCACCACACACCGTGGAGGAGGACATTGCTGCCGTCATTGCATATAAAATGCAGAGGATGGAGGAGAGACAACAAGTCATGTGTGAGTCCCTCATATTGGAGGCTCTTAACTAAGGTATGAGGGGCCAAATTACAGCTCAGACACACCTTTGCGATGGTCCTCCTCCTCCTCCTGCAGGTCCTCCTCCTCGTCCTCCTTCACCTCCAGGTCCTCCCAGTCCTCCTCCAGGTCCTACTCCTCCTCCTGCCACATCTCCAACAGCACAGCCACAGCCGGGAAGGAAGCGTGGAAGGAAGACCAGAAAGTGAGGACCCTGGATCCAGTCTGGTCGGCCAAAAAATGCAGCCTCTAGTGGTACCACAGCCTGGGGACACACATGTCATCTGCTGCTATCCAGATCTAGGTGAATTCTGGACCAGACTGCACTCCCTTACATATGGACTCCTCAGGCCACCAATTTTGATGTTGAAGAATTGATGTCTGCCGTGGGGGTCCCAGGCTTTGCTAATTTCTCCTGTTGATCCAGTGTTGCCTTCCTCTTTGTTTGGTTCTGATCCCTTAATAAAGGATTTTTGTTTTGAATTATACTCTCCTATGTGTTTTACTTCAAAAATGACAGTTTGTTTGTGAGGATTCAGGTACATTTCAAATATACAATGTGAAATGAAAAAGGGACACCAACAACAAACAATCTCCTTGAGATTAAATAATACAAGATATCAATGGTGTTGGGGTAACTTGACACACAAAACACACACAAAAATATTCTGGAGTAAAAATAAAAATAACATTGAACAAAGATCAGCCTTTGAAAAAATACAAATATTAAATAAAAAAAAAAAGGCTTAAAATCCCCCCAAAAATTAAATAAAAAAAAATAATATGTCAGATGTGACAACTAAAACCAATATATTCAGGGAATACCAATAAAAAAAACAAAAATAAAACTTTGTGAGAAGTGTGTGTGAATATGATCAGCAAAACTACTTAATTCTTGTCACATTATAAAGAAGAAGAGAGTGCGCTGTATTAAACCATTTTTAACATTGCAGCATGACGAAAGTGCTGTATCCATTGCGAACGCTAAGTTTACCAGAACGAGCTGTTCCGTGTCGAAATTTCTTCTGAGCATGCGTGGCACTTTGTGCGTCGGAACAGGCCACACACGATCGGAATTGATGCGATCAGATTTTGTTGTCGGAAAATTTTATCTCCTACTCTCCAACTTTGTGTGTCGGAAAATCCGATGGAAAATGGAATTTCCGACAACACGCTCCGATCGGACATTTTCCATCGGAAAATCCGACCGTGTGTACGGGCATTATTGTGATAGTGAAGATAGTGTCTAGGTACACTATGATTAGTAAAACCTTTTTTAATGCTGGCAATATATTTTTTTACCCTCACCGAAAAAGTTCTGATGGTTCAACCAACATATTGTTTTTTACATGGGCAAGTTATTAGATAAACAATGTATCGAGTAGCACAGGTGGTAAAGTGTTTTATCTCATATGTTATAGAGGTAGTAGTGGACATAAAGGACTCAGATTTCCTTCTGCCACATGCATTGTGTATACACACATTGCATTTACGGCAGGGATAATACCCTTTAAGATTGTGAAAGAATGAAGCTCTTATCGGAGGGTCAATAATAGGGATGAGCTTCGAGTTCGAGTCGAACTCATGTTCGACTTGAACATCGGCTGTTCGCCAGTTCGCCGAACAGCGAACAATTTGGGGTGTTCGCGGCAAATTCAAAAGCCGCAGAACACCCTTTAAAAGTCTATGGGAGAAATCAAAAGTGCTAATTTTAAAGGCTTATATGCATGGTATTGTCATAAAATGTGTTTGGGGACCTGGGTCCTGCCCCAATCAATGCAATGCAAAAAAAAGTTAAAATAAACGGCCGTTTTTTCGGGAGCAGTGATTTTAATAATGCTTAAAGTGAAACAATAAAAGTGTAATATTTCTTTAAATTTCGTACCGGGGGGGTGTCTATAGTATGCCTGTAAAGGGGCGCATGTTTCCCGTGTTTAGAACAGTCTGACAGCAAAATGACATTTCAAAGGAAAAAAGTCATTTAAAACTACTCGCGGCTATTAATGAATTGCCGGCCCGACAATACACATAAAAGTTCATTGATAAAAACGGCATGGGAATTCCCCACAGGGGAACCCGAACCAAAATTGAAAAAAAAATGATGTGGGGGGTCCCCCTAAATTCCATACCAGGCCCTTCAGGTCTGGTATGGATATTAAGGGGAACCCCGGCCAAAATTTAAAAAAGAAAAATGGTGTGGGGTCCCCCTCAAAATCTATACCAGACCCTCCAGGTCTGGTATGGATTTTAAGGGGAACCCAGCGCCAAAATTAAAAAAAAATGGTGTGCGGTCCCCCCCAAAATTGTATACCAGACCCTTATCCGAGCACGCAACCTGGCAAGCCACAGGAAAAGAGGGGGGGACGAGAGAGCGCCCCCCTCCTGAACCTAACCAGGCCACATGCCCTCAACATTGGGAGGGTGCTTTGGGGTCCCCCCAAAACACCTTGTCCTCATGTTGATGGGGACAAGGGCCTCATCCCCACAAGCCTTGCCCGGTGGTTGTGGGGGTCTGCGGGCGGGGGGGTTATCGGAATCTGGAAGCCCCCTTTAACAAGGGGACCCCCAGATCCCGGCCCTCCCCCCTGTGTGAAATGGTAAGGGGGTACAAAAGTACCCCTACCATTTCACCAAAAAACTGTCAAAAATGTTAAAAATGACAAGAGACAGTTTTTGACAATTCCTTTATTTAAATGCTTCTTCTATCTTCTATCTTCGGTTTCTTCCTCCATCTTCATCTTCTTCTGGTTCCTCTGGTTCTTCCTCCGGTGTTCTCGTCCGGCATCTTCCTCCGCAGCGTCTTCTTCTCTTCTTCTCCTCGGGCCTCTCCGCATCCATGCTATGTGATGCTTCTCCTCTTGTGACGGTTCTTAAAAAACGGGGGGCGGAGCCACTCGGTGACCCCGCCCCCCTCTGACGCACAGGGACTTCCCTGTGGCATTCCCCGTGACGTCAGAAGGAGGTGGGGTTACGTAACGGGTGACCCCACCCCCCTGACATCACGTGGAATGCCACAGGGAAGTCCCCGTCAAGTCCCCGTGCGTCAGAGGTGGGCGGGGTCACCGGCTGGCCCTGCCCCCCATTAAGAACCGTTAGAAGAGGAGAAGCGTCACACAGTGGGAGCCTCCCACCATGCCATCGTGGATGCGGAGCGGCCCGAGGAGAAGAAGGGAAGAAGACGCCGCGGAGGAAGATGCCAGATGAGAAAACTGGAGGAAGAACCAGAAGAAGAAGATGGAGGAAGAAACCGAAGGAAGATAGAAGATAGAAGAAAGAAGAAGCATTTAAATAAAGGAATTGTCAAAAACTTTCTCACCATTTTTAACATTTTTGACAGTTTTTTTGTAAAATGGTAGGGGTTCTTCTGTACCCCCCTTACCATTTCACACAGGGGGGAGGGCCGGGATCTGGGGGTCCCCTTGTTAAAGGGGACTTCCAGATTCTGATAAGCCCCCAGCCCCCCACAACCACCGGGCAAGGGTTGTGGGAATGAGGCCCTTGTCCCCATCAACATGGTGGCAAGGTGTTTTGGGGGGCTACCCCAAAGCACCCTCCCAATGTTGAGGGCATGTGGCCTGGTACGGTTCAGGAGGGGGGCGCTCTCTCGCCCCCCCCTCTTTTCCTGCGGCCTGCCAGGTTGCGTGCTCAGATAAGGGTCTGGTATGGATTTTTGGGGGGACCCTACGCCATTTTTTTTTAAATTTTGGTGCGGGGTTCCCCTTAAAATCCATACCAGACCTGAGGGGGTCTGGTATAGATTTTGAGGGGGATCCCACACCTTTTTTTTTTTTACATTTTTGCCGGGGTTCCCCTTAATATCCATACTAGACCTTAAGGGCCTGGTATGGAATTTAGGGGGACCCCACGTAATTTTTTTAAAATTTTGGTTCGATGTTCCCCTGTGGGGAATTCCCATGCCGTTTTTATCAATGAACTTTTATGTGTATTGTTGGACCGGCAATTCACTAATAGCTGCGAGTAGTTTTAAATGACTTTTTTTCCTTTGAAATGTCATTTTACTGTCAGACTGTTCTAAACATGGGAAACATGCGCCCCTTTACAGGCATACTATGGACACCCCAAAGTACGAAATGTAAAGGAATATTACACTTTTATTGTTTCACTTTATCCACTTCCATACAGGGCATTTTCACCCCCTTCCTGCCCAAGCCAATTTTCAGCTTTCAGCGCTATCACACTTTGAATATCAATTGTGCGGTCATACAACACTGTACCCCAATGAAATTTTTATCATTTTTTCCCCACTAATAGAGCTTTCTTTTGGTGGTATATGATCACCCCTACGGTTTTTATTTCTTGCGCTATAAACAAAAATACAGTGACAAGTTTGAAAAAAAAAAAAACACTATATTTTTAACTTTTGCCTATAATAAATATCCTTTTTTTTTAAACAAATTTTTTCCTCAGTTTAGGCGGTTACATATTGTTCTATATATTTTTAGTAAAAAATATCGAAATAAGCGTATATTTATTGGTTTGCGCAAAAGTTATAGCGTCTACAAAATAGGGGATAGATTTATAGCATTTTTATTATTTTTTTTTTTACTAGTAATGGCGGCGATCTGCGATTTTTATCGTGACTGCGATATTACGGCGGACACGTCGGACAATTTTGACACATTTTTGGGACCATTCACATTTATACAGTGATCCGTGCTATAAAAATGCATTGATTACTGTATAAATGTGACTGGCAATGAAGGGGTTAACCAGGAGGGGGCGCAGTAGGGTTAAATGTATTCCTAAGAAGTGATTCTAACTGTGGGGGGAGGGGATTCACAAGGGGAGGAGAACGATCGGTGTTACTCTGTACAAGGAACACACCATCGGTCTCCTCCCATCTGACAGGACGTGGATCTGTGTGTTTACACACACAGATTCACGTTCCTGCTCGGTTTCCAGGAAATCGGACATGGCGGCCGCCGGGCACGTGCACCGGGACCAGAGTGACGTGGCGGGTGCGTGTGCCCCCTAGGGATCCTGAAAGGCAGTGCCGTCATATGACGGCGGCCCAGGATAACAGCTGCACCGTCCCGCCGTCATATGACGTTGGGCGGGCAGCAAGTAGTTAAGCATTATTAAAATCACTGCTCTAGAAAAAACGGCCGTTTTTAAAACTTTTTTTGCATTGATCCATGTCCCCAAACACTTTTTATGACAATACCATGCATATAAGCCTTTAAAATTAGCATTTTTGATTATTCATGTTCGTGTCCCATAGACTTTAACGGTTTTCGCGTGTTCAAACAAATTTTTTGCCTGTTCGCAAGTTCTGGTGCGAACCGAACAGGGGGGTGTTCGGCTCATCCCTAGTCAATAACATCTGGGGCAATCTGTCCACTCAAAGGCTGTGCTTACCTATACAAAACTTCAGCATGATCCTGAGGTATGGGACCAAGCACTCGATTGTTTTTAAGCACTTTCCAATGACGATTAAAAATATCTTTAATATGTTGTACCGAGAATCCAGTCACAAAAGACCACCTAAATCTTGTATCTTGTATTCGTTTAGGTTGTTCCGTTATCAATGTACTCCTAACAAAGACACTTTATCAATTTCCTCATCTATCCTCAAAGGGCGATAGCCTTTCTCCACAAACCTAGGCTTAAGGGTTAAGGCCTGATGGTGAAAGTCGCATAGGCTCGTACAATTGCACCTAATGCGCAATAGTTGGCTCCGTGGGACTGATTTCAACCATGAATCATGGTGACAACTATCAACCGGAATGTATCCATTCTGATCTGTGGGTTCAAAAAATGTCACAGTGAACAATTGATGGTTTACAATGGATATTTCTAAATCTAAAAAATGTATTAGATGTGAAACTGGCCTCGTTACTCAATATAATACCTCTCTCATTGTCATTCAAAATCGTCATGAAGTCTCGTTAAGAGTCTTCATCACCCCTCAACAGGAGGAGGATGTCATCTATGTACCTGGCCCAAAGCACCATCTCAGGTCTATTAAGGGTATAGACAACATCCGCCTCCCATTGGGCTATAAAAAGGTTAGCTAAACTTAGCCCCCATAGCCACTCCCTTTTGTTGCAAAAAAAAACTGGTTGTTAAACCAGAAGTAATTGTGTTTAGTGGCATATTTGAGAAGTTCCATAATATACCCCCGTTGGACTGCAGGGATCATATCGCTCCTGGCTAGATAATGGTCTACAGCAGAGAGCCCAAGCTCATGTTGTATACAAGTGTACAGGGCTGCCACATCTGCTGTGACTAACAAATATTTGTCACAGTAATCTACTCGTTCCAGAAGACTGATAGTATCCCTGATGTCCTTGGGATAAGAGGGAATGAACGTCAAAGTTCACCAAAGTCTGTAAAAGAAAATTATAATGTCCTACATGGGATGTGACGGAATCGATTCTGCTGACGATTGGGCGACCAGGGGGGTGTGCGGCATCCTTATTGACTTTAGGAAGATAATATGATACAGGTATATGAGGAGCCAGGGGCACTAAAAACTCCTTTTCTTTTTTATCTAGAATTCCCATTTGTACACCCGTATCGACAAGTGCCACCATCAGAGGTGGGGTCTTTTGGCATTGGCCTATAGGTATCTAAATCATTAAGGATTCAAGACATCTCTATATAATAATCCTTTTTATATAAAATAACTATACCCCCTCCTTTATCGGGCGTATAGTAAGATCTTTTCGAACAATTGTTTAAGCCCAGCTCGGATATTGGGATTATCATAAATTCTTTTTTTAGGCAATGAGTCCAAATCCTTCAGTACCTAGTCTTGAAAGACATTGATTGAAGGTGTGGTAGGACCTAGAGGATTGAAAGGGTAGGGTTAGAAAGGCCAGAGTGAACTGTATTTCCAACACTTTCCTGGGTTGCTGGTCTTGAGGGATTAATAATAAAGTGCCTTTCAAAATTCAATTTCCGTATAAATTTCTGTACATCTATAATTGTAGAAAATTTGTTACGTTTCTTTGGTGGGACATATTTAAGTCCTTTATCTAAAATGAGCTTTTCAGCATTTGAGAAAGTCACATGGCTAAGGTTAAAAGTACCTTTATCGTTTATGTTTTTTTTCTCTTTCCTGGCAGGCTGCGTGAGAGGGTCCAGGATAAGTCCGATTATAACTATATGGTGATTTGTTGTATTGGTCGTTACATAGTTACATAGTAGGTGAGGTTGAAAAAAGACACACGTCCATCAAGTCCAACCCATGTGTGTGATTATATGTCAGTATTACATTGTATATCCCTGTATGTTGCAGTCGTTCAGGTGCTTATCTAATAGTTTCTTGAAACTATCGATGCTCCTCGCTGAGACCACCGCCTGTGGAAGGGAATTCCACATCCTTGCCGCTCTTACAGTAAAGAACCCTCTACGTAGTTTAAGGTTAAACCTCTTTTCTTCTAATTTTAATGAGTGGCCACGAGTCTTGTTAAACTCCCTTCTGTGAAAAAGTTTTATCCCTATTGTGGGGTCACCAGTATGGTATTTGTATATTGAAATCATATCCCCTCTCAAGCATCTCTTCTCCAGAGAGAATAAGTTCAGTCCTTTCAACCTTTCCTCATAATTAATATCCTCCAGACCCTTTATTAGCTTTGTTGCCCTTCTTTGTACTTGCCCCATTTCCAGTACATCCTTCCTGAGGACTGGTGCCCAGAACTGGACAGCATACTCTAGGTGCAGCTGGACCAGAGTCTTGTAGAGTGGGAGAATTATCGTTTTATCTCTGGAGTTGATCCCTTTTTAATGCATGCCAATATTCTGTTTGCTTTGTTAGCAGCAGCTTGGCATTACAAGCCATTGCTAAGCCTATCATCTACTAGGACCCCAGGTCCTTTTCCATCCTAGATCCCCCCAGAGGTTCTCCCCCCAGTGTATAGATTGCATTCATATTTTTGCCACCCAAATGCATTATTTTACATTTTTCTACATTGAATCTCATTTGCCATGTAGTTGCCCACCCCATTAATTTGTTCAAATCTTTTTGCAAGGTTTCCATATCCTGCAGAGAAGTTATTGCCCTGCTTAGTTTAGTATCGTCCACAAATACAGAGATTGAACTGTTTACCCCATCCTGCTGGTCATTTTTGAACAAATTAAATAGGATTGGTCCCAGCACAGAACTCTGGGGGACCCCACTACCCACCCCTGACCATTCCGAGAACTCCCCATTTATCACTACCCTCTGAACTCACCCTTGTAGCTAGTTTTCAATCCATGTACTCACCCTATGGTCCATGCTAATGGACTTATTTTTTACAGTAAAAATTTATGTGGAACTGTGTCAAATGCTTTTGCAAAATCCAGATACACCACGTCTACGGGCCTTCCTTTATCTAGATGGCAACTCACCTTCTCAGTGAAGGTTAATAGATTGGTTTGGCAAGAACGATTCTTCATGAATCCATGCCGATTACTGCTAATGATACCGTTCTGTTACCGTACTAAAATCTTGTATATAGTTCCTTATCATCCCCTCCAAGAGTTTACATACTATTGATGTTAGGCTAACTGGTCTGTAATTACCAGGGATGTATTTTGGGCCCTTTTTAAATATTGGTGCTACATTGGCTTTTCTCCAATCAGCTGGTACCATTCCAGTCAGCAGACTGTCAGTAAAAATTAGGAACAATGGTCTGGCAATTACTTGACTGAGTTCCCTAAGTACCCTCGGGTGCAAGCCATCTGGTCTGGGTGATTTATTAATGTTAAGCTTCTCAAGTCTAATTTTAATTCTGTCCTCTGTTAACCATGGCGGTGCTTCCTGTGATGTATCATGAGGATAAACACTGCAGTTTTGGTTACTGAAGCCCCCCGATTCCCCCGTGAAGACTGAGGAGAAGAATAAATTCAATACCTTCGCCATCTCCCCATCCTTTGTAACTACATGTCCTTCGTCATTCTTTATGGAGCCAATATGGTCTGTCCTCCCTTTTTTAATGTTTACATACTTAAAGAATTTCTTGGAATTTTTTTTGCTCTCCTCCGTTATGTGTCTTTTATGTTCTATCTTAGCCGTCCTTATTGCACCCTTACATTTCTTGTTGCATTCTTTATAAAGTCTAAATGCTGATGATGATCCCTCAGCCTTGTATTTTTTGAAGGCCTTCTCCTTTGCTTTTATATGCATTTTTACATTGGAGTTAATCCATCCAGGACTTTTGATCGCTCTTTTAAATGTATTACCCAATGGGATGCATTGGCTAATGCCCTTATTTAATATGCTCTTAAAGCAAACCCATCTCTCCTCCGTGTTATTTGTTCCTAAGATTTTATCCCAGTTTATGCCTTCTAGCAAGGCTCGTAGTTTAGGGAAGTTGGTTCTTTTGAAATTTATTTTCTTTGTATTCCCCTTATGTTTCCTATTTGTGTGATTTATACTGAAGCCAATTGACCTGTGATCGCTTTTACCTAAATTGCCCCGTATTTCCACATCCGTGATCAGGTCTGCCTTTCTGGTGTGGTTCAATGTACCGGTAGTATTCCTGAGAATACTACCTTGGAGGTCCTTTTCCTCAATTTAGCTCCTAAGTCCCTAAAATCGTTCTTTAGGATACTCCATCTGCCTTTGGCTTTCTCATTGTTGCCAACGTGCACCATGACAGCTGGGTCTTCCCCAGCCCCTCCTAGTAATCTGTCCACCAGATCTGTGATGTGCCGAACCGAGCGCCCAGTAGACAACATACTGTTCGGCACTTCAGGTCTTTGTTACAGATTGGCCTCTCTGTCCTTCTAAGAATTGAGTCCCCTACCACGAGAATCTGTCTTTCCTTTCCCTTCGCTCCCCCCCATTCTCACTGGAGGAGTTTTTCAGCCGGCAGCTAGGAGAGTCCCTCAGCTCCAGCAATGCTGGTCCCTGACTGGTTTCACCAATGTCACTCAATGGAGCCTACTTATTGGGATGCTCCAGCCCTGGATTGGCCTCCCTGGCACTTCCTCCTCTACCCTTTCTGACTATCACCCATCTACTCTTTGCTAGTGCCTGCACCTCTTTGCCTCCACCTGCCTCTGTGCTGGCCCAAGCCGACACCTGCCATGTACGTTCCTGGCTCTCCTTTAGTATGGAGGGACTTCTCAGTGTTGACAGTTGCTTCCCCAAATTCATAACCTGTGCTTACATTTTGCACAGCAGTATTCACCCTCGATCGGATGATCAAGGAACGCATACATGCCGCAAGTTGTACAAGTCGCCTCTCCACACCCGCCGGGCATCGTACCTGTTAAATTTAATGAGGATTGGTGATTATTCCCTGTCCAAATTACCTACCAACTAGCTTCCTGACACTAATACTCAACAAGACAATACACAGGTACTCGCAGACCTACGTGCACTCACAGACCACTCGCAGAAATACGTGCACTCACAGACCTACGTGCACTCGCAGACCTACATCCACTCGCAGACCTAAGTTCACTCGCAGACCTCTCGCAGACCTACGTGCACTCGCAGAACTACGTGTACTCGCAGACCTACGTGCACTCTCAGAACTACGTGCACTCTCAGAACTACGTGCACTCTCAGAACTACGTGCACTCTCAGAACTACGTGCATTCGCAGACCTACATGCACTCGCAGACCACTCGCAGACCTACGTGCACTCGCAGACCACTCGCAGACCTATGTGCACTCGCAGACCTATGTGCACTCGCAGACCGCTCGCAGACCTACGTGCACTCGCAGACCGCTCGCAGACCTACGTGCACTCGCAGAACTATGTGCACGCGCAATACACAGTACACAATACAAAAGTACTAACAATCCACACACACTACTCAGACAACACTCAGGTACTCACACTACACAGGTACTATGACCCCTGTTTCAACCTCCTGTTTTCAATTCTGGTTTTTAACTCACCACTTAGACCAGTTCCACTTGGACAGAGTTGCAGCAAGCTCAAAGATGAGCAGGCTCACAATGAGTTCTGCACAAGGTTATATAGGCCTCAAGCACCTGTGACCAATTAACCACTCCCCTTAATTAGTAGGCTGAAGGAAGCAAAGAAAAAAAAAAGCTGTTTAAAAAGTTTCAGAAAAAGGTGTTAAAAAGCTACAAGGAAAAGACCCAAAAAAGGACCTAAAAATGCAACCCAGCAATCACCAGCAGTCAAAAAGCAAGACTTGTTCACTCTCTACTCAAGGTCCCCACTGTTTAGCTTCCAACCAGCAGTCTGGCCGTGTTCCCTTTCCATATAGGGATAATGAGTATTATGTGTCTTTTGCAGATAATCGTCTGGGGGTGAGAAACGATTATAGGTGCGTATGGTTTCTGGTGATCATAATATTGTGTACCTTCCTGTTTCCCACGCTGTTGGCCTCTTACCCCTATTCCTACTACCTCTCCCCCTCCAATAGTTGTACTGTGTCCCTCTATAGTGGTGATTGGATGTGTGGACACTAGGATGTCTGTTCCTGGGCCCACTGGGGGTGATGGGATAATCCATCCTCCCCATTTTAAAAGGCTGAGTAGGATGTGGTATTGGCCTAGATTCACTAGTTGATGTGGAGGGAATGGAGGTCTCCATTTGTGATCATTCAACATCAACATTAGAAGTTTTTCCCCTCTTTTACCAACTAAAAACCATATTAGATTTATAGTCATTGACATCTCTAGTGTATGTTTTCTGTTTCCTTTCTTTCTTCTCCAAATGATTTTTTAGAAAGGTTGAAAGGGAAACATATTTGGAAGTAAGTAGTTTTATGTGGAAGGAGTTTCTCTGAGATCTTTAATTTCTTTATCAATGGTCGTTAGTCTAACCCTTTTCTTTTCAGTCAGAAAACTGAGAAAATTAATGCCCGCCTTATTAAAGTAGCGGAACCAAGTTTCTGTGTTAGAATCTCCTTGTTGGGGATGTATATTCCATCATAGGCCTCTAGAGACCATGTGTTCTCTAGAATATTGTTCAAGGAATGCTATGTCAAACTAAAAGTGTAACTCAGCTACAATAAGATTCTTTAATTTCATGAAGAGGCCACCTATTTCAGTGTCTACATTTAAAATGACAAATACGCAGTCTGTATTAAAAGAACGGGTTGTTCTAAATTCAAAGACATCCGATCTATTTAAATTAAAGATGGAAAAAAGATATATGTGTATCAAGAAGCTGCAATAATAAGTGTCACAAAGTGTAAAAAGTATAAAAGAAAATGAACGCACTACTAGTGAAAAAATAATTATAAATGACGTAGTAAAAGCTGCCAAACAATAAGACTAATTGTAAACAGAGAATGTGAAAGGAAATGCAGCGCTGTAGCTACATATAATTTCCAGAGATAAACTGGTAATAAGTGAACACACACAACGACCAATTGTGCACAATGTAAACTGCACTAATCAATAGATCCAGTGCTAGTATGGAGGTACCATAAGGTCAATACCTTATGAATCAAGTGAGTAAGTACCAACCAAGTATAAAAAAACAAGGAATATATACATAAACAAAATATCAGTGAATTATTTGTGGATAATAAAATACCACCTAAATGCACATTATCACAATACAAAGTCCATCAAATGAGGAGTGTCATAGTATACTCTTCCACATGAGTGTCGGATAAATCCCAAAGGCATGGATGGTAATGTTCCTGTACTTTTAAAATACCCAGGACTGTGTTTCTACCACTGGGGGAGAGGGGTAGGTACTCTTATCATAGGGCATGGAGGGGGTATAGTTATTTTAGATAAAAAGGACTACTATATAGAGATGTCTAGAATCCTTAACGATTTAGACACCTATAGGCCACTGCCAAAGGACCCCACCTCTGATTTTTAAAAAAATTTTGGTGGCACTTGTCAATAGGGGTGTACAACTGGGAATTCTAGATAAAAAAGAAAAGGAGTTTTTAGTGCCCCTGGCTCCTCGTATACCTGTACTATAATATCTTCCTAAAGTCCATAAGGATGCTGCACACCCCCCTGGTTGCCCGATCATCAGCGGAATTGATTCCATCACATCCCATGTAGGACGTTATAATGATTTTCATTGACAGCCTTTGGTGAAGTCCATTCCCTCTTATCTCAAGGACACCAGGGATACTATCAGTCTTCTGGAACAAGTAGATTACTGTGACGACTATTTGTTAGTCACAGCAGATGTGGCAGCCCTGTACACTTGCATACAGCATGAGCTTGGGCTCTCTGCTGTAGACTATTATCTAGCCAAGAGCAATACGATCCTTGCAGTCCAACTGGGGTATATTATGGAACTTTTCAAATATGCCACTAAACACAATTACTTCTGATTTAACAACCAGTTTTTTTGCAACAAAAGGGAGTGGCTATGGGGGCTAAAGTTGCCCCCAGTTTAGCTAACCTTTTTTGGCCCAATGGGTGGAGGATTTTGTCTATGCCCTTCATAGACCTGACTTGGTTCTTTGGGCTAGGTACATAGACGACATCCTCCTCCTGTGGAGGGGTGATGAAGACTCTTTACGAGACTTCATGACGATTTTGAATGACAATGAGAGAGGCATTTCATTGAGTTACAAGGCCAGTTTCACATCTATACACTTTTTAGATTTGGAAATATCCATTGTAGACCATCAATTGGTCACCAGGACGTTTTTTAAACCCACCGATTGAAATGGATACATTCCGGTCCATAGTTGTCACCATGATTCATGGTTGAAATCAGTCACACAGAGCCAACTATTGCGCATTAGGCACAATTGTACGAGCCTATGCGACTTTCACCATCGGGCCTTAGCCCTTAAGTGGAGAAAGGCAACCTCCCTTTGAGGATAGATGAGGAAATTGATAAAGTGTCTTTGTTAGATAGGAGTACATTAATACTGGAACAACCTAAACGAATGCTAGATACAAGATTTAGGTGGTCTTTTGTGACTGGATTCTCAGTACAACATAAACAAATTAAAGATATTTTTAATTGTAATTGGAAAGTGCCTAAAAACAATCGAGTGCTTGGTTCCGTACTTCAGGATCGTGCCGGAGTTGTGTATAGGGAAGCACAGCCTTTGATTGGACAGATTGCCCCAAATGTTATTGACCCTCCGATAAGAGCTTCATTCTTTCACAATCTTAAAGGGTATTACCCCTGCTGTAAATGCAATGTATGTATACACAATGCATGTGGCAGAAGGAAATCTGAGTCCTTTATGTCCATTACTACCTCTATAACATATGAGATAAAACACTTTACCACCTGTGCTACTTGATACATCATTTATCTAATAACTTGCCCCTGTAACAAAAAATATGTTGGATGAACCATCAGAACTTTTTTGGTGAGGGTAAACAAACATATTGCCACTATCTTCACTATCACAATAAGAATCCATTGGGTACCACATTCCAGATTATAGATAAGTTTGTCCCTTACTGGAGAAGTGAGCCTTCTGTACAGGGAGTATCACGTCTGGAAACATTCTGGATTTTCCAGCTCAAATCATATTCGCTCTTTAGAATAAATATTGATTGGGAAATCAACGCTTTCATTAATAAGGCATAGAGTTCAGATAGTGTCGATAGTCTTGGAGGATCCACTACCCTCTTTTCTCATTTTTCAAATGTGCCTTCACGATTATTATGTTTTTTTAATTATATCAATGCATGTTACTATTGTGATTTGATGTACATTGTATTGGCCGTACTATAATTGTGACCCCTTGTTGTAGTATAAGGTCACCAATTTATTTTCAGTTTTATACATTATTATATTGTGTTATTCCTCGTTCCATAGAGTCAGCGATGTCTAGTATGCCTACATTGTTTTTATTATAGTGTGGTGTGCCGTTCAGTTGTATCTGTGTGATCTGTCACCTGATCTGTCTTTGTGTTTTGACACATATGGGCATGGTTTGGACGCAGTGTAGTACGATGCATGTTGCGCTGCGCCTACCTGTACATCCTCCGATGTATCGAATGCCATGTGATCACAGCCACAATGAGGCTTGGATGTTTGCGCCAGGCGACTCAGTTATCACGTGACTCTGACTCCACTTGTCCCTGATTGGATAGCGGTGCTGTGGTGATGACGCATCTTTAATGTTACGCTCTCACAATTGGTGTGTCAGAATGAGGTGATACATGCATGCTTGACCTCATGATAACAGGATTCTGACGTTGCTTTCCCGCCATTGATGTGTCAGAGTGAGGTAATGCATGCACGCTGTCCTCTATGGTAGTTTCACATCCAACTTCCACTTATTGTTTAATTATCTTTTTATTATATATAGCGCAGTGTGGGTGAGCAGACCTATACACCAGTAGAAGTACCATAGGTTGAAATGCGTCGGGTCTGCTGAGCTATGCACATTGCGCCATATTTTATGAATTTCTTTGTGATCACGTTTTTAAAGCACACATTTTAATTGATATTTGTACCTTTTTATTAACTTCAGCCCCGGACCATTTGGCTGGCAAAAGACCAGAGCACTTTTTGCAATTCGGCACTGCGTCGCTTTAACTGACAATTGCGCGGTCGTGCGATGTGGCTCCCAAACAAAATTGATGTCCTTTTGTGCCCACAAATAGAGCTTTTTTTTGGTGGTATTTGATCACCTCTGCGGTTTTTATTTTTTGCGCTATAAACAAAAAAAAGTGACAATTTGAAAAAAACGCATTTTTTTACTTTTTGCTGTAATAAACATCCCCAAAAAATATAAATATAACACATTTTTTTTCCTCAGTTTAGGCCGATACGTACTTTATTTTTTTTTGGTAAAAAAACCCTGCAATAAGCGTTTATTGATTGGTTTGCGCAAAAGTTATAGCGTCTACAAAATAGGGGATAGTTTTTTGGCACTTTTATAATTTTTTTTACTAGTAATGGTGGCGATCAGTGATTTTTATTGTGACTGCGACATTATGGCGGATAGATTGGATACTTTTGGTGCTATTTTGGGACCATTCACATTTATACATCGATCAGTGCGATTAAAAATGCATTGATTACTGTGTAAATGTGACTGGCAGTGAAGGGGTTAACCACTAGGGGGGCGCTGTAGGGGTTAAGTATGTCCTAGGGAGTGATTCTAACTGTGGGGGGATGGGCTATGTGTGACATGACACCGATCACCACTCCCGATTACAGGGAGCTGTGATCAGTGTCATGCCACTAGGCAGAACGAGGAAATGCTTGTGTCAGGGGCATGTCAGTAGCCGTCGGGCGAATCTGCGTGCACGCAGGTGCACGAGGGGTCTTTCTAGGACAATTCAGCTCAATTCCCAACCAGGGGGCGCCAGAGTGCTCCCGCGTGCGCCCATGCGCGCTAGCGCTGTTTTGGCGCCAAGGTCCTTTTAAAAGAATGACAGGTGCTCATGTCAGGTGCTGTTCGTCTGCAGCTCTGCACCTGAAGTTCCTGTATCTGCCTATCTGTTATTTTGCTAGTGACCCGGCTACGTCTGACCATTCTCCAGTCTCCTATCCGACCCGGCTTGCCTGACCTTGCTTATTCTGTTACCTGTTGCCGAACTCCTGCCTGCCTGACTATCCTTGGATCATCCCTCCTGTTTATACCTGCCTGATCTCCTGCCAAAAGAGACTGTCTGACCTTGTTTGCCTGTGTCCTGTGACGCTGCTCTCAGCCTGCTTGTTTTGCATCCAGCTGCTGTCTTCGCATCTGTCTGCCTGCCTCCCGGCCTGCTCCAGCTTACCTGCATCCGCAGCTCAGCCATCCCTGAGGGACATCCTTCCAGTTCCGGTATCTGCTTCTGCTGGACCCTGCATCAGGCCCTCCTACACACTGCGCTCAGGAGACCACTGTTCCCACTTCCAGCGGCTCCTGAACCAGCGTTTAAGAGAGGTCCTCTTCTACCAGTCAGGCTCAACTACCAGGTACCTAACAGCTTGTTTACATTAGCATTTCCCTGTTCTTCCTCTCCGTGAGACGATCTCGGGTATCCCCGCAGATATCGAGTCCGCGGGACCCGCGATCACACTCACAGAGCTCACGCGCGCCCGCAAGCCGCTTCTTAAAGGGCAATGTACAGGTATGTTAATATGCCTGTACGTGCCCTTCTGCCGACGTATATCGGCGTGAGCTGGTCGGAAAGCGGTTAATAAATCCATATATTGTTTTGATCCATGCCATGTGGAATCCTTCCTTTTTATTTTTTATGATCATCCTTTACCCACTGCTGCAGAAAAATCTTTAAGGATACCACACAAGATCAGGAGATTGTGGTTGCCTTCCAGCCTTTGGTTCATTTTGCCTATTCCACTGCTGAGATTGTGTGCCTGCACTTTTCCATCATTGGAGTTCGTGACCTTGGACTTGGGTGTCCATACATGGAAAGGAGAAACTGCGCTTCTTTAAGGTGTAATCCAAATAATTACTTGTAGATAAAGCAATTGTGATGAAATGACAGTTCAATTCTGATCCAAAACAGTCACCAAAGTGAGCTTGATCAACAAATTGTGCCACCACCTTAAGAAAAACTCGCTTACCAACTGGCAAGCAAAACCAGGCAGATGGCTATAGCCCAGCCAAGGCCTTTGCTTGTATAGAAGATCGTCTGGTAAGCTTTGATTGGATGGCTGCATAGATTCTCCAAACGCTCCTGGTGCCGTACGACTCAGACTTAAAAGCTCAGTACCTCAGCCATGCATAAGGAGAGAAGACCAACCATAACATATTATTGCCTCAAACAGTATTTATTAAAAAATTAGGTATTGCACTTACATTTAAAAAGTTTAAAATCACGCATAAACAGCAGAGCCGGCCGGCTACAAACAAAACCCGTCCTAGTAAAACAGCGTGTGACGTCAGCACGTATCCTCCTCCAGACACGTTTCATCATATGTGACGTTGTCAATGGGGAACGGGTAGCGTGCTGATCCACCACCTTATAAACAAACACCAGACCTCGTTCTGAGTCCCATAGGCAGAGTCACAAAACGCCATCTTGGGTGTGGACAACCCATCTATAATTGCAAACGATGTGTTGGACAAACAGAACAAAGGGAAATTTTGCAATTAAACACTGTTAAATTTGTCCAAATACAAGTGTCACTAATTATGTGATCCAAATCAATTGAAAATTAAATTATATCCCTTATAATAAACCATAATGAAAAATCATTGAAAGCACACATGGGTGATATTCAAAAATAACCTATAGTGTATTATGTTAAACCTATATAAATTAAACGTGCAAGTTAATTTATTTGTAAGCATGAAAACATATATAATAAATTATATATATAGAATTTTACATATAGTCAGAAGAATTAATCAAGCGACATAAGCAAATAGTGAAAAATTACAGCTTGTCAACCCACTGTTGGCAAGCAGGATAACCATGCTCAATGAATAACTGTGTGTAGACCTAAGACCCTCTAAACCATAAGTGCATATGAATATGTCCACATCTGGACAGAAACAAAAAAACATAAATGGTGCTACCTAATATTAAATATAAAAATTAGGAATAGTACCAAACTATTATTGTTGGCACTAATTAACCAATTAATTTTAAACATTCACAAATAAAAATTATTAATTAAAAATTCAAAAATTATAATAATTAGCAATCATAAACATGTATGCCCAACACTTACTGTTAATTGGCAAACCCCCAATGTTAATAAAATGTATAAACTCACCAGCGTGACTCAGATTGAGTTTACATCAACAGAAACCTACTAGGAGTTATCGATAAAGGCATTAACATCAACATCAATGTTTAACCGATAGGGTACATATGTCCTTACCCTATGGATCCACGACATTTCAAGTTTTGAGATTTCTCGCACTAAAGAACTCCCCCCTCCAATTAGGACTAAATTTGTCAATGCCCAAAAAATTGTATTGGAGGGATCCTTGTTATGTGCTAAAAGGTAATGCTTTGACACTGAATGGTTTTTACATCCAGACTTGATGTTCGTAATGTGCTCATTGAGCCGAACCTGTAAGGGGCGTTTGGTCCGCCCTATATATTGCAGACCACAAGGGCACTGCAATAAATAGACCACACCCACTGTAGAACAGTTAATAAATGGAGTGATGGTATGTTGTATCTGTGTGCTTGTGGACTCGAACTTTATACTTCTTATGTGTGTAGAACTACTCAAAGAGCATACACGGCATCTTCTACATTGGTAGAATCTGGTTAGTTGATCAAAAAAGGTCAATTTTCTTGTAGGGGGATCAAAGAGGTTGTGGGCCACTCTATTTCTAAGTGAAGAGGCTCCTTTCAGGATTCTATCGTTGTTGACAGTGTGCCAGTGTCTCGAAATAATCTGTTTTATGCTCCTATGCTGAAGGGAATATGTAGTCACAAAGGGGACCCCTGAATTTTGGAACTCATTAGGTTGGAGGAGTTTCTCTTGAAGTAAGGATTCCCTATTCATCCCTTGTATAGCATTAAGCACAGGTACTAAGGAATCAATGGCATATCCCTTCTTAAGGTTTCTACCAGTTAAGATCCATACATGCTCGTTTGACTCACCGCCACTGGCGTGTGTGTGCATGCCCTATAGTAGGAGTACCTACCCCTCTCCCCTGGTGGTGGAAGCACTGGATCTATTGATTAGCGCAGCTTACATTTTGCACAATTGATCGTTGTGTGTGTTCAACAGTTTATTTCTGGAAATTTTATGTAGTTACAGTGCTGCACTTCCTTTCACATTCTCTGTGTACAATTAGTCTTATTGATGCTGGCAGCTTTTACTACCTCAATTATAATTATTTTTTCACTAGTAGCGCAGTAACTTTCTTTTATACTTTTTTTCACTTTGTTCTTTTCCTGGAACTAATCAACAGGATATGACAATTTTTTTCTTTATTTCCTTTTTAAGACATAGTGAAAAGTGATAGTGAAAGTTGATAGTGATAGTTGTAATGATTGCTGGTATTAAAATGCAATGCTTTACATTTACTTTTGAGTGAATTACTTTACAATTATTTTACACATATAAACATGCTGGATGTTTCAAACCTACTTATGTCAGGGCCTCATGCCTTTTTGGCAGTGAACACTTTTAGGGATGTTGTAGTCTTTAGCCTGGTAAGGGAAAAATGTTTTCACTAATTAATTCTAGCTCCATTGACTGCAGTTTACTTTTACAGAGGAATATTAACTTCATATGTGTGAAGCATTGGGCACTGATAATTATGGATGGTGACAGTTTTACTGTTAAAATGTGCCTCTGCATATCAAAAAATGGCAGAACATGTCACTGGATTCTTTGGTATTAACCCAAAGCTTTTCCATCAGGATATAGGAACAAGCAGCTAAGACTTCTTTTATTGAACTGTAGAAAGTAAGATTTTGAACAATGTATATTTTACTTCTCATAAATTGTCAGGTTCAGCACATGGCCTCATGATTTAAAGGAGTTCTATAGTCACAGCGTACACTTTCATTTTATATTGTAATAACAATGCAAAGACAATAGTTATAATTGACAATCAATATAAGCTTACTTGAAAAATCTCCTTTCATGTTGTGAGTGCAGCGCGTCTGCTGGCCATCACTTTCCTACTCGTCCTGGATTCCATGCATGCATTGCATCTTATCTTCTGCTGTTACTTCAATTGGTATGGACTACATATGCCATGGTACTTTGCTTGCTGCAAGCTGTGATCCCTGTACTGACTCCATCTCCTGAAACTCAGCTTCCCTGCTTGCTCTCAGCACCTCGGCACCTCTGTAATTCATAAGGCTGGTTCTGTGAAATGTGTGACATGGCAGTTCCTTCTCAGAGGGCATAGTGAATATGTGTTACAGAATTTAAAGTTATACTAAACCCATGACAGTAAAATTAGTCTGTATATGCAGTAAAGCATGCTTGTTATACTCACTGGGGGTCATTTACTATAGCGCCGCGGCGCTAATTGCCTTAAGTTAGCACTAAAACAGTATTCACTATAGCGCTGGTGAGAAAATACTCCCAAAATCGAATTTACTATAGTTCCCTGAAACCAAATAGCGCCCAAACCCTTACTCTGCAAAAACCTGGAGAATTGCACATGGAAATAATGTTTAGAGCATGATATAATTGCCTAAATGGTACTGAAATATGCGGTATATCATTTAAAGATAATCTGCTTTTAAACTGTGTGAAAAAGTAATTTCTACACTGAAATATCTTTAAAAGTCTGAGAAGTAAAAAATTCCCCGTTTTGGACAACTAGGTGCCAACACAACTGAGCATGCTCAGATCTGAAAATAGCTCTCATTTTAGCTCCAGTGTCTTTTTTACCCGGCTCTATAGTAAATACCAAAACGAGAACTAATTAGAGAACATTTTTTGGAAGTGAAAATCTGCTCTATTCTAGTCCAATGCAAGTTTTAGCCATTGATTCTAATTGAACAATTCTAACTTTCACAAAAAAAAAAAAAACTTTTAATGCTGAGATGAAATGTATCTTTCTCTGAAATAAATTTTCCTTTGCAACATTGTTGCTTCTACTTAAAATATTTTGTTTTTAAGAATGCTAGAATGTGGAATGTTTTGATAAAATATATTTTTCTCTGTCACTTTCACTTGTTACACTCCATCTCACAACAATCTTTACCCAAACTCACACAGGTGTCTTTACAATCCACAAACAATACCATTGCTGATGCAAATTTAAAATGTCACAATGTTTGTGCTTTTTATTATTTCCAAATATTCATAATTTGAGCCCAAAAAATGTGATATGTGTACCAACATCAGAAATCAAAATGTAATTCCCAAAAATTTGAGGATAATGTTCTACTCTCACCCACAAAAAAACACCAAATATCACAGAATAAATCAAGAAGAATAACTCTTGAGTAATGTAATTCCATCACCTGTAGGTCCAAAGAAATGCAGTATTTATGTGTATTTATGTGTAGTTATGTGTAGGAGGTTCTCACACGTGGCAGCTCAGAGGTTGGAACTTCTGCTTAGTATGCCTGAGCGTCTGGGTTCAAATCCCAAACATGCTGCTTCATGTAGAGAGGTTGTCTCATCTCCCAGGTTCTATAAGTATGTCTAAATTTAGTATTTATGTGTTGGAGGGTTCCACCACCATTGTAAGTCTTTTCCAGCTACAAAATTTATCCAAAGTTCCTGCCTTTACACACACAGGAACTTTAATGACAGCCCAGTCTTAGTTAAAATTTGATTTGGCCCACCCTTTGCAGCTAGAACAGCTTCTGTGAAGGCTGTCCACAAGGTTTAATGTGTCTATGGGAATGTTTGATCACTCTTCCAGAAGTGCATTTGTGAGGCCAGGCACTGATGTTGGATGAGAAGGCCTGGCTCTCAGTCTCTGCTCTAATTCAGCCAAAGGGTGTTCTATCGGGTTGAGGTCAGGACTCTGTGCAGGCCAGTCATGTTCCTCCACCCCAAACTTCCTCATCCATGTCTTTATGGCCCTTGCTTTGTGCACTGGTGTGCAGTCATGTAGGAACAGGAAAGGGCTTTCCCCAAACTGTTGCCACAAAGTTGGGAGCATGAAATTGCCCAAAATGTTTTGGTATGCTGACGCCTTCACTGGAACTAAGAGGCCAAGCCCAACCCCTGAAAAACAACCCCACATCATAATCCCCCCTCCACCAAATCATTTGGACCAGTGCACAAAGCAAGGTCCATAAAGACATAGATGAGTGATTTTGGGGTGGAGGAACTTGACTGGCCTGGACAGAGTCCTGACCTCAACACAACAAAACACCTTGGGGATGAATTAGAGCGGAGACTGTAGGTCAGGCCTTCTCGTCCAACATCAGTGCCTCACCTCACAAATACACTTGGAAGAATGGTCAAACACTTCCATAGACACACTCCTAAACCTTGTGGACAGCCTTCCCAGAAGAGTTGAAGCTGTTATAGCTGCAAAGGTGGGCCAAATGAGTTTTGAACCCAATACTAATACTGGCAGGCGTCCCAATACTTAGGCCAATATATTGTATTTTGCTTGTGACACTGAGCATGGCTATGGACTTAGGGCTGGTTCACACCACAGAGATGCAGAGAACATGTGTGAGGCTGCCTGGTGGCTAAGTGGGTAGCAGTTCCGTCTAGCAGCACTTGGGATGTTGGTTAAATTCCCCAACATGCTAATGCTTGTGTTGAAGTTTATATGTTCTCCCTGTGTGGGTTTCTCACCACAATCCAAAGACATGCTAGCATCCTATTTGTCTTCTGTTGAAATAGGTTCTAATGTAAGAAAGTTACTTTTGGACTTTAGATTGGAAGCTCATTGCAGCCAGGGACTGATGTTAATGTTTGTTAGCACTAATCATGCCCAGGGACTTGGACATTTACAATTTTAGGGTTTACACTGCACAGGTACATATGCTTAGAAAACTGTTGCTTTGTTTATGTGGATGCAAATGGACTTCAAACTTTGTCCTGTAGTTGGAGATTTGATGCATATAGCCAAGGGCTAACACAGTTACGAATAGTATTATGTGTTCCTGCTCATCAGGTGCAATCACTTTAGACATATATGAAGAGGTAGATTGAAAGATACTGGTGGGCGTGTACTTCTATTGGGCGTATCAGTGTGCTAACAATACAACCTCTCTTATCTAGAGGCCTGCAGTAGGGGGGGTTCATTTGGCCTGAGAAGGTCAGGTTTTTTGCTGTGATTTGTGGGGGAGAAGGAATGATATTGTGCCTATTGACAAATGCCCAACTAGGGATATTTGCTGAAATTCTTGTGCATTTTTTCAAGCAAAAGTGGGTTTATGTGGCTATGCTGTCAATGTTGTGTGTGTATTGTTCCTGTCTGATCATGCAAACATCGTTTGGAAGCATCTGCTGACCTTCTACTCTTTTTGATCTCGTTGTTTAATTGTGTATACCGAAATACAGATTCCAGCAGAACATGGTCACCAATGTATGTATATGTGGATTGTGGGCTGGTGGTGGGTCGGTGTTTTGAATAAGTCTTTTTTAATATTATGTTGGAATGCTTTGTAAGAATAATGACTGTTAAGTATGTTTCTATAATCTTGCAGATAAAAATGTTATGTGTTGCCCGTTATACACTGAAATTAAAGTGGTTGTAAACTCTCCCCGACAACTTTGTCCCATGTAAATCAGCATAAAAAACCCTAATGAACACTGCTTGTAGATATCTCCTTACTTGCTTAGTATTGTTGTAATCCTTTTTGTTCTTTAGAATGACTTCACTGAGCATGCTCAGATCTCCCCTGATTTACAGCACACTCTGTGTACTTGTCTGTCTATTATCAGGACTTCCTA
Organism: Lithobates clamitans; assembly: GCA_037952925.1. NCBI lineage: Eukaryota > Metazoa > Chordata > Amphibia > Anura > Ranidae > Lithobates > Lithobates clamitans. Next base: position 2,684,663 of record JBBGZY010000404.1, on the reverse strand, counting down.
CGCACAACACTGAAATCCCACAAGACTGCATAATCACTCAGAGCTTCCTACTACACCCCATGTGACCATGTGACATCAAATGGAGTGTAAACTTGGGCATAGGACAGCATTACTGCAGCCTTATCAGCTGAAGCTGATAAGACTGACACAGGCAAACACTAGTTAATCAGCACAAGTAAATACTATGAGATAAAACAATTCAGCTATGAGCAGGGAAACATGGTTGCCATAGAAACGTTGGATTGAGAAGGAGGCTTGGTTAACAGTACAGAAATTGTTCAATGTAAGGGCGGAAATACACTCAAAAGTACACAAAACATTACTTAAGATGGCGCTGCGTAACCTCTCGGAACAAATTTTTAAAGTTTCTGTAAACAGTAAGTAATATGCGATTTGGGCTGGATTACAGTGGCTATAGATTGATAATTATTGTAATGGACTAAATGAAAAGCAGCATCAGAGTGGGAGAATTTATTTCCTCTTTAAAGCTGTGTCCACTCTAAGGTTTTGTCAAATTTTAGATTGTAAGCTCCTATGAGCAGGGCACTTAAAATCCTATTGCTAAATGTAGCACCATATATTCTGTCCAAATTTTTTTGAAGCTAGTAAATGAATGTACATATTTTTTTTTTTCTGCTGGTAAAATAAAAGTACATTATTGAGCTTTGTTGTGGTGTTTTTTTTTCTTCTACTTTTCTTTCTCTTTAGTTTTTGTGGGTGGTGGTGGTTTTGGGAAAGTGCAATATCTCTTATATCTTATTTCAATATGTATTTGTGCACCAAAAAATGAATCTCTTCGCCCTGGTTCACATTAATGCTACTTTGAAATCGCGCTACTTCACTTGAAGTAGCACGATTTCAAAGTAGCAAGGTCAACGCGATTTCAGGTGCTACTTGATAGACATCCGTGTGGCTTCATACACAGATGTCTATTGAAGTCGCAGCGCATGCGCAGTACAGTGGGGTCCTTATCCGCCAGGGGAACTTTCTCGGCAAGACACCGGCTATTAATGAATTGTCGGTCCCGACAATACACATAAAAGTTCATTGATAAAAACGGCCTGGGATTCCCCCCACAGTCCATTACCAGGCCCTTTGGGTCTGGTATGAATATTAAGGGGAACCCTGGACTAAAATGTGAAAAAAAAAAAATGCGTGGGGGTCCCCCCAAATTCCATACCAGGCCCTTCAGGTCTGGTATGGATATTAAGGGGAACCCCGTGCCAAAATTTTAAAAAAAAATGGCGTGGGGGTCCCCTTAAAAATCCATACCAGACCCTTATCCGAGCACGCAACCTGGCAGGCCTCAGGAAAAGAGGGGGGGACGAGAGGGCAGCCCCCCTCCTGATCTGTACTAGGCCACATGCCCTCAACATGGGGAGGATGTCCCCATGTTGATGGGGACAAGGGCCTCATCCCCACAACCCTTGCCTGGTGGTTGTGAGGGTCTGCGGGTGGGGGGCTTATCGGAATCTGGAAGCCCCCTTTAACAAGGGGACCCCCAGATCCCGCCCCCTGTGTGAAATGGTAACGGGTACATTGTACTCCTACCATTTCACAAAAAAAGTGTAAAAAATTGTAAAAAAACACACAGACACAGCATGGGACAAGTCCTTTATTAAAAAAGAAAAAAAAATTCCAGCGATGTAATCCTTCCTGGTCCACACCGCAACAACACGATCCGCCTCCATGGGAGGAGCCCGCTGTATGATGCTAGACCTGCCGTGACAGTTCTTAAATAGCTGAGGGCGGAGCCACCCATGACGTGCGTGGGTGACCCTGCTCCCCTCTGACGCAAGTGGGAAAAGCCTTGGGGTTACCAGTGACATGTACAGGTGACCCCGCCCCCTCTGACACCACGGAAACCCCCGTAGCGTCAGAGGGAGGTGGGGTCATCTGGAATTTTTTTTTCTTTTTTAATAAAGGACTTGTCCCATGCTGTGTCTGTGTGTTTTTTTACAATTTTTTTGTGAAATGGTAGGAGTACAATGTACCCGTTATCATTTCACACAGGGGGGGCTGGGATCTGGGGGTCCCCTTGTTAAAAGGGGGCTTTCAGATTCTGATAAGCCCCCCGCCCGCAGACCCCCACAACCATCGGTTGTGGGGATAAGGCCCTTGTCCCCATCAATATGGGGACATCCTCCTCATGTTGAGGGCGTGTGGCCTGGTACGGTTCAGGAGGGGGGAGTGCTCTCTCGTCCCCCCCTCTTTTCCTTCGCCCTGCTAGGTTGCATGCTCAGATAAGGGTCTGGTATGGATTTTTAGGGGCACCCCCACGCCATTTTTTTTTACATTTTGGCACGAGGTTCCCCTTAAAATCCATACCAGACCTAAAGGGTCTGGTATGGATTTTGAGGGGGACCCCCACGCAATTTTTTTTAAAATTTTGGTATGGGGTACCCCTTAATATTCATACCAGACCCAAAGGGCCTGTGGGGATCCCAGGCTGTTTTTATCAATGAACTTTTATGTGTATTGTCGGGACCGACAATTCATTAATACCTGGCACTAGCACTTTTAAATTACTTTTTTTTCCTTTTAGAAATGTAATTTTGCTGTCAGACTGTTCTACACACGGGAAACATGCGCCACATTACAGGCATACTATAGACACCCTCCCAGGTACAAAATTGAAAGGAATATTACACTTTTATTGTTTCATTATTAAAATCACTGCTCCCAAAAAAACTGCAGTTTTTTAAACTTTTTTTGCATTCATACATGTCCCCTGGGGCAGGACCCGGGTCTCCAAACACTTTTTATGGCAAAGGACTTGCATTTAAGCCTTCAGTGAGAACTTTGGATTTTGCAGGTTCAAGCCCCCTTGACTTCCACTATTCCAGCATATGTGATCTGACAGGCATTATTGCCGGCAATAGCGCTGCTTTCCATTTGCATTAGCACTTCGTTTCTGAGAGTTGAAGTCTTTCTGGCGTTTTTTGAGAGCTATTTTTTGGCACTGCAGGATAATTTTTTGGCGCTATAGTAAATGACCCCCACTGTGTAACCTGAGGGGTTAATCCTCTGCATTGTGTAAAAAGGCTGCTTGATCCCGTATGCAGAGATTCTCCTCTTCTTCCACTGACTCCAAAACATGTCCAGATAAGAGTTACTGGAGTCAGGCTGAACATGATCAGTATGGTGTGTATTAGCAGAAAAGATGTAAGAATTAAAACCTCAAAGCGGCGCTTCTATCAGGCAGATATTATAGACCTGATAGATTAATTTGCAATCACTCAAAATTACATAACTGAAATAAACAAAGAGTCTCTGGTGGGTATACAGGGTATAACTGGTAGTAGATAGATGAGTGCACCATTCACCAAACAGTTAACCACCTGTCAGAGAACTCACACAGCAAGCACCCGTCTCCATGCAGCAGCTGCCAATCCTCGTTCTGCTAATGCCAAGGTGCATGCACGGAACCATAGCCAGAAGCAAATGAGATCCAGGGTGGGCATGCACAATGGCACCTCTATGCGAATGTGCACGTGCGCTAACGCGCGTCCGCGAGTGCCAAAGCGCTAATATGCTAACGCGCATGCGCCAATGTGCCAAAGTGCTAATGCGCATGTGCCAATGTGCTAAGTTGCTAATGCGCATACGCACGTACGCTGCCGCCAATCCTGGCACACAGCACCCTATATAAACAGAGAATCTGCCTAGCATCAGTGCTGGATTGTCTTTAGCTTGTTCCTGTGCTCCTGTTGTTACTCTGCCTGATTGACCTTGTTCCTGAAAACCCGGCTATCTTCTGACCATTCTCTTGGATCTCCCCTGCCTGCTGAACCTGCCTCTACTTGCAATACTGAACTTGGCTTGAACTTATGATTACGGCTCTGCCTCCTGATTCTGTACCCTGCTGCCCGTCTGTTGCCAACCCCTGCCTGTTCCTGACTACGGTTTTGCCTTCTGACTTGGTACCTCGCTGCCAGCCTGTTGCCGACTCCTGCCTGTTCCTGATTCTGCAGTTGATCCTGATCTGGCTCCCGCTGAACAAGTTTGGTGATCAGTTTCCACATCTCCTCAGCAGAGGTTCCTATATCTCCAAGTTCCAGCCTCCTGCCTGCAGGCACCTGCACCCTTTTCGTTGCCCTCGCACTCCCTGTACCCACCACCAGGGGTGCTTGGACCGGAACCGTGCAAGAGGCCACCCTCATCATTTTGGGCTCCGCTGTAAGGTACGTGACACCACCGCGTGCTCCACACACCCGCAAGGGGTTCCATTGCAATGGAATTGGCCGAGGATGACCCCTATTTCCTATATCTATATGGATAAGCAAGGGGCCTTCCAGGTCTTCATATTAGCAACAAGGAAGACATTTTAACCAATATGGAATATGGTATGCATCCCATTTATGCCAGGTTGGAAAACAGAAACCTTGGGAAGGATTTCGGAGATGAGGCTGAACTACCCTAGAAGGACATCTAGATCTACAGTCCATAGGATGCTGTTTGGGGCTTGATAACCTTCGGGTTCTGGTGAGTTTGAACCCCTTTTGGGTGTGTGGAGCACGCAGTGGTTAAGTGTTTGGTGAAGGGTGCACTCATCAATCTACTACCAGTTATACCCTGTATACCCACCAGAGACTCTTTGTTTATTTCAGTTTTGTAATTTTGAATGATTGCAAATTAATCTATCAGGTCTATAATATCTGCCTGATAGAAGCGCCGCTTTGATGTTTTAATTGTGTCTCATTTGAGGTTTTAATTCTTACATCTTTTCTGCTATTTTAATCTACTTTAGTGGCTGCTGAGGGAAACCTCTCCTTAATTGTATACATATATGCACTAGTGATTATCTAATATATTTAAACTTGGATTCTAGTGTATATTAACTAGTATTTATGTCTTGAGTGTTCTAAGACCTGATTTTATATAGTATGGTGTGTATTGCTAGAGAGTTTTTTTTTCTTGGAAGAGGGCATGTGATCAGCACAGGGTCAATCAGCGCTGTCCAGGCAGAGAGTCAGGGGTCCTGCAGTGTGATAGGACAATCGTGGGAAAATGAAGACTCCCCCTACAAGCTTTAACCAGACACTGATAGAAGTCACAAGACTGCTATATACTGCTGATGAGAAAAGGTATTTAGCAGTTTATATTGACTAAAATTGTTGCATTTCCACGTTATGTGTACTGTAGGAGACCAGATATAGTGAATGCAGGGTCATGGGTTTAGTAATACTTTAAGGAAGTAAACTGGTAGAGAAGTTAAGGCTAGAAATAACCAAACTACAATGTAAAAAATAAATATAATGGTTTTACATTTTAACTATAGATATGCTTTAATTGGCACCTCACCAAATAGGGCATGACTATCACCCTGTTAGCAGGATGTTATTAATATATTTGGTATCTTTAAAAACATATTGTCTTCACCTAAAGCAAAGTATTCCTGACATCAGTCACAAGCACTGAAATGTAAGAAGAACCTGAAATTAAAGCAATTAAATTAATAGTTTCAGGAAAATACATGATGTTCTATAACAGCTACACATAGTTGCACAATCTTTTCATAGAGTAATTAACCATTTTTTTGGTCTGCCATAACTTCAGTAATCAACCATTCAACTCAATGACAATCATAGAGGGGAATTTACTATGAATGGAGCAGCCAGAATCTGGAGCAGCTGTGCTTGGCAACCAGATTCTACCATTTGTTTTCAAAGTTTAACTGAACAAGCTGAAGTTAGAAGCTGATTAGTTACTGTGCACAGCTGCTCCATATTCCATACCTCCCAACCATCCCGGATTTGCCGGGACCGTCCCGGGATTTGATGTTAGTCATGTTATCCTGGCAAATCAAGGCTGAGTCCCGGAGTGTTGCCCAGCACCAGAACAAGTTGCAGCACTTGGTTCCTGTGACCTCTCCAGCGGGGGCGCACTAGCGTGGGCACTGGTTGCCTCTGCCCTCTCACCATCCAACGGCTCCCTTTTGTTTGCATCCCTAGGAGAGGGAGTTTCACCCGGGAAGTCCTGCAGCAGCGTGAGTAGCTCCTTGATTCTCTTCCTCCGGGGGGTAGTTTGGCTCCCGGGTGTGCTAACCCTGTGGCCGGCTTCCTGTTTTTGCCTCTGGTGAGAGCACTTTACACCGATCTTTGGGTTTGTATTCCTCCATCTAGACTGAGAGTGTGCTTCACCCAGCGGATAGCTCCGATCAATGTGAGTGGCTTTGCGATCTTCCTGTGGCAGGTCTTTTCCCTTCTACTGACAGGTGACAGCCCCGACTCCCTTCCCCTCTGGCGTGAGAGAGGTGTGAGTGACAGCATTCAGTCGGTACTCCTCCATTAGGACAACAGTTGGCTGTGGTTCACGTATGTAAGTGGATGTTTTGTTTCAGTAAAGTGACTTTTTAACATGGATTGGAGTTCCCTCACCTGTCATACCATCCAGTCTTCTCCCCTGGCATCTTCCTCCGGCTTCTTCCCCGCTTCAACCTCCGGACGATCCACCTCAATGGGAGGCTCCCGCTGTGTGATGCTTCTGTTCTTGTGACAGCTCTTATATAACTGAGGGCGGGGCCACCCGGTGACCCTGCTCCCTCTGATGCATGGGGACATCCCTATGGCTTCCCCGGTGGTGTCAGAGGGGACAGGGTCATCTGTTTACGTAACTTGTGACCCTGCCCCCCTGCTTTGGGGTAGCCCCCAAAGCACCATGTCCCCATGTTGAAGGGGACAAGGGCCTCATCCCCACAACCCTTGCCCGGTGGTTGTGGGGGTCTGCAGGCCATGGGCTTTTCAAAATCTGGAAGCCCCCTTTAACAAGGGGACCCCCAGATCCTGGCCCCCCTGTGTGAATTGGTAATGGGGTACAAATATACCCCTAGCATTTCACAAAAAGTGTCAAAAATGTTAAAAAAAGACAATAGCAGGTTTTTGACAATTCCTTTATTAATGTCTTCTTCTTTCCCCGCTTCTTCTTCCATCTTCTTCTGGTCTTCCTTTGGTTTTCTTCTTCTTCCCCGCTTCATCCTCCAGACGATCCTCCATAATGGGAGTCTCCCGCTGTGTGACGCTTCTGTTCTTGTGACAGCTCTTATATAACTGAGGACGGGGCCACACCGTGATATTCCCTGGTGACCCCTCCCACCTCTGATGCACAGGGACTTCCCTATGGCTTCCCCCGTGGTGTCAGAGGGGGGCAGGGTCACCTGTTTACGTAACTGGTGACCCCGCCCCCTGCTTTGGGGTAGCCCCCAAAGCACCATGTCCCCATGTTGAAGGGGACAAGGGCCTCATCCCCACAACCCTTGCCCAGTGGTTGTGGGAGTCTGGAGGACGGGGGCTTATCGGAATCTGGAAGCCCCCTTTAACAAGGGGACCCCCAGATCCCGGCCCCCCGTGTGAATTGGTAATGGGGTACAAATATACCCCTACCATTTCACAAAAAAAGTGTCAAAAATGTTAAAAAAGACAATAGCCGGTTTTTGACAATTCCTTTATTAATGTCTTCTTCTTTCCCCGCTTCTTCTTCTGGTCTTCCTTCGGTTTTCTTCTTCTTCCTCCATCTTGTTCTTCCCCTGCTTCATCCTCCGGTCTTCACGGGCATCTTCCTCTGGCTTCTTCTTCCCTGCTTCATTCTCCAGATGATCCTCCTCAATGGAGGCTCCCGCCGTGTGACACTTCTGTTCTTGTGACAGCTCTTATATAACTGAGGGCGGGGCCACACCGTGACGTTCCCGGGTGACCCCGCCCACCTCTGATGCATGGGGACTTCCCTATGGCTTCCCCCGTGGTGTTAGAGGGGGCGGGGTCACCCGTTTATGTAAATGGGTGACCCCGCCTCCCTCTGACACCCCGGGAAAGCCATAGGGATGTCCCCGTGCGTGAGAGGGGGCGGGGTCACCCCAGGAAAGCCATAGAGATGTCCCCGTGCGTCAGAGGGGGGCGGGGGTCACCCATTGAGGTGGATCATCCGGAGGTCGAAGCAGGGAAGAAGCCGGACAAGAAGAGCGGAGGAAGAAGCAGTGGAAGATAGAGGAAGAAGCAGGGAAGGAACAAGATGGAGGAAGAAGAAGAAAACCGAAGGAAGACTAGAAGAAGGTGGAAGAAGAAGCGGGGAAAGAAGAAGACATTAATAAAAGGAATTGTCAAAAACTGGCTATTGTCTAACATTTTTTACTCTTTTTTTGTGAAATGGTAGGGGTACCCCATTACCAATTCACACAGGGGGGGCGGGATCTGGGGGTCCCCTTTTTAAAGGTGGCTTCCAGATTCCAATAAGCCCCCCTGCCCGCAGACCCCCACAACCACCGGGCAAGGGTTGTGGGGATGAGGCCCTTGTCCCCATCAACATGGGGACATCCTCTCCATGTTGAGAGCATGTGGCCTGGTACAGTTCAGGAGGGGGGGCGCCCTCTCGTCCCCCCCTCTTTTCCTGCAGCCTGCCAGGTTGCGTACTCGGATAAGGGTCTGGTATGGATTTTTAGGGGGACCCCCTGCCATTTTTTTTTTAAATTTTGGCGCGGGGTTCCCCTTAATATCCATACCATACCTATAGGGCCTGGTATGGAATTTGGGGGGACACCCATGCATTTTTTTTTTATTTTTGCTCGGGGTTCCCCTTAATATTCATACCAGACCCAAAGGGCCTGGTAATGGACTGTGGGGGAATCCCATGGTGTTTCTTTCAATGACTTATGTGTATTGCAGAGACCCGACAATTCATTAATAGCCGCGAGTAATTTTGAATGACTTTTTTCCTTTAGAAATGTCATTTTGCTCTCGGACTGTTGTTAGAAACATGCACCACTTTACAGGCATGCTATAGACACCCCTCAGGTACGAAATTTAAAGGAATATTTCACTTTTATTGTTTCACTTTAAGCATTATTAAAATCAATGCTCCCAAAAAAACGGCCATTTTTAAAACTTTTTTGCATTGATACATGTCCCCTGGGGCAGGGCCCGGGACCCCAAACACTTTTTATGACAATAACTTGCATATTAACCTTTAAAATTAGCACTTTTGATTTCTCTATTCGGCGAACGGGCGAACAACCAATGTTTGAGTCAAACTCATGTTCGACCCGAACATAAAGCCCATCCCTAATCACCATACAAGAGGACTGCAGTGCTTTTAAGTAGGGATGAGCCCGATTGGCGAATACCGTACATTATGGGGCGTTCGCGGGAAATTTGAGCGCCCGCAGAATGCACCATAATGAATGACGAGACCGTCAATGCACTACAAGATTGATGGCTGCTGATTGGCCAAAGCATGCACCTGACCTGTATACTTTGGCCAATCACAGCACGCTCTGCTGTGAGAGCCATGATTGGCCAAAGGCAGGTAGCCTTTGGCCAATCATGGCTCACGCGGCTAAGTGCACACCCCATACTATGTAAGGCTGCTTACACGATGGCCATAAATAGTTATATGAATGAGAGCAGCAAAATGACATTTGTAAAGGATAAAATGTTATTTAAAACTGCTTGCGGCTGTAATGTGTTGACAGATCCTGGCAATATAGATAAAAATTATTGAAAAAAAGGCATGGTCCCCCCCCCAGTCCATTGCTAGGCCCTTTAGATCTGGTATGATATTAAGCAGAACCCTGAACCAAAATTAAAAAAGAAAATGGCGTAGGGGTCCCCCCAAAATCCATACCAGGCCCTTCAGGTCTGGTATGGATATTAAAGGGGAACCCAGAGCCAAAATAAAAATAAAATGGCATAGGGGTCCCCACAAAATCCATACCAGACCCTTATCTGAGCATGCCACCTGGCAGGCTGCAGAAAAAAGGGGGCACAAGAGAATGCTCCCCTCTTAAACTGTACCAGACCACATGCCCTCAACAAGGGGAGGGTGTTTTGGGGTCCCCATGTTGATGGGGACAAGGGCCTCATCCCCACAACCTTTGGCCGGTGGTTGTGGGGGTCTGCGGGCGGGGGGGCCTATCAGAATCTGGAAGCCCCCTTTAACAAAGGGGACCCCCATATCCCGGCCTCCCTATGTGAATGGATACATTGTACACCTACACATTCACCAAAAAAAAGTGTCAAAATGGTAAAAATGACAGGAAACAGTTTAGGACAAGTCCTTTATTAAAAAAAAAAAAAAAAAGTGTCCCGCGATGTCCATTCATCTTCAATCACAGCGTCTGAGCGAGAAAAAAAGAAAAACTCCACCTCCATGGGAGGCTCCCGCTGACTGCAGGCTTTCTGCATTGACAGCTGTTATATAGCTTAGGGCGGGGCCACCCGGTAATGTAAACGGGTGACCCCGCCCCCTCTGATGTTACATGATATCACATAACGTCAGAAGGGGGCGGTGTCACCCGCTTACGTCACTGGGTGGCCCCGCACTCAGCTATATAACAGCTGTCAATGCAGAAAGGCTGCAGTCTGTAGGAACCTCCCATGGAGGCGGAGTTTTTTCATTTTTTTTCTCTGTCCATCAGATGCTGTGATCGAAGATGAATGGACATCGCAAGACACTTTTTATTTTTTAATAAAGGCCTGTTCCCAAACTATCTGTCATTTTTACCATTTTGACACTTTTTTTGATGAATGTGTAGGGGTACAATGCACCCGATACCCATTCACATAGGGGGGCTGGGAACTGGGGGTCCCCTTGTTAAAGGCGGGTTCCAGATTCTGATAAGCCCCCCGCCCGCAGACCCCCACAACCACCGGGCAAGGGTTGTAGGGATGAGGCTGTTGTCCCCATCAACATGGGGGACCCCAAAAGACCCTCCCCATTTTGAGGGCATGTGGCCTGGTACGGTTCAAGAGGGGGGCTGTTCTCTCACCCCCCCTTTTCTTGCGGCCTGCCAGGTTGTATTTAAAAAAAATTGGCTCGGGGTTCCCCCTAAAATCCATACCAGACCTGAAGGGCCTGGCATGAATTTTGGGGGGACCCCTATGCCATTTTTTTATTTTGGTGCAGGGTTCCCCTTAATATCCATACCAGACCTGAAAGACCTGGTATGGATTTTTGCAGGGACCCCCACGCAATTTTTTTTTTAAATTTTAGTGCGGGGTTCCCCTTAATTTTCATACCAGACCCATAGGGCCTGGTAATGGACTGGGGGGACATGCTGTTTTTTTCAATGATTTTTATCTATATTGCCGGGATCTGACAATTCATTACAGCCACGAGAAGTGTTAAATTACATTTTTTCCTTTAGAAGTGTCATTTTGGTAAACACGGGAAAGATGCGCTACTTTACAGGCATACTAAGGACACCCCCAGGCATGATATTTAAAGGAATATTTCTTTTTTGTTTCACTTTAAGCATTATTTAAAATAACTACTCCTTAAAAAAACAAATGTTGCATTGATATATGTCCCCTGGGGCAGGACCCGGGTCCCCAAACACTTTTTATGACAATAACTTGCATATAAGCCTTTAAAATGAGCACTTTTGAATTTTCATGTTCGTGTCCCTTAGACTTTAAAGGTGTTTGCTTGTTCTCACAAATTTTTTGCCTGTTCGCAAGTTTTGGTGCGAACCGAACCTGGGGGATATTCGGCTCATCCCTATTTTTAAGGTGTTTCTGAACAGTGTCCCACGCTGAGTCACAAAATTAAGAGCTGCAGGTACAGCAGCAGCCCTGTCTGCTGACTCTTCCAGCTACAACCTTCCCCCACCACTCAGTCTCTCTCCTGACACTCTCAAACATCTCCCCCCACCATCACAATTCTCTGCTGTCATTATGGGTGCATAGTGTGCCATCCGAACCCACTACCTTTGAGTCGGGCAATAGGCTCAGCAAATTGAGAGATTTGCAGCGAGAGGTTACAATATGAAAGTGTGATCAGAGCTGTGTGTCCGGGGAGAGCAAGGTGAGCCCTGGGACCAACCAGGGAGGAACCGTACTCTGATGTATATTGCCGGGATCAGGGTTGTGCTGAGTGCGGGAGGGATAGAAGGATTACAGTGGGAGGACACTGCGAGAGAGGACAGACGTAGCAAGGAGATGAGACTGGAGGAGGATGACAAGGTATGGAAGAGATGGGACTGGAGGAGGAGGGCAAGGGGTGGAAGAGATGGGACTGGACGAGGAGGACGTGTAAACGAGGAGATGGGACTGGATGAGTATGGGATGAGTGAGATGGGACTGGAGGAGGAGGACATGGGATGGGGGAGATGGGACTGGAGGAGGAGGAGGAGGATGTGGGTCATGCGACTGGAGGAGGATGTGGCATGGGGAAGATGTGACTAGAGGAGGAGAACGTGGGATGGGGGAGATGTGACTAGGGGAGGAGGATGGGGGAGATGACAGACTAGAGGAGGAAGACATGGGATGGGAGAGATGCGACTGGAGGAGGATATTTTTTAGACAAAATATAAGTCCTTGCTGTTGAATCTTGAAAGCACTGCAATCACTTGGAATACCCTCTTTATTTTCATATATTAAATTGTAAGCGTGTTAAAATATCCCTACTCCCCACCCTGCCTTCTAGCCTTCGAGTCAACTCCCCTCCCAAAGCAACCGCCCCAGTATATATCTGTCCCGTACTCTACCACACATTCAAGCACAAGTCCTCTACCTCCCAAAGCAAACCCCAAGCACATTCATGAAGCCTGGGTTTTGTTTAACCATGCCCCTTAAGCCCCTTCCACTGTAAGGTTTGGCCACGCCCATTTTTGCCACAAAGTGCACCACAAGCTTTCCCTCATTCTCAGTTTGAAACTTGGAGTTAGATATTCTGTCTGCTCCAGTTTTAGTCTAGACTATATTTTCTATAAGTAAGAGGGGGAGGGAAGCATAGAGAGCCACTCTGCTCCAATCAGCAGGGGATCTCTGAGCAGATCCCCTGCTTAATCAGTGCCGAATCATATGGATGTCAGTTTTTTTGACATCCATACCCATTCAATTTTTGTCCACATTTACACAGTGAATACAGGTGCAGCCATGTTAACTCTATGTGTGGCCACATGTAAACAGACTTGTGTCTATTTACATCAGGCTACCTCTGATCAATCACATTTAGATCTGGAATATCGGCAAAGGACATTTTCCTTCTTTTTTTTTTCTAGACTCAGATGGACTCAAAGGTAGGCTAGTATATATGTAATTATATCAGGCTGCCCTTAGAGCTGCATGGAGCTTCCGATCTTTTGTCCACCTGAAAAATTGACAGATCTGATCTGAAAGCCTAAGGCTCGATTCACACAGGTGTACTAATCCATGCACCCCTGCAAAGGGCCATCTTCAGCCACCTGGGATGCACAGGTGTTCTGTGCAAGGGCACACAGGCTGCTTGTTCAGATCGATGACTGCTGGCTTCACGTACCTGCATGGATCTCTAAGCGCATCCTGGAGTGTACATTCATGCAAGTCCAGTGCATTGATCAGAATGCATTTTGACTGTATCCTGATTCATGCATTGGACCCATACAATATCACTGTACGTGAGCACCATAGTGGAGTGTCATTGTACCAGACATGTGCTCCAGGGTGGAGTGCATGCTAGACTAAAAAGGGTGGGCCACCTGCCAGTCTGTCTGTTGTGAGTGGCCAAATTGACCAATTAAGGTAGGGGATACAAATGGTGGTGCAGAAGGGGAGTCCAGACACCTGTCTCTATTTTTCAATCTACAGGATTTGTCCATTATATGCCTGTGCAGAGTTATACTCATGGAAACTCCTTTTGCTAGGAACTATTTTCTATTGTGTAGGGTGCTTTTTTGTGTGAGTATATAGATATGGGACCATTATAAGTGCACAAATAACTTTGAAAGCACTTTAGCTGGCTGCCATGTTTTCTTATGTGGGAAAGCAGTATATTTGTTTGCTGCTTTTGTATGTTCACCTATATTTTTAGAACAGATGCCAGATCAATAAAAGATATGTAATAATTATTCATATTTTCTATGATCTATTTTGCCCTTGATCATGAAGCATATCCATTTGCAAAACATGTTGACCTTTGGTTTTGGGTGAAACAGTGTTAAAATACAATATACAGTATCTATAACTATATTTAGTCAGGTCCATAAATATTGGGACATCGACAATTCTAATCTTTTTAGCTCTATACACCACCACAATGGATTTGAAATTAAACCAACAAGATGGGCTTTAAATGCAGACTTTCAACTTTAATTTGAGGGTATTTACATCCAAATCAGGTGAACGGTGTAGGAATTACAACTGTTTGTATAGGTGCCTCCCACTTTTTAAAAGGGACCAAAAGTAATGGGACAATTGGCTGCTCAGCTGTTCCATGGCCAGGTGTGTTATTCCCTCATTATCCCATTTACAAGGAGCAGATAAAAGGTCCAGAGTTCATTTCAAGTGTGCTATTTTCATTTTGAACCGGTGCTGTCAACTCTCAATATGAGATCCAAAGATCTGTCACTATCAGTAAAACAAGCTATAATTAGGCTGAAAAAAACAAAACAAACCCATCAGAGAGATAGCAAAAACATTAGGTGTGGCCAAATCAACTGTTTGGAACATCCTTAAAAAGAAAGAATGCATCGGTGAGCTCAGCAACACCAAAAGACCCAGAAGACCACGGAAAACAACTGTGGTGGATGACCGAAGAATACTTTCCCTGGTGAAGAAAACACCAGGGAAAGTATTCACAACAGTTGGCCAGATCAAGAACATTCTCCAGGAGGTAGGTGTATGTTTTTCAAAGTCAACAATCAAGAGAAGACTTCACCAAAGTGAATACAGAGGGTTCACCACAAGATGTAAACCATTGGTGAGCCTCAAAAACAGGAAGGCCAGATTAGAGTTTGCCAAACAACATCTAAAAAAAGCCTTCACAGTTCTGGAACAACATCCTATGGGCAGATGAGACCAAGATCAACTTGTACCAGAGTGATGGGAAGAGAAGAGTATGGAGAAGGAAAGGAACTGCTCATGATCCAAAGCATACCACCTCATCAGTGAAGCGTGGTGGTAGTGTCATGGCGTGGGCAGGTATGGCTGCCAATGGAACTGGTTCTCTTGTATTTATTGATGATGTGACTGCTGACAAAAGCAGCAGGATGAATTCTGAAGTGTTTCGGGCAATATTATCTGCTCATATTCAGCAAAATGCTTCAGAACTCATTGGACTGCGCTTCACAGTGCAGATGGGCAATGACCCGAAGCATACTGTGAAAGCAACCAAAGAGTTTTTTAAGGGAAAGAAGTGGAATGTTATGCAATGGCCAAGTCAATCACCTGACCTGAATCCGATTGAGCATGCATTTCACTTGTTGAAGAAAAAACTGAAGGGAAAATGCCCCAAGAACAAGCAGGAACTGAAGTCAGATGCAGTAGAGGCCTGGCAAAGCATCGCCAGGGATAAAACTCAGCGTCTGGTGATGTCTATGCATTCCAGACTTCAGGCTGTAATTGACTGAAAAGGATTTGCATCCAAGTATTAAAAAGTAAAAGTTTGATGGATGATTGTTAATCTGTCCCATTACTTTTGGTCCCTTAAAAAGTGGGAGACACATATACAAACTGTTGTAATTCCTACACCGTTCACCTGATTTGGATGTAAATACCCTCAAAAGCCTTAAAGCTGAAAGTCTGCAATTAAAGCAATTTTGGTGTATAGAGCCAAAAAGATTAAAATCGTGTCGATGTCCCAATATTTATAGACCTGACTAATTTATATTTTTATATTATATATACACACACACACACACACACACACACACACACACTATGTTGTATTTGTCAGAATTATTAGCGGCCTAATCTATAAGGACTTTGTCAACTTGGCACCAATATTCGAAAAAATGCTGATATACATACCTGGAAACTACAGACCAGTCAGCCTAACTTAAATAGCATGTAAATGATTAGAGGGGAAGATAAGGGACTATATTTGAGAATTTGCTGATGAAAATAGTTGCATTAGGAGTAACCAGCATGGATTTATAAAAGGATTGTTCTTGTCAGACCAACCTTTTAACATTCTATGTGGAGGTAAGCTGTAATTTGGATAGGGAAAAGCCTGTGTACTGGTGTATCTGGACATCGCCAAAGCATTTAACACAGTACTTTATAAATGCTTTATTTACAACTTGAGGTCTGTTGGCATTAATTATAGTGTATGTACTAGGATAGAAAACTGGTTACAGGAGCACGTATAAGGGTGGTGCGCTGAGAGCCCCAGGGCTCTGTCCTAGGTCCAATTCTATTTAACTAAATAGTTGAATCTCAGTGTTTGCTGATTATACAAAAGCTAACCAGGTTAATAACCTCACAACAGGGTATAGCAACCTTATAGGAAGGCCTTGATAGAAGAAAGGGGTGGAGGGGGGACCTCATGTGCACAGCATTCGGATATGGTCATCTGAGAACATTCGACAGCAGATCAAGCTCAACTCTCCCGCAACTGCTCTGCCAACCACCTGCCTGATACCAGTATCTCTGTCTCCTTTCAAGGGCATGCATTGGCAGGCCAAATCCAAGCTGAAACAGCGTTCCCAGCCAAAGCCAAGATGGCCATAAAGAACTTGGCCACCACACAAACCAACTGGAAAAGCAAATGGATGCAGAAAAGCCATGAAAAAGATATTTAGGGCCTTCAAACATATTTTAACCTTCTTTGGGACAAACAGGCGGATGAGGAAAACTGAGTCTGCAGGGATAGCCTGAGATTCCAGTGCCTCCCAGAAACTATCATGGACTTGCAGCGTAACAATGTTTCTTTGAGTAATTGGAATCTGATATCCCAACTGAGCATCTAGAATTTGATAGAATCCACCTTAAATTATTCTTCACCTATCAGGACCAGCAATTTCAGGTGTCTTCACCAGGAGAATTGAGGCATTGCTTTCAAGAACTGAATTTTGATTTACCTCCATCACAAGCTTCTCTAGTACCCTCTCCGTTTTGTCTAGCACCATCTCAAGCATCTCCTGCTCAAACTGATCGAAGATCTTCACTCCAGTCTAGCTGAAGTTCTCAAGCTCGGCATACCCTCCAAACACAGCGCATCCAGGACTTTCCACCTGGCTGAGTATTCTGGAGTCTTTTCTTTTTACCTATGCTGAGTATTTGTTGATGCCAAGTCAATTGCAGCACCTTGACATCAACAAATACTAACAAATAGAGTTGACAGGCCACAGAAACTTTGGGTTATGCTCCCTCTGTTTTGTCTCTATTAGCTGTACTATTTTGTTTGGTATTTCAAGTCAATACCCCTGTGGAACAGAGAGGAGTTTTGATTGCGTTACATTTTAAAGGCTCTTTTTCAGTGTAAGAAACAGATAGCAGATCCTAATGGCATGTACCTCTTCCTCCATGGCTTGCTACAGAACATTAAAGTTTTGACTTACTATGCCCCCAATGTGAGCCCAGGTCCATTCTTATCTCATATTTGCTCACAGTTGACTTCTCACTAAGTGGGCACATTATTGCTGGCTGGTGATTCTAATCTGGTCCCGATTATCTAAGCTAGATAAAGAACCTTCAGAACTACCTCTGGAGAGAACTCCATCCCCTAGCAAAAGATGTCACCCACTACTCCCACCTGCATAACTCTCATGCCAGAATAGACCACATATTTATGCAAAGAAAACTCCTCCCCTTAGTCATTTTGGTCTCTATTCTCACAAAACATTGGACTGATCATGACCCTATATTAGTCATCTCTCAAGTGTCACTTTGTAAGGCCACATGCTCCCCCTGGGTAATGAATGACTTATCAATTGTTTCAATACAGGCTGATCTGACTAGGAAGTTGACTAGAGCACTTCACTCTTAACTCAGGTACAGTTTCTTGTCCCACTACATTGTGGGAGGCCTATTAAGCAGTTATAAGGGGACACATAAAAGAAAACAGCCTCCAGAAGAAAGCTATCTTCTACCATCAAGTTTTCATTGAAGAGGTTACATTTCAGCAGCATTAAATCAAGAAAAAAATAATCTTAAATCTAAGAATAAAAAAGAAATGCTATTGAATGTATGTGGAGGCCTCTGGAGCTCAACAGTATGCTATCACTGAGAGCAGTTAATGGGTATTAAGATCAGAGATGTTAATGAGAGTAGAAACTGGGTGGATTTAACAGCATTAAATGTGCGATGAGCTAACATATTAACATTCTCATGTTCCAAAGCTTTTCAAGATTAACTGTGTACTTGAGGTAGTCAGTACAGATCATATATTTCCAGAGCTTAGTATTCCCTAACAACAACTCATGCACTATAGACTGCTCCATTTGAGGATTTTATTTACATAATATTACATACAAATTTTACATAATTGAACAGTAAGAGTTCCCAATGTTCAACTGGGCACTATGGGGTTGAATTACTAAAGGTAAATACGTAGTTCACTTTACAAGGGAATTTACATTTAGAATAGGAATTTGCGCCAGAGCTTAGTGAATGAGATGAAGCTTTGCTGACTTCTATAAACCAGTCATGTGCAAGCAAAAATGCATTTTTTTTTTAATTTTCTTTGCATAGTTACATAGTAGGTAAGGTTGAAAAAAGACACAAGTCCGCCAAGTCCAGCACATGATTGAGTATTCTTTCTAAAGGTAAATTACACCACACTCACTAAGTTCTAGGGCAAAATCACTTTCAAATTGCAACTTCCTTTGCAAAGTGAACAGCCTTATGTCTTGGACATTACACGAGGGTTAAGAATTATTTTACAGCTTTTTGAAATAGAAAGGATGGATATATTGGCCCATAAGAATCTTGAAGCAGAAGGCTACTGTATATAAACAATGCTACAGTATGGTTACAGCAAGGTGTCTTTACAACGTAGTAACATCAGGTGCATAATTTGTAATCAGCATATCACCCAAACCGTCCTATACAGTTCTCTCAAGACCTCCTGTCTCTAGTTTCCTCATCACCTCCATCTATGCTTGCCTCTAGGACTTCGCCATAGCTTCTCCCATTCTCTGTATCTTCATTCCTAAATCTGTCCTGTTATCTCCTACTCTGCTTTTAGGCAGTCCCTGAAAAACTCACCTCTTTATGGAAGCCACTTCTTCCTCCACCTGAAAACTGTACTTCTACTTTCTTCGTCAGCTAACCCTTCAGAGTCATTACCCTTTAGGTCACTTGACCCTTCTTTTTAGATTGTAAATCTCTCACAAGCAGGGCCCTCCTAATCCTCTTTTATTGAATTGTACTGTACTATCTCCTATTACATTATAAAGCACTGCACAATGTTTTGGTGCTAGGTAAACCTGTCTATTAATATAGTCTAATTTTTTTCACCAAGGACCGCAACTTTTATACACATTCATGAGGTCCTAAACAGTGTCCATGCCAAAAATAGGTCTGGAAGTGTGTGTATGATGGGTAGTACTGGAAACCAAAATGCATTTATGTACATTGTGTGGTCTCTATGTAAAGTAATTAGAAGGTGATTGGAAAGGATGTGTCTATAGTGTATTGAATCCTAATGCAGGGTAGGACTTTCAAGTGCAGAGCATTTGGGCTCCTGTACTTTGTTTTTCCATTCTATTGTACAGATAGATTTTAGGCATCTATATGTCAGTAAAGGTGCCAGGGTAATGTTTTACCCACCTAGTGTTGTGTTATTATATTAACAAAAGAGTACATTTTAATGTGTGCCAGATTGCTATGTTTAACTGCAGATGTGCCAGTTTGTGGCCTGCTGGAATCTGAACAGGAGAAAAGTGATCAAGGGGACTATATTTCTTAGTGTTCCACCCTGATATTAAACATCAATGTTCTGTAATCATTCTGTGACAATCAATTAATATGTATACAAAATAGTATACTCCCCACTGATTTGCAATTATGTAGGACGGTGCAATGCAACATTACAACGCATTGCATACTTTTTTAACTTTAAAGAAATGTCACAAAATTACATTTCATTCAACTCAATGCACTGCAGCATGTTGCAACACACTTGGGGAGATTTACTAAAACTGGAGCACTCAGAATCTGGTGTAGCTGTATATGGTAGCCAATCAGCTTCTAATTTCAGCTTGTTTAATTAATTAAGCTTTGACAATAAAACCTGGAAGCTGATTGGTTTCTATGCAGAGCAACACCAGATTTTGTACTCTCCAGTTTTAGTAAATCTCCCCCACTGTGTTGACATGTGGTACAGTGAGGGGAGGCGCTGAACATGTTACACCCTAAATACAGGTGTAACATATTCTGTAACAAGTTTAAAAGGTGAGCCACTTAAGGACCGGAAGATTGGCCCCCTTAACGACCATGCCATTTTTCGCGATACAGCACTGAGCCACTTTAGCCGACAATTGTGCGGTCGTGCGATGCTGTACGCAAACAAAATTGACGTTCTTTTTTCCCACAAATAGAGCTTTCTTTTGGTGATATTTGATCACCTCTGTGGTTTTTATTTTTGTGCTATAAACAAAAAAAGCCTGACAATTTTGAAGAAAAAAAAACAAACAATATTTTTTACTTTTACAAAAAAAAATGTAAAAAAACAAAATTTCTTCATCAGTTTAGGCCAATATGTATTCTTCTACATAATTTTGGTAAAAATAAAACAAACAAAACAAACAAACAAATACACAGAGATGAAAGCTATTGGCCACTGCCCCGTTTATAGTCCCAACATACGTGTTTTACGTCACCGCGTTTAGAACGATCGGATTTTCCGACAACTTTGTGTGACCGTGTGTATGCAAGACAAGTTTGAGCCAACATCCGTCGGAAAAAATCCTAGGATTTTGTTGTCGGAATGTCCGAACAAAGTCTGACCGTGTGTACGGGGCATAAGTCTTGTAAACTTGCTGCACATCTTCCCTGGCAAGTTTTACACTTGCAGAGTGCTTGAAGCACAGGTTCTAGTTGATGCTTTTCCAATTTGTAGCAAATTTATGTGGCAAGTCTCTTTTAAGGATGAGCTCCGGCGTGTTCGCACAGCCCACATGCAGAGCCCGCCAGGAAGTTGGCACTGTGCTGCGCTAATTACAGGCAGTGAGACATTGTCCTGATGCGTGGCTGCAGGGATCGGGAAATGTCTCACTGCCTGCGATTAGCGCAGTGCCGACTTCCTGGCGGGCTCTGCACGCGGGCTGTGCGAACATCCCGGAGCTCATCCTTAGTCTCTAGCAAGAGCAAAGTTGCAGTGGTAAGTCTACAGCAAGAGCCCCGCAAGTCTACAGCAAGAGCCCCGCAAGTCTACAGCAAGAGCCCCGCAAGTCTACAGCAAGAGCCCCGCAAGTCTACAGCAAGAGCCCCGCAAGTCTACAGCAAGAGCCCCGCAAGTCTACAGCAAGAGCCCCGCAAGTCTCTATTTTTGGCAAGAAAAAAGTAGCAAGCTGCGCAAATCTATAATCCCACAATCTGGTGACAGTGAACCCACTGCTATTAACCTAATCCCTTACTGTACACATGCGAAATACATTCAATCCAACAATCATATAAGGATTAACCCTTTGTCATTGCATAAAATGATCTATCATACAAAAATTTGTTTCTATGAAACAAAGTGCAAATGCTGTTAAAAAAAAAGTGCAAAAGAAAAAATCCTGTGCTGACACAGTGAACAAAAAGTGCCTAGTGCAAGAAAATATTATTATTAAAGTGCATGCATCAAAAATTCATATGTGTTCAAAATATTTGCAGTCGATTTTGCAATGCCAGAAAAAGTCCAAGATTATTATCACTTTCCTGGATTTTTCCTGGGATTGCAAAATGGACTTTAAATATTTTGAACACATTTGAATTTTTAATGCATGCACTTTACTAATGAATAATATTTTCTTGCACCAAGCACTTTTTGTTCACCGGGTCAGGACACAGTTTTTTCAACAGCATATGCACTTGGTTTCATAGAAACAAATAATTTTTGTATGATAGATGAATTATTTTATGCAATGACACAGAATATATATATATATATATATATATATATATATATATATATATATATATATATATATATACATATACACATACATACATACATACATACACACAGACACACACACACACACATGCGCATGTGTGTTTGATCTTTGGGGTGCGCAACCTAATGCAATAGGCTACACACACCTATGCTGGTGATTCACCAGTACATATGTGGCAGCAATCTTATTTAATCCTTCAACATTCCATTAAACACTTTGGCACTAGTTTTTCTATTCACTAATAAGTGAAGAGAAGTGAATGGTCATAAAAATTGCAAAATCTAAACCAAAAGTGGCTGAAGTATAAAAAAAAAAAAAAAAACAAAAAAAAAAAATACACCATCTCTCATTGAAATACTCTTAGTTCAGCTTTTTTTGGCCTATGTTTTACCATTTCCCTAAAAAAAATTACCTCAGTTCACTGAATAGTGCATTAAGACAAAACTGATCTTTATAAAAACCATTAAAATATTTGAATACAATCAATACAAAACACTGGATTACATCTGAGTTCTTTTTTTTTTTTTTTTTAAGGTGAACATTTAACAAAACATAAAAAAAGAACATTTATAACATGAAAAAGAACATCCTCAAAAACAAAAATGATACAAAAAATAAAAATAAAAACCCCACAAATCAAATTGAAGTAATATGCGATACTACGTGAAACAGTGATAAAGTGCACTAATTCAAGAAGCTAAACAGCAAAAAGACAAATATGCATAAATGACTATCCCTAATTAAAAAAAACAAAAAAAAAAAAACAATAATATATGAATCAGTGATAAAAGTGATTGAATCAAAAGCAGGTATTCATCAGATTTTACATAAAAAAGAATAAAATAAGTCCCAAATAATAAAATGCATGCGCATGTACAATGAAAAGTAATGACATGTGAAGATCACATGCTCAAAAAAAAGTTCTTGAAAGTCGTGAACACAATTGTTCCCACCATCCAGGCATCCACCAGGAGTGTGCCCTAGCAGCTCACCTGAAACAAAGACCACAACAGGTCTGGTGGCGATTTGGCATACAAATCCTTAATGGCAGTTCACATTCCACTCTCCTCGTCTGCATTGAAATCCACAGCTGGTCTGACAAGGCTTTAATATATGGATCCTTTATGAAAAATCACATTCCACTCCACTCCCCTCCCCTCCCCTCTCTCCTAAAAGCACCACTAAACCTGTTGTGGTCTTTGTTTAAGGTGAGCTGCTAGCATATAAACAAGGAAAAATAAAACATTCCAAATTGTGCTTCACCAATAGGATCACTCCTTGATTTCTAACTCTCTGAACTTCATATCAGATCTCATGGATACCACTCACCTCTCTGCACACCACGCCCCAGCAGCAATGAAAGAAAAACCTTACACACAGCAGGAAGCAATGATGAAAATTCAGCCACAGTGACCCCTGTGGTGGGATGACTATTGCACAACATAACTGAACCAGAACTTGCAGCAGACTTGCAGAATGTTTACAAAGAAAATTGATCTGGAATCATGCAATGCAGACTTGCTGCAATTGTGCAACAAACTTGTGAAGCTTAGGAAGTCTAGCAAGAGCTTAGCAAGTCATTTTCAAACTTGCAGCACAATTACTTGTTATCTGGGTAGGGAATAAATTTATGGCATTTTTTATTTTATTTTTATTTTTTTACTAGTAAGAGCGGTGATCAGAGATTTTTAGCGGGACTGTGACATTGCGGCAAACAGATCGGACACTTTTGACACTTTATTGGGACCATTGACATTTATACAGCGATCAGAGGTAATATAGCCACCAAATACTATATAAAAGTCACTGGCAGGGAAGGGGTTAACACTAGGGGGTGATCAAGGGGTTAAGTGTTCCCTAGGGAGGTGTTTCTAACTGTGGGGGCAGTGTACTGACAGGAAATAGAGAGAGATCGGTGTTCCTGATTACTAGGAACAGCAGATCTCTCTCTACTTCCCTGACAGAACAAGGATCTGTCTGTTTACATACACAGATCAACGTTCTGTCTCTCTCAGGAACGATTACAGGTGACTGGTGGACATTGCGGCCGCCTGCCGTGCGCATCGGCTCTGATGTCACACGTCCCCTTAAAGTGCCTGCCGTACAGCTACGGCAAATCACACAGGGGAGCCAACCTGCTGCCATATAACAACTGGTCGGCAAGTAGTTAAAGTGATTCCAAAGGCTGAAGGTTTTTTACCCCTATGCATTCTGTGCATGAAGGTAAAAAAAACAACCTTCTGCATGCAGTTTCTCCTCCAATCCCCCCTAATACTTACCTGAGCCCAATCTCAATCCAGCGATGTGCACAAGAGCAGCTGCTCACATGGCTCTGTCCCATCTCATTGGCTTAGAGGCAGCAGCGGGACGCATTGGCTTCTGTTGCTATCAGTCACAGCTAGTGAGAGGAAGGATTGGGGGGCAGGGCCAAGCCAATCTTTGTGTGTCTATGGACACACAGAGCCGGCTTGGAAGTGAGCATGTATGAGTGCCCCCATAGCAAACAGCTTGTTATGGGGGCACTCAGCAGTGGGGGTACCAGGAGTGGCGGCCTGGACCCAAGAATCAGGGCTGCTCTGTGCAAAACCACTGCACAGAACAGGCAGGTGTAATACGTTTACTGTTTTTAAAAATAAAAGGTGATCTTTTAAAATCACCTTACAATCTTATTGAGACACATATATATATATATATATATATATATATATATATATATATATATATATATATATACAATATATATTTCTGAAAGGGCAGGACCTATAGAACTGAAACATGGTTCTAATTAATTTATACATTCCACCATAGTTGCATCTCAGGTTATATTTTTCACAGAAATACCCTGAAATGGGTATTGGTTCATACCAATACAACATCATTTAAAAATCTCTATGGAATATAAACAGTAAAGCTATATTGTATTAATAAGTACCACATACACTATATTGTCAAAAGTATTGTGATGCCTGCCTTTACATGCACATGAACTTTAATGGCATCCTAATCTTAGTCCGTAGGGTTTAATATTGAGTTGGCCCACCCTTTGCAGCTATAACAACTTCAACTCTTCTGGGAAGGCTGTCCACAAGGTGTAGGAGTGTGTCTATGGGAATGTTTGACCATTCTTCCAGAAGTGCTTTTGTGAGGTCAGGCACTGATGTGGACAAGAAGGCCTGGCTTGCAGTTTGTGCTCTAATTCATCCCAAAGATGTTCTATCGGGTTGAGGTCAGGCCAGTCAAGTTCTTCCACCCCAAACTCGCTCATCCATGTATTTATGGACCTTGCTTTGTGCACTGGTGCGCAGTCATGTTGGAACAGGAAAGGGCCATCCCAAAACTGTTCCCATAAAGTTGGGAGCATGAAATCATCCAAAATGTCTTGGAATGCTGATGCCTTAAGAGTTTCCTTCACTGGAACTAAGGGGCCAAGCCCAACCCCTGAAAAACAGCCCTATACCATAATCCACCCTCCCATCAAATGATTTGGACCAGTGCACAAATCAAGGTCCATAAAGACATGGATGAGCGAGCTTGGGGTGTAAAAACTTAACTGGCCTGCACAGAGTCCTGACTTCAACCCGAAAGAACACCTTTGGGATGAATTAGAGCAGAGACTGTGAGCCAGGCCTTCTCGTCCAACATCAGTGCCTGACCTCACAAATGCGCTTCTGGAAGAATGGTCAAACATTCCCATAGACAGACTCCTAAACCTTGTGAACAGCCTTCCCAGAAGAGTTGAAGCTGTTATAGCTGCAAAGGGTGGGCCAACTCAATATTGAACCCTACGGACTAAGACTGGGATGCCATTAAAGTTCATGTGCGTGTAAAGGCAGGTGTCCCGATACTTTTGATAATATAGTATATGTAAACATATGTGGTACACTTTTTTGTATGAGTTTGAAAAAAAAAAAATCCCAACAGCCACAGTTTACTCTCAGTATCCACTGTACACATATGTTGCAGTCTTTGTACCCACTATATACCCTTTAATTATTAAAAAAGGGGAACATTACGACCACATATGGGTTTTTCCACACTTATTATAGACACTTTGTCTGATCCTGAAGAAGAACTCCAATAAATAATTGGGAACTACTTAATAACCAGCCACTTATAACACATTGAACACTTTGAGCAGGAGTACCATGTGTATTGTACAGCAGAGCTTATATAACACAGCAGTCAGTAATGTATAACGCATTGTATAAAGTGGAGTCATCAGAAAAATGAAACATACAGCACAACATATAGGAATGCTCTAATCGGCAGTATGTAACAAACAACATGGTAAATATATTGTAGTGGTCAGGAGTAGTTAATATACAACACAGCATACAACATGCAGTGGTCAGGAGCATGTAACATATTACCCTTAACTGGTGATCAGTAGGGGGGAAATGTCATTGTACATCAGTGAGAAAATGAATACCCCTTACATTGGGGACAGAGGGAAGACTGACCGAGAGATTGGTGGTCAGTGGGAGGAAGACTTCCCCATCATTGTTGTCAGTGTTTTTTTATCTGATAAATGAAAGGAGATACTCAGTGCCCCATGGCGCTGGTTCAGCCTAATTACATCTTTAACAGACACCATGGCGTTGGATATCAGACTATCTGACAGTGCCTACAGCAAGTTAGGGTAAATGTATACGATGGAGCAGCACTATATAAATACACTCTAAATAATGAATAATCTGTGCAATATCACAAAAGAGTTGTAAGTTTTTTTGTCAATTAAGATGCAATAAAAATATCATAACAATATTATCATAAAAGTGTGCAAAACTTCAGTGAAACGTTATGCAACTGTGAAAGTAAACATCAAAGGTGCAATGATGAATCAATATTTCATAATAACAGTCCAGTGCAAAAAAGTTTTGTTAAATAAATAGTCTCTTCAGATGTGCAAAAAAGGGTAAGATAAAGTGGCCCAGTGTAAAGAGATTGATAGTGATGAGACACTTGTAGCCCCCTTTTTTTCTCTTTTCAATCCACACACATTGTGCCCAGCCTCTCACCTCTAAGGAAGACCCAAATAGTTCTAGTCAAGCATCTATACAATCCTCAGTGGCAATCTCCTCTCCTTTCCTCTTTGTTTGGAAGTGACACGGCTGTGCCTGGAGACACTGGAGGCTCCTCTCCTGTATGGTTTCCATCCTAACAGGCCTCGCTTAAACTCTGCTCCAATTCAGGGGTCATGTATAGGGATAAAAGGAATCTCCATGGTATAGTATTTCAATAAAATGATTTTATTTAAAAATCAGTAATTCATGTGTCAAAACTGAAGCATTCAACAGTGTTAAAACAAGGACTTCCGGTCTTGGCCGTGACCAGAAATGTCATCACCTGGCTCCTCCCGACACGTTGCGTCACAATCACGTGACTTTTTCAAGGTTTTGGAGACTGGGTGACACATGCAATGTATATACAATACAGTGCAGCCCTTGTACAGTTTGTAATACAGTGCAGGCGGTGTACACAGTATCTAATACAGTGTGTACAGTTTCTACTACTTTTTTGGTGGTGTACACAGTATCTAATACAGTGTGTACAGTTTCTACTATACTTCTGGTGGTGTACACAGTATACAATACAGTGCAGCCATTGTACAGTTTCTAATACAGTGCATGCGGTGTACATAGTATCTAATATAGTGTGTACAGTTTCTACTACACTTCTGGTGGTGTACACAGTATACAATACAGTGCAACCGTTGTACAGTTTCTAATACACTATAACTTTTGCACAAACCAATCAATAAACACTTATTGCATTTTTTTTATCAAAAATATGTATAAGAATATGTATCGGCCTAAACTGAGGAAAAAAATGTTTTTTTTATATATTTTTTGGGGGTATTTATTATAGCAAAAAGTAAAAGATGTTTTTTTTTCAAAATTGTAGCTATTTTTCTTGTTTCTAGCGCAAGAAATAAAAACCACAGAGGTGATCAAATACCACCAAAAGAAAGCTCTATTTGTGGGAAAAAAAGGACGTCAATTTTGTTTGGGAGCCACGTCGCACAACCGCGCAATTGTCAGTTAAAATGATGCAATGCAGAATCGCAAAAAGTGCTCTGGTCTTTGGCCAGCCAAATGGTCCGGGGTTTAAGTGGTTAACAAGGGCATGTAATTACAATTTTTGATATAATATTTCAACGCAGGACCCGTTCCTGCACCCAACAAGAGTATTTGTGTGGGTTTACAGTGTTGTGGCACCACCATCACCACCCAAGGTCCAATTTCTCTGCCCCTGTTTAACAGGGGCATGTAATTATAATTTTTGATCTAATATTTCACAGCAGGGTCCGTTCATGCACCCAACAAGAGTAACTGTGAGGGCTTACAGTGTTCTGGAACCACCAAAACCAAAGGCCCAATTTTTTTGCCCCTGCTTAGCAGGGGCATGTAATTACAATTCTTGATATATTTCACAGCAGGGCCCGTTCTTGCGCCCAACAAGAGTAACGGTGAGGGCTTACAGTGATCTGGTACCACCAACACCTAAGGCTCAATTTTCTGCAGAGTATATAGGGCAGGCCGTATAGAATATATACTGCTGTTCAGAGTATATAGTGCCTGGGGGACCCCCACCCCCCACGCCGTTTTTCTTTTTTTTGTGAGAGGTTCCCCTTAATATCAATACCAGACCTGAAGAGCCTGGTATGGATTATGGGGGGGACACCCACGCCATTTTTTTTGTATTTTTGGAATTTTTATCTATATTGCCGAGATCCGACAATACATTACAGCCACGAGCAGTTTTAGATTAAATTATTTCCTTCAGAAATGTCATTTTGCTGTGGCACTGTTATAAACATGGGAAAGATGCGCTACTTTACAGGCATACTAAGGACACCCCCAAGCACGATATTTAAAGGACTATTTCATATTTATTGTTTTACTTTAGGCATTATTAAAATCACTGCTCCCGAAAAAATGGACGTTTTTAAAACTTTTTATTTGTATTGATACATGTCCCCTGGTACAGGACCCGGGTCCCCAAACACTTTTTATGGCAATAACTTGCATATAAGCATTTTAAAATGAGCAGTTTTGATTTTTCACGTTCGCGTCCAATAGACTTTAATGGTGTTCGCGTGTTCGCACAAATTGTTCAAATTGAACCGAACCAGGGGGTATTCAGCTCATCCCTACCAATGAGATTCCGATTTATTTAAGGTAATGACTTTATTATTGCTCCCTCTCCAGTGGG
Source organism: Lithobates clamitans (assembly GCA_037952925.1). NCBI lineage: Eukaryota > Metazoa > Chordata > Amphibia > Anura > Ranidae > Lithobates > Lithobates clamitans. The sequence continues at coordinate 2,655,652 of JBBGZY010000404.1, read as the reverse complement.
GTTTGTACTTCTCTATACCCCAAAACCATAGAGAGGACAGATCCTTTCCATGACATTCAGTATAGTGTTTGGAAACACTATGCTTGGGATAACCTATTTTGATGTTTTGAACGTGTTCTCTCAAGCGTTTCCAGAGTGGTCTTTTTGTTCTCCCTACATACTGGAGGTGACATCTACATTCCAAAACATAAACTGCTACTTTTTTCATGATATGAATTCTCTAATGTATTTCTTCCCTGTAGTGATTGCATTTCATTTTATTTCCTTTTACTAAATTTTGTATGTCTACATGCATAACAGTTCTTCCAAGGATAAAAACCTTTATCTTCTAAAAAAGTGAAAGTTTTCTTCGAAGGAGGGTCTAGCATATTTTTCGCTACTAGATCCCTAAGTGTGGGGGCTCTTCTATAGATGGATCTAGGACGTATGAGCAGCAACTGAACTAGATGGCGACGTCACGTACCTGGTAGATTGAGCCCGGAATGCAGGGAACGGCCTCTCGTATACCTCTGACTTGGGAACCCCTTGTAGTGTTGACAGGGGCTCGAGAGTGCAAAGGGGCACAAGTGCCTGACTGGAACACTGGAGTAGAGGGCTGAATCCTGTAGTAAGCAGGGAGGTGCACTTGTAATTCGGCAGCAGGTTGCAGACAGCAGGGAGGTGCGCTGTAGTCCTGTAGCAGGATGCAGACAGCAAGGAGGTGCACTGTAGTCCTGTAGCAGGATGCGGACAGCAGGGAGGTGCACTGTAGTACCGTAGCAGGATGCAGACAGTAGGGAGGTGCACTGTAGTCCCGTAGCAGGATGCAGACAGCAGGGAGGTGCACTGTAGTCCCATAGCAGGATGCAGACAGCAGGGAGGTGCAGACAAGCCGGGTCAAGGTACTGGCGGGCAGATCAGGTACAGAAGGGCAATCCAAAAGAATAGTCAAAGTCCAAGCCGGAATCGGGGCAGGCAGCAAACAGGAAAGTCAGGGACAAGCCAAGTAAGTACTGGATTCAGGTAAACTGGGTAACAAGGCAGCAGGGGTCTTCAGGAAACGCTGTAGACCGGACAGCAAGGAAGCAAGGCATCAGTCTCCTTTAAATAGCCCTATGTTGGCGCCAATTGCTGTCACAAGGGGCACGCACGCTTCTGCATGTACCCGTGCGCCGCTATTCGCGCTAGTGCGCATGCATGCGCGCTGGATGGCTCTTCTATGCACAGGCATTCTTCTAGTGCCAGAACGTCTGCTGGAAGGGATTTCCTGACAGGCGATCCGCTGATAGAATGTTCCCGTGTTTTCGAATAATGGTTTCCAATTTTCTATATTGAATGTTATAATCAAGGATTAAAGGAATTTCTGAAAAATTAAGTTCTCTTTTCTCTTTATTTCTTAGCAGTGTTTCCCTTTCAATATTTCCAACTTCTTCTATTTTCTGTTGTAAGAAAGGTCTTTTGTAACCCTTCTTTATGTAACGTTCCTCTATTAATTTGGCTTGTTGTTTATAATCTGATATTTCTGTGCAGTTTCTTCTGAACCTAATAAATTGGCCTTTAGGAATATTCATAAGCCATGATCTGTGATGGCAACTGTCCATGGGAAGGTAGCTGTTCCTATCCACTGTTTTAAAATATGTTTTAGTTTTTATTTGGCCTCTTTCTTGCCAAATTTCTAAATCCAGAATTTTTTTTTTCATTTATCTCCCATGATAGCTTGATGTTCTTAGCATTAGAATTAAGATTATGGCCAAATTGTAAAATACTATCCGTGTCTCCTATCCAAATAATATAAAAATATCATCGATATATCTTTTGTACATCATTAATTGGTCAGGCCTTTTTTGATATATCGATTCTGCTTCCCATTGGGCCATGTGTAGATTGGCTACACTTGGGGCATGTTTAGCCCCAATCGCCACTCCCTTTTATTGTTTTAAATAAGTGTGATTTTACCAAAAATAAATGTGGCTCAAACTATATTCCAGTGGAAAAATGTGTGGTTGAGGCTAGTGGACTTTAATGGTACCGTAACAATCAAGATACACAAATATATAAAACAGATGGAATTTTATTAAATTACCATCAACATGTTAAAACATACAAATTAAAAAACATCTCTGTCTGTTCAAATAAAGGGGGTGCAACTGAAAAGGATGCCAATACCAGTTCACCCTGTATCAATTATATTAGCATGCTCGACATGATTCACTGATATTCACTGCTTCTTCAGGAGCTTTGTTTGCATGATATGATGTTACAAGAGCAGAGACAGTATACAGTACTACAGAGAAAAGAGAAAATATATCAGGTTAATCATAATAGACATGATAAAACATCACATAACATGATTAGATAATGACAAAATAATGGTGAGTAAGGTGTTCCTTCCATAAGGTTATCATGACCCTTACCCAGAACAACAACACAGATTGCGGTCCAAAAGGGTGGGTCCAACCCAGCAGATCAAACTATATTCCAAACATTCCAAGAGGAACCTTCTTTGTTTACATTTCATACTCCCAGTTTGTCTAAGTGCCCATCTTGTGGCTTGCAATGTGTCTTGATGACTTATGTTGGTATATAGAGATGCTACATCTGCTGTAGCCAGATAGGTGACCCCCCCAACCCTGGGAGGATCCCTTGAAAATACTGGCTGCTATGGAGATCTACTTTAGGACTACAAGGAGCAAACTACAGTTGTCCCCCACATAGAGAAGGTGAGTGACTGAGTAGAAAAGCAACACAGGAACCTTACCAAGCTGTCCTGCCTTGAAGTGTAAGAGTAATATAACACTAGAAAGTCAAGTTTCAAGGAGCCACATTCAAAGTTTAAGTGTCCAGCCAGTATAGCTCTGTAAGAGAGAGACCCAGAAAGTTTAGCGAGCCATGTAGATGACCAAGGACTGTGTTTTGAATAGAAATATGCAGGTGCAATAAAATCTAGAAACATCTCACAAAAAAGGAACTGGCACCCAACTCTCCTAATTTGCCAATCATTTATTAACTTCCTGTTCCGGATCCTGGCTTGCTTGACTTTATTGGACCATTTATGTAAAGATCTGGGATAAACATGTACATCATTTACCACACTCCCATTTGTCACAATATTGATAAATAGATATATATCGTTATATATACAGATGCATCTCATAAAATTAGAATATCATCAAAAAGTTCATTTATTTCAGTAATTCAGTTCCAACAGTGAAACTCATATATTATACAGATTCATTACACACAGAGTGAGATATTTCAAGCATTTCTTTCTTTTAATGTTGATGATTATGGCTTACAGCTAGTGAAAACCCCAAATTCAGTATCTCAGAAAATTAGAAAATTTCATAAGACCAGTAAAAAAAAGGATTTTTATTAAAGAAATGTTTGCTTTTCGAAAAGTATGTCCATGTACAGTATAGTATGCACTCAATGCTTGGTAGGGGTTCCTTTTGCATGAATTACTGCATCAATTCGGCATGGCATGGAGGCGATCAGCCTGTGACACTGCTGAGGTGTTATGGAAGCCCAGGTTGCTTTGATAGCGGCCTTCAGCTCGTCTGCATTGTTGGATCTGGTGTCTTTCATCTTCCTCTTGACAATACCCTACAGATTCTCTATGGGGTTTAGGTCAGGTGAGTTTGCTGACCAAAGATTATGATTATTGTGTGTGGGTGTGCTACTCTTTTACTATACACCACTCATATTTGTACGTTACTTTCCTGATTACTGTGCAATAAAGGAATTACAATTTACAAAAAACCCCAAAGAAACAAAAAACAAAAAATCTCCCCTCCAAATGTTAAATACCACTTAACAATACGCTAAACATAAATCACCAATTAATATATCAACATTGCTGACATGCAAAGTGTATATCACAAAGTCCTTGTGCAATAAAGTGCAAATTCTTCTCTTAATGTGCTGCTATGTATCTTCTATTTTCATTTGTGACTTAGTGACACACCACCACCTTCTAGATCGGCCACTCACCAGATATTTCTTTTAGGATGAGCCTTTGGTTCATTAATGGGATTACCACTCCACCTTATTATCGTTCCCCACCGGTTATGCTTGGGCTTTGATATTCCTCATGTAAAGTATATGGACAATGATCATTGCGCAATGCGTTTAAAACTATTTATTATCATAAAATGCAAAAGTGTACACTCACATTTAAAAGTGCCCTCGAGCCGGCACTAAGCTATTCCAGCAATTAGGGACGGGTGTCATTCAGTAGCGTGGTCAGCCTGTGTGCGATGTGAGTGTCCCCGCATCCGGCTTGCGCTTCACCCCTCGTTCCCGTTCGTATCTCCACCAGCTACGGGCGTTCCGGACGTCCCCGCTCACGTGGTGCAAAATCTCGCTCTCGTTGTATCTCCACCAGCTACAGACGTACCCACTCACTTGGTGCAAAATCTCCCAGAAGCCTCTACGCGTTTCGCATCATAGTATGCGTCATCAGGAAGCTGCTGTATGATTGGTTCGTGTCCTATTTATATTCCCTATACCGGAAATGTAATTGTCGCCATTTTAACTAAGGGTGTTTGCCCAATTTGCTTACTCTGGCTTCCTTTATTGTATCGCCATCTTGGTTAAGGGCTTTTTCCCACTTTTCTATTTATAACGTGCACATCCCGTCCTTATTACAATTACTTTTCCTATATTAGTGTTTAAATTATATATTTCTAGAAATCTTACCCATCTGTATCTGCTGGAGAGGCTTTTACAACTTAATATACAATTAAATTAAATTCATGATTCTTGTCCCACGATCTGTGTTAACAATCTTTCTTAACTTACAGAAATATGGAACAGCAAATACTCCAAGTGTACTTATCTGTTCCTATACAAAAAGTGCAAATGCAGTAAAAAACCTAAAAAATTCAACAAAAATTCCCTTGAACCTTATACATCATTATAATAATATCCCAAAACCGAAAAAATTGATTAAAAAATACTGAAATGAAAAAATAATAAAAAAATAAAAAAATTAAAATAAAAAAATAAAATAAAATAAAAAATAAAAATAAACTTAAAATAAAATTAAGAAATAAAATAAAAGGAAAAATAATATAAGATAAATGAAAATGAAAAACATTTATTTAAAAATGAATGAAATAAAAAAATAAAAAAATATAAAAAAACTATAAAATAATAAAAATAAAAATTGAAAAATGAAAAAATGAATAAAGAAATACAAAAATAAAATAAAATAAAAATGAAAAAAATGAAAAAAATGAAAAAAATGAAAAAATAAAAATAAATAAAAATAAATAAATAAAAATTTATAATTAAAACTAATATGGTCTGACTAGATAACATTTTAATAATCTTCTATGTAGCAATTGACGTTGAGTTCCACATTCAACCCCAGTGGCCTCATCGTGTCCATTTTAAATATCCAATGGGTTTCATTCCTTGACACCTCTCTTTTCATGGTAGTATTTCTCCAGTTTTTCTCTATTTTGTCTATTCCATAGAACTTCAAATGTTGGGGGTTTCTTCCATGTATATCCCTAAAATGCTTAGATACGCTGTGATGTTTGAATCCTTTTCTAATATTTCTAACATGTTCACCTATTCGTACTGACAGGGCTCTAGTTGTTCTACCCACGTACTGCAGCCCACAACTGCACTCCAGTACGTAGGTGACATGTGTGCTACAGCATGTTATTAATTTCTCGATTTTATAGGTTTGTTTATTGGTGTTCGACACAAAGTTCATTATCTTTTTTGTTGGTTGATCTACAAGCCTTGCATTTCCCACATCTGAAAAAACCTTTTTGGTTAAAGAATGTTGACATAGTTTTGGGGGGGTCTGATACATTTTTCACTATTTTATCCCAGATCCTTCTTGCTCTTCTGTAGACAAATGTTGGTTTTGATGGTAACACTTTACTGAGTTGTGGATCATTACTGATTATAGACCAATGTTTTTTTATTATCTCCTCTAATGCTTTATATTGTTTATTAAATCCTGTTATGAATGGTATTTTATTACTCTGGCTATGGGTTTTGGTTTTATTTTTTAGTATTCCTTCCCTGTCCATTTCGGCCACTTTCAAGCGTGCTTCCTCCAGTACATTTCTTTTATAACCCTTATCCATAAATCTTTCTATTAATATGTCAGTTTGTTGGAAATAGTCTTCTATTAGATCACAGTTTCGTCTTATCCTTATAAACTGACTCTTGGGAATGGCCTTTTTCCACTGAGGGTGGTGACAACTCCCCACTAGTATGTACCCATTGCGATCCGTTTCTTTAAAATGTGTTCTAGTCCCTAGTTTATTCAAATGTTTAAAAATTTCCAGGTCTAGAACATTTATTTTTTGTTGGTTTATTGTGGCTGTAAATTTAATATTACACTGGTTACGGCCAATATATTGAATGAACTGTTCTAACTGCTCCTGACTCCCCTTCCACACTATCAAAATGTCATCGATGTAGCGTTTGTATAACAGCAAGTGTGGCCAGCATCTCCCGAAGATTTCTTCCTCCTCCCGCTTACTCAGGAAGATGTTGGCCACACTCGGTGCATACTTATTTCCCATCCCCACCCCTTTAATTTGTCTGTAATAGTTGTGGTTATGCCAGAAAAAAATATTCCCCATAGCCATTCTAAGTCCCTCCAGGATGAATTTTCCTAGTTTCAATTCCAAATCGGACATATTCTTCATTCCCCATGCTACAGCTGCCAGGGCATCAGTTTGTTTTATAGTAGTGTACAACAACTCCACGTCTAGTGTTACCAGTAGCGTGGAGTCATCCACCTGAATATTTTTTTAATTATTGATTACATCTTTACTGTCTTTGAGGAATGCCTTACCTTCTCCTGCTATTGGTTGGAGGAATACGTTCAAGTATTCACCCAATCTGGAGTATACTGATTCAATGCCACTGATTATGGGCCTCCCTGGTGGTCTAGTTCTGTTCTTATGAATTTTTGGGACCTGGTATATTACTGGTATTCTCGGTGCTTCTGTCAATAAGTATCTGCCTTCTTTTTTATTAATGATTTTATCTGCTATGCCCTTGTTCAAGTATTCTTTCAAAAAAGGATTACTACACAGAGTTGGAAAGATTAGTAACAGATACCAGTACATATCAACCCCTAAAAAAGAATCCTAATAGAGAACTTAAAAAGAAGTTGAAAGAATACTTGCACAGTAATCAGGAAAGTAACGTACAAATATGAGTGGTGTATGGTAAAAGAGTAGCGCACCCACACACAATAATCATAATCTTTAATCCATTCTGAATGTTTTTTTGGATGCAGCAACTTTAACAGGGGTTAATAAGGGTAATTAAGCAAAAGTTTTTTTGCGCCGGTGACACACACACATTGAGTTTGCTGACCACTCAAGCACAGTGATGCCATGATCATTAAGCCAGGTATTGGTACATTTGGCAGTGTGGGCAGGTGCCAAGTCCTGCTGGAAAATGAAATCAGCATCTCAATAAAGCTGGGCAGCAGAGCAAAGCGTGAAGTGCCCTAGAAATTCCTGGTAGAGGGCTGCGCTAACTTTGGACTTGATATAAAACAGTAGACCAACACCAGAAGATGACCTGGCTCCCCAAATCATCACGGACTGTGGAAAATTTTGCATTTCATTTGGAAATCAAGGTCCCAGAGTCTGGAGGTAGAGTGAAGAGGCACAGAATCCAAGTTGCATGAGGTCCAATGTGAAGTTTCCACAGTCAGTGATGATGCAAGAAATGTCTTACTTCTGTGCTTGCCATCAAGGGTTTCTCCACCAAGTACGAAGTCATGTTTTGCTTGGGGATCAAATGCTTATTTTACTCACTGAACTGCAACTCAATTTATAAAATTTGTATCATGTGTTTTTTCTGGATTTCTGGTTGATATTTTGTCTCTATCATTTGAAATTCAACTATGATAAAAATTGTAGACCCTTCATTTTTTTTTGTAAATGGGCTAACTTACAAAATCTGCAGGTGATCAAATAATTATTTTCCCCACTGTATATACTCTATTGAATATTGAACATGTCACCATTTTTCTAGGTAAACATATTACTAAAGGTGCTATTGACATGAAATTTTCACAACATATCAGTAACAACCCAAGCAATCCATACATACAAAGAATTTAAAACAAATACGTTCAGAACTTAAGTTATGTGTAATAAAATGGAATGACACAGGGAAAAAGTATTGAACACATGACGAAAGGGAGGTAAGAAAAGGCATAGAAAGCCAAGACACCACCTGAAATCTATCAGTATTTAGAAAGCAACCCTGCCCCATGTCAATGCAAATTAATATCAGCTGGCTCAGTCTCAACTGATGGCCTATAAAAGGGTATCACACTACCAAGGTGTCACACAAGAAAACTCTCATGATGGGTAAAAGCAAAGGGCTCTCTCGAGACCTTCACAACCTTATTGTTGCAAGACATACTGTCATTGTTTACAGAAGGATTGTTAAACTTCTTGAATGTTCCAGTGAGCACTGTTGGGGCCATAATCCGAAAGTGGAAAGAACATAATTTCACCATCAACTGGCCACTATCAGGTGCACCTCGCAGATTTCTGACAGAGGAGTGAAAATAATTATCAGAAGTGTTGTCCAAAAGCCAAGGACCACTTGTGGTGAGCTTCAGAAAGATCTGGAATTAGCAGGTTCAATTGTTTCAAAGAAAACAATAAGAAATGCATTCAACCGCCATGGCCTGTATGCACGCTCACCACGCAAGTCTCCATTGCTGAAGAAAAAGCATGGTGAAGCTTGTTTAAAGTTTGCTGCACAACATTTAGACAAGCCTGTGAAATACTGGGAGAATATAGTCTGGTCATATGAAACCAAAATTGAACTCTTTGGATGCCATAATACAAACCACATTTGGAGGTTTAAATAGCACTGCACATCACCCAAAAAACACCATACCAACAGTGAAGTTTGGAGGTGGGAACATCATGGTGTGAGCTGTTTTTCAGCATACAGTACTGGAAAACTTCATGTCATTGAAGGAAGGATGAATGAAAAAATGTACCAAGACACTCTTGTTGATACCAGGCCACATGCCCTCAACATTGGTAGGGTGCTTTGGGGTAGCCCCCCAAAACACCTTGTCCCCATGTTAATGAGGATAAGGGCCTCATCACCACAACCCTGGCCGGTGGTTGTGGGGGTCTGCGGGTGGGGGGCTTATCGGAATCTGGAAGCCCCCTTAAACAAGGGGACCCCCAGATCCCGGCCCTCCCCCCTGTGTGAAATGGTAAGGGGGTACAAAACTACCCCTACTATTTCACAAAAAAACTGTCAAAAATGTTAAAAATTACAAGAGACAGTTTTTGACAATTCCTTTATTTAAATTCTTCTTCTTTCTTCTTTCTTCTATCTTCTATCTTCCTTCGGTTTCTTCCTCCATCTTCTTCTTCTTCTTCTGGTTCTTCTGGTTCTTCCTCCGGTGTTCTCGTCCGGCATCTCCTCCGTGGCATTGACGTCTTCTTCCCTTCTTCTCCTCGGGCCGCTCCGCATTCCATGATGGCATGGAGGGAGGCTCCCGCTCTTCTCTTCATCTTCTTCTCTTCATCTTCTTGTCTTCATCTTCTTGTCTTCATCTTCTTTTCGGGCCGCTCCGCATCCATGATGGCATGGAGGGGGACCCCACGCATGGAGGGGGACCCCACGCCATTTTTTTTTAAATTTTGGTTCAGGGTTCCCCCTGTTTTTATCAATGAACTTCTATGTGTATTGTCGGACCGGCAATGCATTAATAGCCGCGAGTAGTTTTAAATGACTTTTTTTCCTTTGAAATGTCATTTTGCTGTCAGACTGTTCTAAACACGGGAAACATGCGCCCCTTTACAGGCATACTATAGACACCCCCCAGGTACAAAATTTAAAGGAATATTACACTTTTATTGTTTCACTTTAAGCATTATTAAAATCACTGCTCCCGAAAAAACGGACGTTTTTAAAACTTTTTTTTGCATTGATTCATGTCCCCTGGGGCAGGACCCAGGTCCCCAAACAGTTTTTATGACAATAACTTGCAAATAAGCCTTTAAAATTAGCACTTTTGATTATTCATGTTCGTGTCCCATAGACTATAACGGTGTTAGCGTGTTCGAACAAATTTTTTGCCTGTTCGCAAGTTCTGGTGCAAACTGAACAGGGGGGTGTTTGGCTCATCCCTACTGCACAGGGAGGCTGCAATGGACACATGGAGGCATGCAATGGACACAGTGAGGTATGCAATGGACACAGTGAGGTATGCAATGGACACAGGGAGGCATCCAATGGACACAGTGAGGTATGCAATGGACACAGGGAGGCATGCAATGGAAACAGTGAGGTATGCAATGGACACAGGAAGGCATGCAATGGACACAGTGAGGTATGCAAAGGACACAGGGAGGCATGCAATGGACACAGTGAGGTATGCCATGGACACAGGGAGGCAGGCAGCTGCAGATTAGGATTGTTGACCCTCCTTTCCACTTACAGTGGCTGCTGCATTTCTTACCCTCGGCTTGTACTCGAGTCAATAAGTTTTGCCAGTTTTTTGTGGTAAATTAGGTGCCTCGGCTTATACTCGGGACGGCTTATACTCGAGTATATACGGTACTTTACATTGTAGCAAAGTGTCATTTCTTCAGTGTTGTCACATGAAAAGATTTAATAAAATATTTACAAAAATGTGAGAGGTGTACTCACTTTTGTGAGATTGTGTATAAATATATATATATATATATATATATATATATATATATATATAAAATATATAGAGAAAATCATAAACAGTTGCATTAAATTGAGAGCAAAATCCAAAAAGTGTTAAGTACATTTATTGTCTCTTTTCAATAATGTTCACGTGACCTCTTTATCACTACTTACATAGTTACATAGTAGGTGAGGTTGAAAAAAGGCACAAATCCATCAAGTCCAACCTATGTATGTGATTTTATGTCTGTATTATCCCTGTATGTTGTGGTCGTTCAGGTGCTTATCTAATAGTTTTTTGAAACTATCGATGCTCCCCACTATAACCACTGCCTGTGGAAGGGAATTCCACGTCCTTGCCACTCTTACAGTAAAGAACCCTCTACGCAGTTTAAGGTTAAACCTCTTTTCTTCTAATTTTAATGAGTGGCCATGTGTCTTATTAAACTCCCTTCCGTGTAATGCCCCGTACACACGGTCGGATTTTCCGACGGAAAATGTGTGATAGGACATGGTTGTCGGAAATTCCGACCGTGTGTAGGCTCCATCACACATTTTCCATCGGATTTTCCGACACACAAAGTTTGAGAGCAGGCTATAAAATTTTCCGACAACAAAATTCGTTGTCGGAATTTCCGATCGTGTGTATGCAAATCCGACGCACAAAGTGCCACGCATGCTCAGAATAAATAAAGAGATGAAAGCTATTGGCTACTGCCCCATTTATAGTCCCAACGTACGTGTTTTACATCACTGTGTTTAGAGCGATCAGATTTTCCGACAACTTTGTGTGACCGTGTGTATGCAAGACAAGTTTGAGCCAACATCCGTCGGAAAAAATCCTAGGATTTTGTTGTCGGAATGTCCGATCAATGTCCGACCGTGTGTACGGGGCATTAGAGTTTTATCCCTATTGTGGGGACACCAGTATGGTATTTGTAAATGGAAATCATATCCCCTCTCAAGCATCTCTTCTCCAGAGAGAATAAGTTCAGTGCTCGTAACCTTTCTTCATTACTAATATATAGTTACATAGTTACATAGTAGGTGAGGTTGAAAAAAGACACAAGTCCATCAAGTCCAACCTATGTGTGTGATTATGTGTCAGTATTACAGTATATATCCCTGTATGATGCGGTCATTCAGGTGCTTATCTAAGAGCCCTTTCATACTGGGGCGGGGGGCGGCGTTGGCGGTAAAACGCCGCTATTATTAGCAGCGTTTTACCATCGGTATACGGCCGCTAGCGGGGCGGTTTTACCCCCCGCTAGCGGCCGTGAAAGGGTTAAATACCACCGCAAAGCGCCTCTGCAGAGGTGCTTTGCCGGCGGTATAGCCGCGCCGTCCCATTGATTTCAATGGGCAGGAGCGGTATACACACCGCTCCTTTACCGCTCCGAAGATGCTGCTGGCAGGACTTTTTTTTACCGTCCTGCCAGCGCATCGCTCCAGTGTGAAAGCCCTCGGGGCTTTCACACTGGAATGCAAGCAGCGGCACTTTTGGGTCGGTTTGCAGGCGCTATTATTAGTGCAATAGCGCCTGCAAACCGCCCCAGTGTGAAAGGGCTCTAATAGTTTCTTGAAGCTATCAATGCCCCCCGCTGAGACCACCGCCTGTGGAAGGGAATTCCACATCCTTGCCGCTCTTACAGTAAAGAACCCTCTACGTAGTTTAAGGTTAAACCTCTTTTCTTCTAATTTTAATGAGTGGCCACGAGTCTTGTTAAACTCCCTTCTGTGAAAAAGTTTTATCCCTATTGCGGGGTCACCAGTACGGTATTTGTAAATTGAAATCATATCCCCTCTCAAGCGTCTCTTCTCCAGAGAGAATAAGTTCAGTGCTCGCAACCCTTCCTCATGACTAAGATCCTCCAGACCCTTTATTAGCTTTGTTGCCCTTCTTTGTACTCGCTCCATTTCCAGTACATCCTTCCTGAGGACTGGTGCCCAGAACTGGACAGCATACTCCAGGTGCGGCCGGACCAGAGCCTTGTAGAGTGGGAGAATTATCGTTTTATCTCTGAAGTTGATCCCCCTTTTAATGCATGCCAATATTCTGTTTGCTTTGTTAGCAGCAGCTTGGCATTGCATGCCATTGCTGAGCCTATCATCTACTGGGACCCTCAGGTCCTTGATTCCCCCAGAGGATCTCGCCCAGTAAGTAGATTGCATTCATATTTTTGCCACCCAAATGCATTATTTTACATTTTTCTACATTAAACCTCATTAAACCATGTAGTTGCCCACCCCAGTAATTTGTTCAGATCTTCTTGCAAAGTTTCCACATCCAACTTCCTCCTTGCATTCCGAAGAATGGATTCTATGAGTCCTGATGATCTTCTGCTCCTATCAAAGAGACAAGTACAGACCAGTATGCCCCTCCCTGCCTGTCAATCAGGCTCTAAGGGGCTAGGCAGGGGGTATGCCAGCCTGTGCTTCTGGATTGAAGGTGAGTATTGAAATTAAAGATTTTTTTTTATTTTAATGGGAGATTCATTTTTATTATTTTTTTTAAACTGAGGTTCAGTTATAATAAACCGCAGCATAGACCTGGTGTTCAGGTGCAATCAGGCATTAAGTAATCAGTATTAGAGCAAGTGACCACTTTTATGTTCAACACCATGAGGTTTTTTTCATACTTGAGAGATGGCAAATGTACAAAGTCTTATAGATATTTTTCTGCACTGAAAGTGTTTGTACTGAGTTCTTCCAGGAAAGGATTGAAATCATCCATTCAGTCTGGAGACATTACAACAACAAGCACTAGAAAGCACTGTGTATGAGTTGAGGCAAGAGAAAGAGGCTGATCACAAATAAATATATAGCTTGGGGAAACTAATATTGATCGGTCTTGTAAACTGGACGGCCAATCAATAGCAATTTCTGGAAATGCAAGGCATTTATTCTGTACAACTTGTACAACCGAGAGGAAAATGAATGTGCTCATAAAGAATCCACAGACAGTGTTCCTGCAGATATTTTACAGCAAATGTGCAGAACTCCAGGAAATCAGCCAGACTGTGCCTATCTCTATGACAGAGGTCTTTCTAGTTCATATTTATAACAGAGTACATGTGCAGATAATGCTAAAGAACTCTTCAGTCATGTTATACTGTAAATGTGTGAGCTACAGTATGCAGGTTATAGGGTGAATTCCATTTAAAAGATTTTATTTAAAGAGAAGCAGTTATAAATAGGCCTATACATCAATTTATACAGTGGGGAAAATAATGTTTTCATCCCTTACAGATTTTGTAAGTTTGCCTACTTACAAAGAAATGAAGGGTCTATAATTTTTTTTATCATAGGTGTATTTTACATGATAGAAACAGAATAACAACCAAAAATCCACAAAAAAACACATGATACAAATGTTATAAATTGAGTTGCAGTTCAGTGAGTAAAATAAGTGTTTGATCTCCAAGCAAAACATGACTTAGTACTTGGTGGAGAAACCCTTGTTGGCAAGCACAGAGTTAAGACATTTCTTGTAGTTGGTTACCAAGGTTGCACACATCTCGGGAGGGATTTTGGTCCACTCTTCTTTACAGATCTTCTCTAAATCCTTAAGGTTTCTTGGCTGTCGCTTGGCAACTCGAAGTTTCAGCTCCCTCCATAAATTTTCTATAGACTAGGCCACTCCATGACCTTAATGTGCTTCCTCTTGAGCCACTCCTTTGTTGCCTTGGCGGTATGTTTTGGGTCATTATTATGCTGAAAGACCCATCCATGACCCATCTTAACTGTTCCGGCTAATGGAAGAACGTTCTCATCCATAATTGTACAATACACCTATTATAAAAATTATAGACCCTTCATTTCTTTGTAAATGGCAAAATAATTATTTTCCCCACTGTACATGTACACTTATGCCGCGTACACACGATCGGACTTCTCGTCGGAAAAAGATATGACGGCTTTTCTGAAGTTTTCCTTGCATACACACGGTCACGCAAAAGTTCACTGAAATTATGACCGTCAAGAACGCGGTGACATACAACACTACGACGAGCCGAGAAAATGAAGTTCAATGCTTCCGAGCATGGGTCAAATTGTTTACGAGCATGGGTAGGGACTTTCCACGTCGGAATTGCCGCAGACGCATTTTTGGATAGAAACTTTTCCCGACCGAAAAATTGAGAACATGCGCTCAATCTTTTGCTGGCTGGAATTCAGCTAGCAAAAGTCTGTTGGAGCATACACATGGTCATATTTTCCGACGAAAAACTCTCATCGGTCTTTTGCAGGGCCGAAATTCCGATCGTCTGTAGATTTTTTTAGTTGTGCTAACCTATCAAAGGTTTATATTGCCCCATATTAGCTTTGTTTATACTCCCTCAAGATGACTCTGGACCTCCAAGCTCATGGGTATGCATAACAGTATCAAAAGTTAGATCTCTATTGCTAAGAAGAATGTTAAAACATAAGAGGTTTGCAATTGCACACACAAATCAACCATTTAGTTATCAACTTTTAGTTAGCAATTCGATTGGCTCTACAAAGGACAAATTCATTGGTTTCATGCAGTGCCATCTGTGCTTTGGCCATTCTTAAGTGAATTTACCTCAACTCAAGAGTAGCATGGATGCAAGCAGAGTACCCGTAAATTAACCTTATTACAGGGTATTTGTGGCATGATGAATTTGCATAATTTTAGTTTACCATTGTACTCAACAGCTGTCTCACATAGATGGTAAGAGTTGCTAAATAATATATTTGGGGTCACAGAACAAACAATAAAACCTCACATATATATCACAAGAGAAAACTTTCTCTGTGGTTTGCAAATGAAGTCAGAGCTCAGCGCCATTCTGGTTCAAGTGTTGAAGGAAGTGAAATCCCTGTTCTAGTTTCATAGCAATCTAGACAGCAAGAAATAGAATTTCTTGGTCCATGTATATGGGTCCACCAGTTCCCAGAAACAGACATTTCACTAAACCACATCACGATACATATTCAGTTTCTTTTGAAAACATAGTTTTGCTATTGTTCATGTAAGTATGTAACACAGGATGTATTTATAAAACAGCCCACCTGTTCTAAATACATACTGTCAGCACTAAAAGGCTCTATTACAGCATTGTGCATTTAAGATTATATCTCCTTCATTGTATATAGCATATCTGCCTTTGAATGTAAAGCCCTGGTACCCAACCTGTAGCTCTTTGCCACTTATTGTGAGGCCTTTGGGGCTCCTGAATGTGGTAGTTTGTTTTACCTTGCCTGAATCCTTACTCTGTTCAGTGAAGGTAAAAAATTATTTAGACTGGGCTCTAGTGGTTGAATTGCTTGTTTTATTTTTTTATTTTATTTTCTTATCTTATTTTTTCTTTATTTCTATCTTATTTTTTCTGTGCTACCCATCCTTTTTCACTTTTTATGTTTCCCCCCCTATGATCTTTTATAATGGACCTTGCTCAGATAAATTTCAAATCTGGCACAACTGATTTTTTAAGGAGCTGCAAGGAAGACAAATGTGGAAGAAATGATTTGGAAAGAGCTGTAATAGTACTGATCTCATGTATTGTGTCTGTAGTCTGACTCCCCAGTCTCCAGCTACTCATATAGCAAGTTTGCAGTCTTTGACCATCATTTATAGCACAAACAACATTAAAATCTGTTCCCTGTATTTAGTGTATTTGTTATAAGTATCAGAAAAAGAAATTTGCAGTTGCTGAACCTGCTGCTAAAGTGTCAACAGTCCTAGACAATCAGTTCACATTGCTGGATAAATGGTTGCTTCATCCTCTAAAGTTGCAGTTGGATGATTGATACAAAATTGTCCATTTCAGCTTAGGTATATAAAGTTACATATGTACCCTTTTTTATGCATGCTAATATTCTGCTAGCTTTGCTTGCTGCAGCTTGCCATTGCATGCCATTGCTGAGTCTTTCATCTAATGCCCCGTACACACGGTCGGATTTTCTGATGGAAAATGTCCGATCGGAGCGTGTTGTCGGAAATTCCGACCGTGTGTGGGCTCCATCGGACATTTTCCATCGGATTTTCCGACACACAAAGTTTGAGAGCAGGAGATAAAATTTTCCGACAACAAAATCCGTTGCCGGAAATTCCGATCGTGTGTACACAATCCGACGGACAAAGTGCCACGCATGCTCAGAATAAATAAAGAGATGAAAGCTATTGGCCACTGCCCCGTTTATAGTCCCGACGTACGCGTTTTACGTCACCGCGTTCAGAATGATCTGATTTTCCGACAACTTTGTGTGACCGTGTGTATGCAAGACAAGTTTGAGCCAACATCCGTCAGAAAAAATTCTAGGATTTTGTTGTCGGAATGTCCAAACAAAGTCCGACCGTGTGTACGGGGCATAAGACCACCAGAACTTTTTCCATCCTGGATTCCCCCAGAGGTTCTCCCCCAGGTAAGTAACGTGTATTCATATTTTTAGCCCCTGAGTGCATTACTTTACATTTTGCAACATTAAACCTCATTAGCAACCCCTTTATTTAATTGAGGTCTTCTTGTAAAGCTTCTGTGAAGTTATGGTCCTGCTTAGCTTTGTATCAACAGCAAACACTGAGATTGAGCTGTTTGTCCTATTTTGTATGTCATTTGTGAATAAATCAGGATGGATTTGATTTAAATCAAGTCGATTTAAATCATGATTTAAATCATGAGTTAAATCACTAGTAAAAAGGCTTTATTTTAATCAACTCAATTTAAACCATAATTTTTAAAGAGCAATAGCTGGTGATGCGGCAGTGACACAACAAGGTGAGGGACGTGGCGGCAGCAGGTGGGTGGATGCCCACAAACAGGCGCTGCTATGATGGATCTGAAATGACAGGTGCTCTTTAAAAGTAAGGACTTATTCTTACTGGTAGTTAGAATCTTTAATATTTGCAAACAAAATGAAGGTTTCCTATTTAGAATAATAAGCTGTCAGGTTAGTAAAACAGCGATATCAGAACCGATTCAATCATACAGTTTTTAGTGTACATAGATTTGCAAAACAATGTGATAAAGGAATATTCCTGAACTTTGTTTTATATCGTGGTTACTGTGCAATTGTGTGCCTGCATTAATGCAGTGCATGTTATCTCAGCTTGCACAACTTGGATTCATTGAATGAGTTTACCAAAAATTTAAATATTGCAGAATATACAGCCTCATGCTATATTCATTACAGCCTCATGCTAAATGCATTGCAATATGGCTACATGGAGTTGTCCTGTACACAGAGTGTGTACTGACCACTCCTCAGAAACATAATTTCCTGCTTGTGTGATTGGCTCACCAATTTTCCCAGAAGTCTGCACTAAGATACAAGTCAGATTTCCATCATCCCTGGCAGCAAAAATCTCATTTTTGGAGAGATATTTTCAATAGGAACAAGTTTAAAGGGATGCAGGCCCAGCAGATTTCCTCATTAGTGCTCTGCAGCTGCACAGCTGACAGTTAATTATGAAACCACTCCCATTAGACCCATTTAGAACAGAGGCACAGAGAAACACAGAGGGATTTCTTCAGAATAACAAAAGGTAGGAAACTGCAGCAAAGGTTGTTATAATCCTTGCAATGTACATTGATCACCCAGAGGGGAATATTTTTTTCTCAACAAAAATAGAGTTACGCTTTAATAAAAAATAAAAACAAAAAAAATTTAATTAAAAAAAAACTGATTTAAATAAAAAAATCTGATTTTTTAACTTTTTTAAAAAAAATAATTGATTTTTATCCATCCTGGAATAAATTAAACATAATTGGTCCCAGGACAGAGCCCTGGGGTGCCCCATTTACCACTCCAGACCAGTCTGCGCACACGCTATTTATCACCACTCTTTGGATGCACTCCTGTAACCAATTTTCTATCCATGTACAAACCCTATGATCTATGCCTACAGACCTCAGTGTGTAAATGAAGCGTTTCTGGGGGACTATATCGAATGCTTTTACAAAATCCAGGTACACCACATCCACTGGCCTTCCCTTATCTAAAAGGCATCTCAATTCCTCATTGAATGTTACCAGGTTGGATTGGCAAGAGCAACTTCATAAAGCCATGTTGATTACTACTAATGATACTGTATTCATCAGCAAAATCTTGCATAAAGTCCCTTATCATTACCTCCAATAGTTGACATACTATCGATTTTAGACTGACTGGCCTATAGTTTCCATATATATCTCTGCCCTTCGCCAATCTGCTGGTACCATTCCTGTCAGTATGCTGTCCATAAAAATTAGGAATAGCGGTCTGGCTGTAACCTGACTGAGTTCTTTGTAGACTCTCGGGTGTAAGCCACCTGATCCTAATGATTTTTTTGTGTTAAGTCTTTTTTGGACACTGGCTTCTGTAAGCCACAAGGGTACAGTCTGTTATGCGTTACTAAGACCCCTTTCACACTGGAGCATTTTGCAGGCGCTATAGCGTTAAAAATAGCGCCTGCAAACCGCCCTAAAATAGCTGCTCCATGCACTCCAGTGTGAAAGCCCGAGGACTTTCACACTGGAGTGGTGCGCTGGCAGGGCGTCAGAAAAAGTCCTGCCAGCAGCTTCTTTGGAGCGGTGAAGGAGCGGTGAACTTACTGCTCCTCCACCGCTGCTCCCCATTGAAATCAATGGGGCAGGTGTGCGATACCGCTGGCAAAAGGCCACTCAGGTGGCGCTTTGCGGGCAGATTTAACCCCTTTTCAGCCGCTAGCGGGGCGGTTTTAACTAAAAATAGCTAAAAATAAATAGCTAAATAGCTAAAAATAGCTAAAAATAGCGCCGCTTTACTGCTGACGCCTGGGCGCCGGCAGTGTGAAAGGGGTCTGAAGTTAATCTTGATTACAATACCCCTCCTTTTCCTTAGTAAAAACTGAGGAGAAGAATGCATTTAGTACTACAGTTGCCTTCTCCTTTAATTTGTAACCAACTTCCCAATATGTTCTGACCTTTTTCTCTTTTACTATGAATATTTTTAAAAAATTTGGGGGGATTTTTTTACTCTTCTCCACTATGTGTCTCTCGTGGTCTCTCGTGGTCTATCGTAGCCATCCTGATTGTGTTCTTACACTTCTTCTTGCATTCCTTGTTGTGTTGGAATACAAACAATAACCCCTCTGCCTTATATTTTTAAAGGCCTTTTTTTCTCTTTAATGTCTTTTTACATTAAAGTTTAGCCACCAAGATTTAATCTTAGCTCTTTTATATTTGTTGCCTATAGGAATGCACTGGCTAATATCTCTATGTAATATGTTCCTAAATTACTCCCATTTGTCCTCAGTGTTCATTGTTTCTAGGATTCGGTCCCATTTTTTAATATCTTGTAGTATTGAGCGCAGTTTAGAAAAGTTGTCTCTTTTGAAATTTTGTGTTCTTGCACTACCCATGTGCCTTCTTTTTCTATGATTTATGCTGAATATAATTATTCTGTGATTGCTGGATCCAAAGTTGTCCCTTATTTCCACATCTGCGATCAGATCCCTGCCATTTGTAATTGACCTCTTGGCGCTGGCCGCACACAAATATGCGCACTCTCGGTGCCTGGTTCTTGGGGCTGCATATTTGCGTGAAATGCTGTCCGTTCAGCTGTGCTTAGAGCACGTGGTGCACGCAACCGTCACAGTTACGGGCACCTAACCGAAAGCTTTCGGATCACGTGACCACCATGACAGCCAATCACGGTGATCACTTGCTCTTAAGTCCACCTCCCAGCGGCATAAATCTCTTAAAGGGCTGGGAGGTTCCAGCATTAAAAGGTAAATAAGTCTAGCACTGCATTATTTCTAGTCAGGGCATCCACCAATTGGCACATGAAGTTGTTCTGTAATACATTTAATAAATGACGAGCTTTAAATGAGTGCGCAATTCCTTCTGCCCAGTCAATATCTGGATAGTTGAAGTCCCCCATTATGATGACAATTGCCTTGCTTCGCTGCCATTTTTATCCATGACAGGAGATCTAACTATAAGGATGAGCTTTCTGTTCGGGTCAAACATGAGTTCGACTCGAACATTGGCTGTTCCCCCGTTCCTCCAAAACCGAACACTATGGGCCTTTCGCGCCAAATTCGAGCGACGCGTAACGGCCCATAATGCACTGCGGGGGCGCAGTGCATTGCTGTATGATGATTGGCCAAAGTATGCACCATGACCTGCATGCTTTGGCCAATCCCAGCGCCCTCAGCTAAGAGAGCCATAATTGGCCAAAGGCAGGGTGCCTTTTGAGATCACAGCATTCACACTCGGACTCCCCCTCCCCTCCCTTATTCACATAAAATGGGAAACATGACAGGTCTGGACAAAGGGCAGGACTTTTCATGTTAAGAAGCGGGTGATTAGTTACTAGACAGTGGGGCGGTTCCAGTAATCAATCATCTGCCTTTAACATGAAAAGTTACGCCCTTTGTCCAGACCTGTCATGTTTCCTGTCTTGCGTGAATAAGGTAGCAGAGGGGAGGGAGAGGGGGAGTGCAAGTGCTGCGATCTTATGAAAGTGTGTAATATCGATAGGGGGCTCTGTGATGGGAGGGAGTTGATGGGGGGCTCCGTGATATGGGGGCTCCATGATATGGGGGGGCTCTGTGGTGGAGTGGAGTTTGTGATGGAGAGAGCTCTGTGAGGGGGGATCTGTGATGGGATGGCTCTGTGATGGGATGGCTGTGTCATGAAGAGGAATCTGTGAGGGGGGCTTTGTGATGGGGGGCTCTGTGATGAAGAGAAATCTGTGATGGGGGGCTCTGTGATGGGGGGGCTCTGTGATGGAGAGGAATCTGTGATGGGGGGCTCTGTGATGGGGGGCTCTGTGATGGAGAGGAGTCTGTGATGGGGATCTGTGATAGAGAGGAGTCTGTGATGGGGGCTCTGTGATGGGGGGAGTCTGATGGAGGGCTCTGTAATGGAGGGGCTCTGGGATGGGGGGCTCTGTGATGGCGAAGACTCTGGCCCCACAACAGTCTGAGGAACAGTGAACTGGCCCCCTGGTTAAAAAATTTGAGGACCACTGGTGTACACAGTACCGTGCACCCATAGTGCAGTTGCTACTACTTTTCTGGTGGTGTACACAGTACACAATACAAACAGTGCACCCATAGTTGCTATTAGACTTCTGTTGGTGTACACAGTACCGTGCACCCCTAGTGCAGTAGCTACTACTTTTTTGGTGTGTACACAATACAGTACACCAATAGTTGTTATTACACTTCTGTTGGTGTACACAGTACCGTGCACCCATAGTGCAGTTGCTACTACTTTTCTGGTGGTGTACATAATACAGTACACCCATAGTTGTTATTACACTTCTGTTGGTGTACACAGTACCGCACACCCATAGTGCAGTTGCTACTACTTTTCTGGTGGTGTACACAGTACACAATACAGTGTAGTGTGGTGTTGCAAAACAAAATCCCCATCATGTCCGGAAGGCCACCAAGGAGAGGCAGGCGCTCACAGGCCACTAAAAGAGGGCAAGCAGGCTCTGTGTCTACAGTCCTGGTCATAGACATGGTGCATCTTCTGCAGGTGGCCGTGGGGCATGCTTGTCCTTTTTTTCTTCTGCTGGGACCAGGGCAAAAAAATTGGGCCTTTGGTGGTGGTGGTGCTGCCACAACACTGTAACCCCTCACAGTTGCTCTTGTTGGGCACAGGAACAGGCCCTCCTGTGAAGTATTAGATTAAAAATTGTAATTACATGCCCCTGTTAAACAGGGACAGAAAAATTGGGCCTTAGGCAGTGATGGTGGTGCTCTAAACCAAAAATATTGTTGGAAGCTAGCATCATCAAGATTGAGGAGGAATAGAATAGTCACTCAGCATAGGCAGACTTCAAGGGATCCCACATCCATAGAAAAATTAATCAGTTACATCAGCATCAGGTGCTTGATAGCTGCTGCTGATCCAAGACTGATTGATTTTTATGAATGTGAGCCTATCAACGGAGTCTGTAGACAAGCGCACTCTATGATCCGTTACAAACCCTCCAGCATCACTGAATGTGCGTTCAGAAAGAACGCTGGATGCAGGACAGGCCAGTAGCTCAATTGCATATTGAGCTAGTTCTTGCCAGTGGTCCATCCTCAAGACCCAGTAACCAAGTGGATGCTCTGTTGGAAAGGTCCCCAAGTCTGCTCTTGCCCCTAGATGTTTCTGCACTGTGTAATGCAGACGTTGGCGATGGTTGCTTGAACCGATCAGAACTTGGCACTGAGGACTAAAAAATTGTCTAAAAGCATCGGTCAGCCGGCCACCTTCTCCATTGCTCTTTCTCTGACTGAACGAAGCCTCAGCAACACGTTGTCCAGCAACAGGAACTTGTAACCTCAGAGGGTCTGGAAATGCATTGCACAAACCTTTCTTCATGGCCTCCTGAAGATGCTTCATCCTCTGCTCCCTCTGCGAAGGCAGGATGAGTTCTGCAACCTTACCCTTGTAACGTGGATCAAGAAGGGTTGCCAGCCAGTAATGATCCCTATCTTTGATACCACGAATCCTAGGGTCCTTACGCTGCATGGCTTCTCTGATTCTGCAAAGCCTGCAAAAGTTTGCAGAGGCATTCGATTCTGAGTCCTCTGGGTCACTAAGGATCACATGATATGTAACAACCTCCTCCGTACAACTCTTTGGGTTTCTGGGGACTGAAAACCATCCCTTGAAGATTGCTGCTGAGTGTTATCCTCCACGTCCATGCTGACACAATCCTGCTCCTTCTCCTGTTCCTGTGTGTTTGGCGGGCCTGCAGGAATAATATCTGGATAAAGGGGGCCTTGAGAGGTAAGGAAGTCCTCCTCTTCCTTCCGCTGTTTTGCCTCAAGTGCCCTGTCCATTATTCCATGAAGCATGTGCTTCAACAGGAAGACAACAGGGACAGTATCACTGATGCATGCATTGTCGCTGCTCACCATCCTCATGGCCTCATCAAATGGTGACAGGACAGTGCATGCATCCTTGATAAGTAGCCACTGGCGTGGTGAAAAGAAGCCAAGCTCCCCTGACCCTGTCCTGGTGCCATGGATGCAGGGACAGTATCACTGATGCATGCACTGTCATCAAATGGTGACAGGACAGTGCATGCATCCTTGATAAGTAGCCACTGGCGTGGTGAAAAGAAGCCAAGCTCCCCTGACCCTGTCCTGGTGCCATGGATGCAGGGACAGTATCACTGATGCATGCATTGTCGCTGCTCACCATCCTCGTGGCCTCATCAAATGGTGACAGGACAGTGCATGCATCCTTGATAAGTAGCCACTGGCGTGGTGAAAAGAAGCCAAGCTCCCCTGACCCTGTCCTGGTGCCATACTCACACAGGTACTCATTGATGGCCCTCTGCTACGTGTGCAGCCGCTGCAGCATTGCCAATGTTGAGTTCCACCTGGTGAACATGTCACAAATGAGGCAGTTGGTGGGCAGATTGCATTCCCTTTCAATGTCAGGCAGCCGAGCACTGGCATTGTATGACCATTAGAAATGACCACAGACTTTTCTGGCCTGCCTCAGAAGATCTTGTAAGCCTGGGTACCTTGTCAAGAACCGCTGCACCACCAAATTCAGGATGTGTGCCAAACATGGAACATGGGTCAAGTGGGTCAAGTGTCCCTGTCAGAGGGCAGAGAGAAGGTTGGTACCATTGTCGCATACAACCATTCCTGGTTGAAGCTGGCGTGGCGTCAACCACCTCTGAGCCTGCCCCTGCAGAGCTGACAGAATCTCTGCCCCAGTGTGGCTCCTGTCCCCTAAGCAGTGGTTTAACCTTAAACTGCGTAGAGGGTTCTTTACTGTAAGAGCGGCAAGGATGTGGAATTCCCTTCCACAGGCATTGGTCTCAGGGGGGGCATCGATAGTTTCAAGAAATCATTAGATAAGCACCTGAACGACCGCAACATATATACAATGTAATACTGACATATAATCACACACATAGGTTGGACTTGATGGACTTGTGTCTTTTGTCAACCTCACCTAACTATGTAACTCTTGCACTGCATGGCATCTTTTTGCCTGAGTGCTTACGTAGCCCCTTGAACGCTTACGGAGCACTGCTGGTTCAGAGAACAAATCTGCAGAAGAGGCCATAGAGGAAGAAGAAGAGGAGGGGGTGGAGGAGAGAGCTGTAGCAGAATAACCGCTAGCATTTTGGAGGCGTGGTGGCAGAACAAGCTCCAACAATACTGAACCCTGTCCTGCATCCTTTCCAGCTGCCAGCAGAGTTACCCAGTGCACCGCGAAGGAAAGGTAACATCCCTGCCCATGCCTGCTAGACCATGAGTCAGCGGTAATATACACCTTAATGCTGACCGCCCTGTCCAACAAAACAAAAACATTGCCTTCCACATGCCAATAGAGAGCTGGAATGGCCTTCCATGAAAAGAAATGGTATTTTGGAACCTGACACCGAGGTACAGCACATTCCACAAATTCACGAAAGGGGGCAGAGTCTACCAGCCGAAAAAGCAGTAGTTGCAGTGCTAGCAATTTTGCCAAGCTAGTATTCAGACGCTGAGCATGTGGATGGCTGGGACCGAATTTCTTTTTACGGTTTAGCAACTGGGGTAGGGAAATTTGCCTGCTAAAATGAGAAGCTAGTGTACTGCTGGCAGATTGGCTGCAAGTACTTGGGACAACTATTGCTATACCTTCATTCCTCTCAGTGCAGGTTTTCCAGAGGACTGGAGGTATAGTAGGGTTGGAAATCCCAGATGAGGAGCAAGGAGAAGTCCGCCTTTTTCTTTGATGTGGGTCTTTGAAGTGCTGTTGCCAACGGACTTGTTGCCTTATGAGTTTATGTGAATTCTCCATTAATAGCTGTAAAATATTGTAATTATGAATATATTTAATTTAGCTTGCATCTATTTGGGGCGGAACATATTATCTTCACAGAAATCTCTGGTAGACCAGACAAGTCGGTGACTAGTTTTGTGTATACAAACAATCGGATCCAAACCTCATTGTTTTACACATACTCACTTCAAAGGATCCCATGCTGGGATATGCAATGAAGGGAGGCCAACCCGTAATCAATACTTAACTTCCCTGGAAAATTCAAGTTAATCTCCTGCTCAGAATAGTCAGAAGGATTTGCATTAAAGGGGGCTGGCTTATGCAAAGTATAGGGATTGGACATGTAGTCAGTCCTTAACCAGGAATAGGGAAGCTCATCAATCAGAGCCACGCTATGCCAACCAATGAGGCATCAGCATGTAATGATATACACAGACTAGATGGGAGGGAAACACACACTTTTATGGGAGAGCAACCATCAGAATGGAACCTTGCAACCTTGCAAAGGGTAATTATGGGAAAGTTCTGCATTTTACTTGTAACTAAATATGTTTGTAGATTAATGTTTTAAGGAATATACTCTGTATTCCTTCATGTAATTCTCTTATTTTAACCTAATATTTTCTTCCTTGGTGTAGACTGTAGATAGATGGTTGTGTATTAGATAGACTTTCAACTGCTCACCAATAAATGTTGTTATTGTTTTAAATCTTTCACTCATGGCCAAAGAACTCTCATTTAACCCAAATCATATCTGAGAGATATTAAATCTCTAATATAGTATACCGGAAACAGACTGCATGGGAGGTCGTCATATGTTTGGTCAAGCATGTGGTACCCAAACGGCTGCTGTTCTGGCCACGCTTGATCCGCTTCAGACATAGGTTGCAGACAGCAATGGTGCAATCTGCTGCACACATATCCAAAAAGGCCTACACCAAGGAACTTTTCAAAATCAGCGGGGAGTCAGCAGCATCCTGCACCTGCGGAGCTCTGCGGTGATGCAGTAGGGTGGCTGCCCTTAAGCTGCCCCCTAGAGGACATTCTGCCTCATTGGATTTGTGCCTCCTCCTCTATTCTATCAGGCACCCAAGTAGAGTCAGTGACCTCATCATCCCCTCCCTCCTCGTCACTGGAGCAAACTTGGCACTATGCTGCAGCTGGGGGAACATGACTGCCAGTTGATTCTCTAGGCTCACGTTACTCCCTTCCTCAACTTGGGAACCAACATCGGAGCCTTCAAATCGCTGCACATCCTCCAGCAGCATGTACCCGACACTGTGGTCGAATAGTTTGGGGGACTCCTCCATGCATGATGGTGGGGCTACAGAAGGAATGACTGTGGAATAGGCCCCTTTGGCAGCTGCATAGGAAGGAAAACTACTCTGAGCTTGGGTGACAGAGAATGAGGAGGATGAGGACGGCTTTGTTATCCACTCGACCAACTCTTCTGAATGTTCTGGTTTAATAACACGGCCAGCAGCAGAAAAAAAGGACAAGTGTGCCCCACCTGCAGAGGATGCACCACGTTCACGACCAGCACTGTTGACTGTAGACGCAGAGCCTGCTTGCCCTCTTTTAGTGGCCTGTGAGCGTCTGCCTCTCCTTGGTGGCCTTCTGGACATGATGAATATTTTGTTTTGCAACACTGCACTACACTGTATTGTGTACTGTGCACACCACCAGAAAAGTAGTAGCAACTGCACTACGGCTGCACTGTATTATGTACTGTGTACACCACCAGAAAAGTAGTAGCAACTGCACTATGGCTGCACTGTATTGTAATTACAATTTTTGATCTAATATTTCACAGCAGGGCCCGTTCCTGCGCCCACCAAGAGTAACTGTGTCCTTCCGTCCTTTCGTACCCTCAAGACCCTCTATTTCCTACCGTAGGTCCAGATCTTTGAAAGATATCCTCACCCGGAGTGAATTCACCGGTGAATTACGCTGAATTACGGTGAATTACGGTGAATTACGGTGAATTACGCTTGGACCCTTGTAAACGACCTGGCACTTTCCGTTGAGATGGATGCAATTTGTGCCAATATATGCACACTGGTGTCAACATGATATTACCTAATGGTAGGCACTTAAAACCATCTCATTATGCCAACTGTAAGACCATAGGCGTTGTCTACATGCTTTTATGTCAATATGGTTAATTTTATGTAGGCAAGACGAAACAGCCATAGAAAAACAGCCAGAGAGTGTCTAGGCATATCACCACTATGAAAAAGTCTTACCCAGACCTACCGCTAGGACAACATGTTAGGGAGGTCCATGGAGGTAGGCTTCCTACAACTAGTTTTCTTATTCTGGATAGAGTACATCCAAACCCCCGTGGGGGGGACTGGAACAGGACCTTACTACAACGTGAATCAGGTTGGATACATAATTTGAATGCCACCACACCTCCAGGTCTCAACAACATAATAAACTACCGGCCCTTTCTTGAGGGATTCTCCTCAGGGGGGTGGGAGGAGTAATTCTCCACCATTATAACATTGGTTCGGTGCCTCTTATGTTCAAGATCTCTCCACAGTTTTGCACTCAGCCTTTTGTGTATATACATACATACATTTACAGCTCTATTCAGATGTCTCTAATGGGATTGGATATATTACATTTTATTATACACTTTTTATCTTGTGTTTTGTTCCTCTGTAATGTCCTTTTTGCCCCTTTTTACGGTTTATGACTATCTATATGTTTGTCTTGTTACCTTCTTGCCATTTCACATGATACATGAGTCTTGTTATTATTTTTTATTGCATTTCTCCTCCCCTGCTCCCCGTTGTCTTCCACCCGGCGCAGGGGGGGGGGGGGGCGCATTCTGACATTTACTCGTCGGAGGCGCCCGCCTTTGCTCCACAAGTGGTGTTTCTGCGTTGGTGCTCATTCAGCTCAGGTCTGCGCCCCATCACGGGGGAGGGCCCTGCGCTCCCTGAGCAGGGGATCCTTGTTCGCGCACGCTCGGTTATTGCCTTCTATTTCAAGACCTTATCACAATGTTGCAGGGCCATTGCGCACGCACGTGCGTGATTACGGTCTTTAGATGTGACCATTCATCTGTTTGGTCGCCGTTACGTCAGCGTTGTGCTTTCGAGCACGCGCGAACGCCTTCCTGCACACTATATAAAGCTACTTCCGCATCAGCCTATCACAGCTGTTGCGGCTCTGGATCTACAAGGGATATGAACGGCCGGTTCGGCCATCTTTATTGACAGGTAGTTAACATGTTTATTGTGGGATATGCTTTTACCTTATTTCCCCTTTTTGTTTAATCCTTTTTATCAGCCCCAGTATGTGAGACTAATTTGTCTTCATGCCTCTACCTGCTATTTACATAGGCATACTCCTTGGATTGATGGACCTAATCTGGCCTCCCTCTTCCTAACAGAAGTTTGGGGCACTACACCCCTTGAGCCATCCATATCCCCTCCTACCCTCATTCTTGGTAGTTGTTTATACGTTTTCCTATCTTTCCCTTACTGTATAAGTATACTGTATACTGTATAAGTAGATGCATTTATGCACATTTATGCAGATATTCCTCTAACTACACCTTTCCATAAATTTGTATATCTAGACTGCAGGGTCTCCTCTGAGCGTGTGATTCAGTGGGATTCTCGCTGGTGACACTGGTGAGTGGGGCTCGGAGAAACCTCTCTTACATCTGCTCAGCTGTACAGCCACACAATTTTTTCTCTTTGGTCATGTAAAGTTGCAAGTTGGATTTCTATCATGTAAGATGCTTTATATGTATGCTTTCTCACTGTGGTGGTAATTTTTCAAATATAACCTAATATGTATTTATTAAACTATACATTAATATTTATAACACATGTTTTTTAGATAAATGACTTGAATAAACCCTGAAGAAGGGCTTTCAGCCAGAAACGTTGGGTCAAGTTAGGAGTGTACCAACATATATCTACATTCACCAACTTTTTATGGATTTGTATGCCTACATGACCTTTTTAATTCTTTCTTATATTGTTGTTTGCTAATATGTAATAAAGTTTTATATTTTTATACTTTCATGTTTTCAGTCACTTTTTAAAGTCCCATCCTTCAGGGTTTTTTTTGCTTTATCAAGAGTAACTGTGAGGCTTTACAGTGTTGTGCCACCACCACCACTGCCTAAGGCCCAATTTTTCTGCCCCTGTTTAACAGGGACATGTAATTACAATTCTTGATATAATATTTCACAGCAGAGCCCGTTCCAGCACCCGCCAAGAGTAACTGTGAGGGCTTACAGTGTTCTGGTACCACCAACACCTTAGGCCCAATTTTGCGCAGAGTGTATAGGGCAGGCCGTATAGTATTTACAGGCGGTCCCCTATTTTCAAACATCCGACTTAGAAATTACTCCTACTTATAAACAGAGGGAGACAACAGGAAGTCAGAGGAAATCTACCCCTAGGAGGGGGAATTCTCTCCTGTAAGTGTTAATATGGGAAAAAGGTGTCTCCACTGATGCTTTATCACCAATCCTAGTTTCCCTAATAACTCAAAATTTTCAAAATCCAATTGTTACTGGGACAAAAAGTGAGGTGAAATCTTCTGAACAGGGGCACAGACAGCAAAACAAATGTTACAGGGGTGATAACCCTTTCCTATGTTATCCAAAAATCTTAAAAATAGATTTTCTGGCTGGAGCTACACTTTAAAAATGTACTTAAGAACAAACCTACAGTCCCTATCTTGTTTGTAACCTGGGACCGCCTGTATACTGCCTCTGTTCAGAGTATATAGGGCCTGGGGGCCCCACGCCTTTTTTTTTTTGTAATTTGGGTGCAAAGGGGCCAAAGGGCCTGGTAATGGGCTGGGGGGGGGTACCCATGCCATTTTTCTCAATGATTTTCATCTATATTGCCGGGACCCGACATGACATTACAGCCGCAAACAGTTTTAAATGACTTTTATTCCTTTAGAAATGTCATTTTGTGCAGGGACTGTTCTAAACACGGGAAAAATGCACCACTTTACAGGCATACTATAGTCACCCCCCAGGCATGATATTTAAAGGAATATTTCACTTTTATTGTTTCACTTTAAGCATTATTAAAATCACTGCTCCAGAAAAAAATGGCCGTTAAAAATGTCCGTTTTTAAAACTTTTTTTTGCATCCCCTGGGGCAAGACCCGAGTCCAGTAGTGTATTTAGGTTTTGTGCTGCCCTAGGCCTGACTAAACTTGTGCACCCCCTAATTTAAATATGACCCATCCCTTCCTTCCAAGACCACACCCCTTGCTGTTTAAGACCCGCCCTGACATTTTAGAGTGGGGACACTAGTTCTGAGGGCCTGCAGGGAATGGATTCCCTTAATTTGCATAGATTTCCTCTCACTTCCTGTTAGGCTATGGGGCAGGAAGTGAAGGGAAATCTCCGCAATGAAACAGGGATGGTAAAAAAATAAAAAATAAACTGACAGGGGCTATAACCCTCCCTTATTCTATCCAAAATGAAAAAAACAAGTGTTGCCTATAGTTCTA
Source organism: Lithobates clamitans (assembly GCA_037952925.1). NCBI lineage: Eukaryota > Metazoa > Chordata > Amphibia > Anura > Ranidae > Lithobates > Lithobates clamitans. The sequence goes on along the minus strand of JBBGZY010000404.1, from coordinate 2,624,756 downwards.
CTTTAAGCACACATTTCTGATCATTTTATGGAAAGGAATAAGAAGATATAACCATGCCAATGGTGCAGCAGAAACATATAGCATAGTGAAGGTTTGTGGTCCAGGATGATAGGATAGTAAAAATTAGAAGCAGCGCCTCCCCCACAGTTGCGGAATGCCGGCCGCTCGCATACTGGAAGCAGTGCAGCCGCTTTATGGGGGCGCTAGACTTATTTGCCTCTCAGCTCAGTCTGCTCCATAAGACTGGTGCTACTCTAACAGTGTAGCGCAAGCCAGCGGGGACTCTTTCCGTGCTGCCCCCCTTCAAAGTGCTGCCCTAGGCATGGGCCTTGTTGGCCTAGGCCAGGATACAGTGTTGCCCGGGTCCCCAAACACTTTTTATGACAATAACTTGCATATTAGCCTTTAAAATTGACACTTCTGATTTTTCACGTTCGAGTCCCGTAGACTTTAACGGTGTTCGCACAAATTTTTTGCATGTTCTGCCGTGAACCGAACCGGGGGGTGTTCGGCTCATCCCTATTCAACTCCTCCTTATCCTTCAGGTTAGGGGACTGTAGCATACCCCCACTATTAGGGACTCCACCTCCCCTCTTGCCTCGTTTGCATTGTCGTCCCTCATGTTTACCAGCAAATCATTCTTAACCGGTTCCCGACCGGCGCACGCCGATGTACATCGGCAGAATGGCACAGCTGTGCAAATGGGTGTACCTGTACCGTGCCATTGTGTGTGCACCGCCGATGGCGCGCACGCTGGCCAGGAGCTCCGTGAGTCGGATTGCGGGTCCCGCAGACTCGATTGCCGCAGGGATACCCGCGATCGCCAATGTAAACAAGCATCTCCTCATTCTGCCTAGTGACAGTGTCACTGATCTCTGCTCCCTGTGATCGGGAGCAGAGATCAGTGATGTGTCACACGTAGCCACGCCCCCCCACAGTTAGAATCACTCCCCAGGACATATTTAAAGCTTACACTGCCCCCTAGTGGTTAACCCCTTCACTGTCAGTGTCATTTACACAGGAATCAGTGCATTCGTATTGCACTGATTGCTGTATAAATGACAATGGTCCCAAAAATGTGTCAAAAATGTTCAATGTGTCCGCCATAATGTCGCCGTCACAATAAAAATCGATGATCGCCGCCATTACTAGTAAAAAAAAATTATTAATAAACATGCCATAAACTATCCCCTATTTTGTAAACGCTATAACTTTTGCGCAAACCAATCAATAAACGCTTATTGCAATTTTTTTTTACCAAAAATATGTAGAAGAATACGTATCAGCCTAAACTGAGGAAAAAAAAAATTTTATATATATTTTTGGGGGATATTTATTATAGCAAAATGTAAACAAAAATGCGTTTTTTTCAAAATTGTCGCTCTTTTTTTGTTTATAGAGCAAAAAATAAAAACCGTAGGGGTGATCAAATACCACCAAAAGAAAGCTCTATTTGTGGGGAAAAAAGGACTTCAATTTTGTTTGGGAGCCACATCGCACGACCGCGCAATTGTCAGTTAAATCGACGCAGTGCCGAATCGCAAAAAGTGCTCTGGTCTTTGGCCAGCAAAATGGTTAAGTGGTTAATATACAGGCACATACCTCCCCCTCTTCTACTCTCCCTGTCCCTCCGATACAAGGAGAACCCCTGGATAGTTGGCAGCCAGTCATGACTCAGTTCTTCCACTCTTCTTCAATTACAGACCCTCACACTTATCATTGAATACAGAAACATATTCTCTAAGTGTACAATTATCTTTATTTCAGTTTTCATTGCTTTCTAGTCTCTGGTCACATCCGGGTCGATTTCCTAAAGGCAAATAGGCTGTTCATTATTCAAGTGAAGTTGCACTTGACAAGGGAATTTGCACCAGAGCTTAAAGGATGAAGTAAAATTCTGCTGACTTCACCCAATTATGTGAATGCACTTACAATGCACTTTGTAAAACTAAAGAATATTTTGCAACACTATTAGCTAGAGTTTAGCTTTAAATATTAAAAATGCAAGAAGTCATTTACAGCAACCTTAGGTTTATTGTAACCATAGATTTATCTTAAGTGTGCACCTCTGTCACTGGCATCCTCTCTGTCCAGTTTGAGCTGGTGATCCTGAAAGGCAACCTTACTTTACTATGTGCTGAGCATGCTCAGTAAAATCAGCCAAATTTCTGAAAAACAAAAATTCGTATTTCAAAATGGTTGGCCTTCCTGGCCATTCAATACTAATGATGATGTGGATGTTACTAATTGCTGGCCACGCTAACCAGTCCAATACCAACAATAGTGTGGATGTTCCTAATTGTTGGCCTTTCAGATCAGTCCAGTACCAAAGATGTCACAGATATTCCTGATTTTTGGGCTTTATGACCTGTCCAATACCAACAATGGTGCAGAGGTTTCTAATTGAATAAAAAATGCATTGTGTTTAGCATCTTACCTTTCCTATAAATATTTGCATCTACAGTATACATTATTCTAGATGTATGTTTACATAAAAAATGGATGATATGTGTGAAATTTAAATAAATAATATAATTTCTGTTTTCCGCAAAAAAACGCAGATCGTATGTACACCCATAATGCGAACATCTTAAATTAATTCTGGACTTTTTATGCCATACTAGTATGGATATTTTTTCACTTTTTTAATTTTATCTCTAATAACCAGTGGTTAACAAAAATATCTCACAAAGAAGAAAGAGAGGAAAAAATGTAAATATTTTCTACTGCAGAAGGCAGCTTCTTACAGCCATGTTAATAGATAATGGATTCAGGAGGCCAAGACAGCCTTCAGGGTTCAACATCTATGCTGAACCTGTGAATTTACTCTGTAGAAATCCCTATCACAGCTGCTTAGACGGAATCCAAAGAAATCCCTTCCTTTCTGTGATAAAAGATGTAGGGAAACTCTCCAAGGAATATGAATAACTGGACAAAATATTTACCTATTGCCGGAGTTTTCTGGCTGGATTCTTAAACTAGTAATATTCTGACTTAATAAAACTAAATAGATATGTGCATGATACAAAGACTAAATTATGTGGCTACAGTTGACTTCTTCAGTAACTTTCTGGCAAAAAATTTTTTATGTGCAGAAGCTTTTAACATCCCGTCTGGAAGTAAGGTCAAATATAGATGAGGTGCACAAGTATTAAATAAAAAACATTTGTAGTGCTATCCCTGTAAGGGCTCGGATAGGGATGGGATGCCCAGAATGTAGTTTAAATGCAAGTTGAGGACATGAAACTGTCTCGGCTATCAAAAGACACACAGCCATCCTCCTGTAGGATAAACAAATCAGCTCAACTGGTTAAAGAAAGGATTCCCATTACTGAATGCAGGCACTTTTTCTCTGTAGAAAATTGCCAAGGCACCTGGCTCCTCCTTATATTCCCCTAACAAGAGGTGTAAGGTAGCTTTAATAACTTTAAGTGGCTCTAAGCTGTCCTTTTTGTAGAAAGCTAGCTGGGTATTGCACCAGGCTTCTTTCCCTCTATAGGCTTTGGGGTGTAGTGGTTGAAGCTACTCACTCAGTCCCTTTGGTGGATTCTGTAGCACAGATGACTGCTGAAACAGACCTCCTGCTGGATAGGTCCCAATGGCTCCCAGGATGGCTTTAGCTAGGCCTAACTGAGGCTGAAAGGGTGTGAGGCTTCCTCTGCTGCTCTCTCTCTCACTCTCTTCCTCTGCCACTCTCTTATTCTGTCACTCTCTTACCTCTTCCTCTGCCCAGGGGCAGAGCTCCCCAGAATAGGGTCTCCCCCAGGCAACTGGACCCTGGACTCCCACGTGACCAGGCTTCAAGATATTTTTGGACCATCTCTCCACATTCTGGGCTGTCCTCGCCCAGGAATTGGAGGAGACAATACTCAGGCCTTATCTCTGCCCCTCTGCCCTCTAAATTCTAGAACTCTTCAGCAGTTCTAGAAACCAGGGGGAGGCAACGGAAACGCAACCCTTGGTGCTCTGCCAACGAACTCTAAACAAACTAACCCTGGCTCCTCTGCCTACAGAGGAGCCCAACTAAATTTGCCTACACTGTACACACAGAGGGTGCTACACATTCATAGCCCCCCTTACCTCTAAAACAATATAGCACACATCTGAAACTACTTTAGTATTGTACCTACAGTACAGATATACCAAAGTATCGATTATAAACCTTACTGTCCCTGTGTAAAAAATAAAACATGATAGGCAATGATCCTGCTTTGGTAATGTGTTTACTTAATCCCTTATATGCAAAAGAAGAAAGGCAGGTTAAATAACGAACTTCCCATTAGAACGCTATTATACATAAAATGTGTAAATCAGTGACTCTGCTACAAAAAATATAAATGCGTGAATTCTCATTATTAAATACTCAAAACACCATAATGAAAATGAAGAAATAATAAAATTATATAAAAAAAAAATATATAGTGATATGATATGTGTGTGTGTGTGACTACAACTGAGGATGGCAGCCTCCCTGTAAGTGTGAATAGAATAATGTGTTATACAAATTTAGATTTTTTAATGTAATAGTTATTTGCATGAATAGTGTGCATAAAGTTGGGTATATATTGTGCATCATTTTTTATGGGTTAGCGCCCCTATTTTTTTTAGTCATTATTACACATAACCCTGTTGCCCTTTTAACCCTCTAATGCCCCGTACACACGGTCGGACTTTGTTCGGACATTCCGACAACAAAATCCTAGGAATTTTTCTGACGGATGTTGGCTCAAACTTGTCTTGCATACACACGGTCACACAATGTTGTCGGAAAATCCGATCGTTCTGAACGCGGTGACGTAAAACACGTACGTCGGGACTATAAACGGGGCAGTGGCCAATAGCTTTCATCTCTTTATTTATTCTCAGCATGCGTGGCACTTTGTCCGTCGGATTTGTGTACACACGATCGGAATTTCCGACAACGGATTTTGTTGTCGGAAAATTTTACATCCTGCTCTCAAACTTTGTGTGTCGGAAAATCCGATGGAAAATGTGTGATGGAGCCTACACACGGTCAGAATTTCCAACAACAAGGTCCTATCACACATTTTCCGTCGGAAAATCCGACCGTGTACGGGGCATTACAGTTTTAAATGGGGGAGATTTAAATCCCATACTAATCAGCCAAATGATGTCTTAATGTTTTCCTTATTTGGAAAAAATGACACCCTTTTCCCCACTGGATCTGAAAACAAGGACCTACAGTATACCCTTTATTGAATTGAGGTATCCGCTTGCAATCATTCTTGCATGCATGTCATGTATGAAATTGTGCTCAGCAAACCAGGTCTTCTTGGTGTGTAGTAGCCTTTTGATTGCCTAGAAAACATTGCCATCAAATTATTAATTTACATATACTGTATACATACATTATATTTGTCAAAAAGTAAGTATTTTTTACATTCAATTGGGTTGGATCTTTTTGACATGTCCAGTAGTGTTTAAATGGAGCAGAGATGAAGAAGGAAATCTGTATTGGATCCATGTGCTTGTGTTTGAGGGGGAAGATAATTAAAATGTTAGTCAATTGCATAAGTGTGCGCACGGGGTGTGCCAGACTTGCCTCTAGTGCTGGCCTTGTGCTTTCTTCTCACTTCTGTATTTAGAAGTGACAGTGCTCCTCTCTTAATGGCCGCACCGAACCCTCCCCGCCATCCCCAGGGACAGCTGCTATAATATACAGGAAGGGGGACCGGTGCCAATGGCATTATTAGTGCTCCCGCAGCATCTCTCTCTGCTGACTGCTGCCCCTCATGCTGGTGTAAAAGAGCCAAGGAAGCTTCCACTAGGTTCCTCCTCGGCTCCAACCTGTCTTATGACAGGCCATGTGGAGGAGCCTGGGAGGAAGAATATCTCCAGCCCCGCATCGAGCCGCGCTGGATCTGGGGTCTGTGTTGGGTGGGGAAATTTGGGGGGTGGGAATAACATTTTTTTGTGGCATTTGTACAGCTAGAGGGAGGGGGGAATTGTGATGTCAGGAGAAGAGAATTTTCAGTGGATGGGTATAGGGGGGCTTGTGTTAGGATTGGGATGCCAATCCCATCAAGGATGGGGATATGGGGGTGGGAGGAGAACTTTGTCCTGGGGGAAGGGGTGATTTGGGGGGAAAAGGGGGAGTAATTTTTGGATTAAAATGGCCAGTGAGATATGCAGTTGTGAAAATAGCATGCACTTAACTCTACTCTCTGTACACTGCGCATCCCTGAACCCTGCACTCAGTACACTGCACACCCCTGAACCTTGCACTTTGTACACTGCACACCCCTGAATTCTGTACTCTGTACACTGCACACCCCTGAACTCTGTACTCTGTACACTGCACACCCCTGAACCCTGCACTCTGTACACTGCACACCCCTGAACTCTGTACTCTGTACACTGCACACCCCTGAACTCTGCACTCTGTACATTGCACACCCCTGAACCCTGCACTCTGTACACTGTGCACCCCTGAACTCTGTACTTTGTACACTGCACCACCCTGAACCCTTCACTTTGGACACGGCACACTCTGGTACTCTGCACTCTGTACACTGTGCACTCCTGAATTCTGCCCTCTGTACACTGCACACCCCTGAACTCTGCACTCTGTACACTGTGCACCACTGAATCCTGCACTCGGTAGACTGCACACCCCTACATCCTGCACTCTGTACACTTCACACCCCTGAACCCTGCACTCTGTACACTGCACACCCCTGAACTCTACACTCTGCACACTGCACACCCCTGAACACTGCACTCTGTACACTACACACTCTGGAACTCTGCACTAGGTACACTGTGCACTGTTGTACTCTGCAGTCTGTAGACTGTGCACCCCTGAACCTTGCACTTTGTACATGGTGCACTCCTGAACCCTGCACTCTGTACACTGTGCACCCCTGAACCCTACACTCTGTACACTGTGCACCCCTAAACCCTGCACTCTGTACACTGCGCACCCCCGAACCCTGCACTCTGTACACTGCACACCCCTGAACACTGCACTCTGTACACTACACACTCTGGAACTCTGCACTCTGTACACTGAACACCCCTGAACTCTGTACACTGCACACGCCTGAATTCTGTACTCTGTACACTGCACACCCCTGAACCCTGCACTCTGTACACTGCACACTGCTGAACCCTGCACTCTGTACACTGCACCCTCTGGAACTCTGCACTGTGTACAATGCACACCCCTGAACTTTGCACTCTGTACACTGCTCACCTCTGAATCCTGCACTCTGTACACTGCACACCCCTATACCCTGCACTCTGTACACTACGCACCCCTGAACCCTGCACTCTGTACACTGCACACCCCTGAACTCTACACTCTGTACACTGCACACCCCTGAACACTGCACTCTGTACACTACACACTCTGAAACTCTGCACGTACACTGTGCACTGTTGTACTCTGCAGTCTGTAGACTGTGCAATCCTGAACTCTGCAGTCTGTACACTGTGCACTCCTAAATTTTGCACTCTGTACACTGAACACTCCTGAACTCTGTACACTGCACACCCCTGAACGCTACACTGTGTACACTGCATGCTCCTAAACTCTGCGCTCTGTGTGTAGCACACTCCTGAACTCTACACTCTGTATGTAGCGCACTCCTGAACTCTGTACGTAGCACACTCCTAAACCCCAAACTCTCTTCATTGCGCACTCCTGAACCATGCACTCTGTACATAGCACTCTTGAACCCTGAACTCTGTATGTAGAACACTCTTGAACCCTACACTCTGTATGTAGTGCACTCCTAGACCCTGAAAACTGTGCCTAGTGCACTCCTAAGCCCTGAACTCTGTATGTACTGCACGCCTGAATTCTGCACCCTGTATGTAGCACACTCCTGAACTCTGCACTCTGTATGTAGCACACTCCTGAACCCTGAACTCTGTACATTGCGCACTCTTGAACTCTGAATTCTGTACGTTGCGCACTCCTCAACCCTGCACTCTGTACACTGCACACCCCTGAACTCTACACTCTGTACACTGCACACCCCTGAACTCTGCACGTACACTGTGCACTGTTGTACTTTGCAGTCTGTAGACTGTGCAATCCTGAACTCTGCAGTCTGTACACTGTGCACTCCTAAATTTTGCACTCTGTACACTGAACACTCCTGAACTCTGTACACTGCACACCCCTGAACGCTACACTGTGTACACTGCATGCTCCTAAACTCTGCGCTCTGTGTGTAGCACACTCCTGAACTCTACACTCTGTATGTAGCGCACTCCTGAACTCTGTACGTAGCACACTCCTAAACCCCAAACTCTGTTCATTGCGCACTCCTGAACCATGAACTCTGTACATAGCACTCTTGAACCCTGGACTCTGTATGTAGAACGCTCTTGAACCCTACACTCTGTACGTAGTGCACTCCTAGACCCTGCAATCTGTGCCTAGTGCACTCCCAAGCCCTGAACTCTGTATGTACTGCACGCCTGAATTCTGCACCCTGTATGTAGCACACTCCTGAACTCTGCACTCTGTACGTAGCACACTCCTGAACCCTGAACTCTGTACATTGTGCACTCCTGAACTCTGAATTCTGTACGTTGCGCACTCTTGAACCCTGCACTGTGTATGTAGGGCATTCCTGAACTCTGCACTCTGTATGTAGTGCACTCCTGAACTGTGCACTCTGTAAGTAGCACACTCCTGAACTCTGCATTCTGTATGTAGTATACTCCTGGTATTTAATGCCCCTTTAAGACCCTCCCCCTCTTAGTTCAATTTGGCCACACCCACCATTTTTTGCGGCATGCTCTCCCTCTCCACCTTCTCTGAGAAAAAAAAGCCCTGTGTATATGTGTATGTACTGTATGTATGTATGTATGTATAATATATATATATATATATATATATATATATATATATATATATATATACAGTATATATGCATATACTGTACACACATGTGTGCTTGAGCCTTGTAGTGCACACACTAATGTAGTTGGCTGTGCATACCTATGGTCAACCGATTTAAAGTTGTAGAGTCGACTGTTGTAGGCTGGTCCTATTCAGTTCATTTTAAGCCTAATTTCTTCCATAACACATAGTGACTCACAATCATGCCACACAGTATACTGTACAATCTTAATGAAGAATTCCAGGTATGGATATTTTTGTACATAGTTACACTGGTCCACCTTGGACAAATGTAACTATGTATATACCATACCTGGCTAATGCCCCTGGATGCTGGAAATCACTGAATTAGATACCGCTACTCCAGTGATCTCCACTTTCTTCTGAGCCTGGGAAACGGCTGGCCTGCTACAGTTTGAACACAGAAATTCAGTTACTTGGCACAGGGGCCATTCAGTGAATGCTTTGCATTTTCTGAATGAATGTAAAACATTCTCTGATTGGATGAGGTGGAGAGCATGACGTCAGTGCCCTGCCTCTCCACCTCCACCAGAAAGGAAGGGATTGTTATGGTTCAGAAAAATTATCTGAGGAATTACAAGGGAGAGATTTACAGGATCAGGGGAAGGGACAAGGAGATTTATACTGGGTGGAAGGAGAGATATTTATAATGGAGAAGGAGGCTTTACTAGGGGGAGGAAGGTAGAGGGTTGTACTGGGGGAAGGGGGATTTGTACTGCTTAGGAGGAGGGAGATTTGTCCAGGGACAAGGGGAATTTTGCTTGGGGCAGGGGCGCTGTACTGGGAAAAGGGAAGAATTTTGTTTGAAGAATGAATTTATGCTGATAGGAGAATTTTTGCTCGAAATTGGCCTCCATAACTAAATATTATCCCCAGCCTAACTCCAAAGATTCATTATGTACCTAAATGGGCCTGGAAATTGACGAGCATGTGTGTAAGGCAGTAAGACAGTAATCCTAAACATACAAGCAAGTTGGGAAAATGGTTAAGGAAAAACTAGATTATGGCTTATGCCGCGTACACACGAGCGGAATGTCCGACGGAAGCTTTTCATCGTACATTCCAATCGTGTGTATGCCTCATCTGACTTTTTTTTCGCAAATTCTGATGGACCTAGAAATAGAACATATTCTAAATATTTCCGACGGAACCAATTCCTATAGGGAAAACCGCTCGTCTGTATGCTGTTCCGACGGACCAAAAAGGACGCATGCTCTGAAGCAAGTACGAGACGGAAGCTATTGGCTACTGGCTATTGAGCTTCCTTGTTCTAGTCCCATCATACGTGCTGTACATCACCGCATTCTTGACGATCAGAGTTTGGTGTGATCGTGTGTACACAACACAGTTTCAGCGGAATTCCGTCGGAACTCAGTCGGAAAAACCTTCAGACGGAAAAACCGGTTGTGTGTACGCGGCATTAGTCAGCTCCTGATGGGAGTTGTTATTCCGGGGGCCTTAAAAAATGATGGTCATTCACAAACTACACTATATATTGTTCATAGAGATGGGGGAAGCACATCCATATACAGTACTGAGCCACAGTTGACAGAGATGTGGACCATATTTTTGTAGCTTGAAGCTGCACAAATGGATATTGGTATTTTTCACCCCTATATCTGCTCTTGGCATTACTCTCCACATACAATTAAAATAAAACCTTTTTCACAGACTCTAGTCATATACAATATGATCATAGATATGATCCAAATTAATGTTTAAAAGAGAGATTGCTCTAAAAGAAGTAAGAACTTTTCACTGTGTGATCCAGTTTTCAATTTCTTCTAGATTAAAGAACACCTCTACTTTTATAATCAGCATAACCCTGTTTATACACGGAATACTAACTCTATCACTTATGCCGTGTACACACGATCGGACATTCCAACAACAAAATCCATGGATTTATTTCCGACGAATGTTGGCTCAAACTTGTCTTGCATACACACGGTCGCACAAATGTTGTCGGAAATTCTGAACGTCAAGAACGCGGTGATGTACAACACGTATGACGAGCCGAGAAAAATTAAGTTCAATAGCCAGTGCGGCTCTTCTGCTTGATTCCGAGCATGCGTGGAATTTTGTGCATTGGAATTGTGTACACAAGATTGGAATTTCCGACAACGGTTTTGTTGTCAGAAAATTTGAGAACCAGCTCTCAAATTTTTGTTGTCGGAAATTCCGACAACAAACGTCCGATGGAGACTACACACGGTCGGAACTTCCGACAACAAGCTCACATCGAACATTTGTTGTCGGAAATTCCGACCGTGTGTAAGCGGCATTTGTGGAAATCATGGTGTACTATTTTCAGTAAACTGCATTATTGTAAAAGCTAACCAGAAAGGACATTTCTGATGTGATTTTCAAATTTTTACCTTCTTGCTGTCGCTTATTTGCATGATTAAACTTAAGAGGCAGATTTGTATATTATCCCTCTAGTGGCTATTTAAAGGTCCAATATGTGCAAATACCAATGTGTACAAATGGGTTGGTTGCAAACAAGGGGTTCCATAGCATGACATTGAATTCTATGTATTTTCTTATTGCATAGTAAAGTTGGTCCACATTGGAAGTTGTTGAAGAGTGGAATCACTGTAGTAGCTAATACGGTGATGCTTACTGTCTTCTGGGTTCCATGCTGAGCAACTATCCTGCTGCAAAGTGAACACATGGGAATGCTTGCTTGGCATAGAAGTCATTCAGAGAATTCATTTTGTCATTGAATGCAAAGTTTTATCTGACTGAACAAGATAGAGACCTCACAATCTCCAATTCGTCCAGGCAGAGAATGCTTTTTATTCATTGAGAAACATACAAGGCGTTCGCTGAATGGTGCCCACGCTGAGCGGGCAACCCCCCCCCTATGGTTACTATGCAGCAGGGCAGCCACTCAGCATGGAACCCGGAAGACAGCGATGATCACTGTAGTAGTGGTAGCTACTATAGTAATTCTCCACTTCAACAGGAATTGGCCACGTAACTATGCAAAAAAAATGTATACTGCATGTATGCATAGATACGTGGCCAATTCCTGTTGAAGTGGAGAATCACTATAGTATGTATGTATACCTGGAATTCTGTTTTAAAATGACCCAATGTGTGTTTTTAATATGTCTGAATAGAAGGATAAACTAGCATTGAGAGAGGAACAGAAAAACACAATCACTTCAATACCCCTAAGCAGCGATCAGTGAGCCCTAAAATCAGCACATGAGGGTGTCACATGTGGCTGTTGTGACTGATACATAACATGGGAAACCTCAGAATGGCAATATACTGTATATGTATATATGTTTTTTCACATATTAACACTAGCTTATACATTTATTTTCCTTAACCGCTTCAATACTGGGCACTTTCACCCCCTTCCTGCCCAGGCCAATTCTCAGCTTTCAGCGCTATCACATTTTGAATGACAATTGCATGATCATGCAACACTGTACCCAAATTAAATTTTTATAATTTTCTCACCACAAATAGAGCTTTCTTTTGGTGGTATTTAATCACCACTGGGTTTTTTATTTTTTGTTAAAAAAATTAAAAAGTCCGCAAAAAATTTGAAAAATAAAAAGTTTCTCTTCGTTTCTGTCAGTAAATTGTGTAAATAAGTAATTTTTCTCCTTCACTGATGTGCGTTGATGAGGCTTCACTGATGCGGTGGCACTGAAGGGCACTGATTAGGTGGCACTATTATGCCACACTGATGGGCACTGATAGGTGCCACTGATATGCGGCACTGATGAGCACTGATAGGCGGCACTGACAGGTGGCACTGATGGGCACTGATAGGTGGCACTGAGAGGCGGTACTTATGGGTAAAGATAGGCGGCACAGATAGGTGGCACTGATGGGCACTGATGAGCATCACTGATGAGCAAGCACTGATAGGCACTGATAGCCAGAATTAACTGGAATCACTGATGGACATTGATTGGTGTCACTGCTGGGCACTGATTGGTGGCACTGATTAGTGGGACTGCTGGGGCTGCATTAATAATCAGGGCAGTGATGATCACTGCCCTGATTACATCTACACACTCTGTATGCGAGGAGATGCCCCTGATCGTCTCTCCTCACCTCACACTGATAGAGTGTGAAGCGAGGAGAGCCGAAAAAAGGCACTTCTGTGTTTACATGTGATCGGCTGTGACCAATCACATGGTTAAAGAGCCAAATCATCGGGGTCAGGCTGTGTCCTAGGAATGCGGTGCGCCCGTGATTGCTGTGCACTCCCACGATCACCACACTGCACGCCCCCGCGGGCGTGCGATAGCGGTGACACTGGAGCGACGTCATTTTACAATACAGTGGGCGGTAGGCCGTTAGAATGGATATATGTTTTTAATAATATCAAATCACAAGTGCTGTATGTTCTGCTCTACTTTTCCTGTAAAAGTAGGTACAAATTAGGAATGTTCACCACTGAAGCAGACAAGCTTAAAGCAGAACAGTTACTATTATTATAATTGGAAAAAACTAAAGAGGGAAACCACCAAAGAGTGTAGCACTGGAAACCATTGCCACATCCCAAGGTAAGTGCCCCAGGAATTGTAAGGGCAAAGGGATAGGTGACCCAGACTTTAAGGGAGTAACATTATTTTACATAATGTTACTCCTTTAAAGTCTGGTTCACCTCTCCCAATTATAATTGGGACACTGGGTAGCACAGTGGCTAAATGGTTAGCATTTCCACCTAGCAGCACTAGGGTTGTTGGTTCAAATCCCAACCAAGACACTACCTGCCTGGAGTTTGTATGTTCTCCCTGTGCCTACATAGGTTTCCTCCCACAATCCAAAACCATGCTGGTAAGTTAATTGGCCCCTATCTAAATTGGCCCATGTATGTATGAATGTGAGTTAGGGACCTTAGATTGTAAGCTCCTTGAGGGTAGGGACTCATGTGGATGTATAATATTTGTAATATATGGTAAATATATGGTAAAAGTCTGACATGAAATATGAACAAAGCTTATCCCTCAATAATGTGTGCTTGTCTCAATGCAGAGCTCTAAGTGTCTTTTCTGTCTGCTGCCTCATTCCTCTGCTATATTCTGACAGATTTTCTTGACACCAAGAGAAAAAAGGTGACAGGGGAGGGAGCTCCAACACACCGCCTGTGTTTGTCAGCCTCAGCGCTGTGAGAGAGGGGGTGTGTCTCTTCCCTCTAGTCAGCTTACTGAGCTCTGCAGAGTTTAACTTCAGCTTCCTGGCCCCTGATCTCAAAGGGAATTCTCAACAAAATAAAGCATGGATGGGGGAGTTTTCTTTTGAATATTAAAAATGAATTCGAGTTTTCATGTTGTTGTGCTCAGATACAGTTAAGTTCCACTTTAAGAAATGTATTTATATGCATAGTAGGATACATAAAGCCTTATTACTAACATCTTCTGCATGCAAACCAATCAGCAATAAGTCTTATTTTATTGTTGGAAGTCTTATTATTTTTAAACAAAATGAAATTAAAGCAGTATTAAACCCAAAAGCAAACATTTATTATATTGCAGCTTAGGATTTGTTAAATATGATGGCTGCATTAGTTTCCTTTTTAGGCTTTCTTTCTTCTATTTTCATCTGGTGATCTGGCCATTAAGTTTTTGTTTTTCAACAGAACACACTCTTTTGCAGTTGCAGGGATGAGACAAACCATTTAACACTGGCAGGGGTACTTAAAATGACCAGCTTTTATTTATTTATGTAAAACCATTATCTAAAAAAACAGTTTGCTGTAAATGATTATAATGTATTAGCTGGAGTGTGGCTTCAACTTAAATGTATTTAAATCTGCTAGTACATCTAACACTCCCCTCCCCCAGACTGGCAAAGCTGCTGTCCAAACGTGCCCATTGTGCTTATTTCTCCAGAGTGAGGGCACTCTAATACAGGAGGTGTATTACTGTTACACTTATTTTGTAGCAGGAGAGGTGAGAGAGATGGAAACTATAGCAAGAATACCTTACCACTTGAACCAAGGGATATACAGTGCCTTGCAAAAGTATTCACTCCCTTGGCATTTTTCGTGTTTTGTTGCCTCACAACCTGGAATTAACATGGATTGTTTGAGGATTTGCATCATTTAATTTACAGAACATGCCCACAACTTTGAAGATGATTTTTTATTTTGTGAAGAAAATAACAAATAGGACAAAATAACAGAAAAAGTCAATGTGCAGAACTATTCACCCCACTAAAGTCAATACTTTGTAGAGCCACCTTTTGTGGTTATCACAGCTCCAAGTCACTTTGGATAAGTCTCTATGAGCTTGCCACATCTTACCACTGGGATTTTTGGCCATTCATCCTTGCAAAACTGCTCCAGCTCTTTCAAGTTGGATGGTTTGAGCTTGTGAGCAACAATCTTTAAGTCTGACCACAGATTTTCTATTGGATTGAGGTCTGGGCTTTGACTAGGCCATTCCAACACATTTATATGTTTCCCTTTAAACCACTCAAGTGTTGCTTTAGCAGTGTGTTTGGGGTCATTGTCCTGCTGGAAGGTGAACCTCCGTCCTAGCCTCAATTTACACACAGAATGCTACAGGTTTTGCTCAAGAATATCCCTGTATTTAGCACCATCCATCTTTCCCTCAACCCCGACCAGTTTCCCAGTCCCGACTGCTGAAAAACATCCCCATCACCATGTTTCACTGTGGGGATGGTGTTGTTTGGGTGATGTGATGTGCTGGGTTTGTGCCAGACATAGCATTTTCTTTGATGGTCAAAAAGTTCAATTTTATTCTCATCAGACCAGAGCACCTTCCTCCATACATTTTGGGAGTCTCCCACATGCCTTTTCCCAAACTCAAAACGTGCCATTTTGTTTTTTGCTGAAAGTAATGGCTTTCTTCTGACCACTCTGGCATAAAGCCCAACTCTATGGAGCGTACGGCTTATTGTCATCCTATGTACAGATACTCTAGTCTCTGCTGTGGAACTCTGCAGCTCCTCCAGGGTTACCTTAGGTCTCTGTGCTGCCTCTCTGATTAATGCCCTCCTTGCCTGGTCCATGAGTTTTGGTGTGCGGCCGTCTCTTGGCAGGTTTGCTGTTGTGCCATGTTCCTTCCATTTGGTTATGATAGATTTGATGGAGCTTCTAGGGATCATCAAAGATTTGGATATTTTTTTATAACCTAAACCCTGACTTGTACTTCTCAACAACATTGTCCCTTACTTGTTTGGAGAGTTCCTTGGTCTTCATGGCAGTGTTTGGTTAGTGTTGCCCCTTGCTTAGGTGTTGCAGCCTCTGGGGCCTTTCAAAAAGGTGTGTATATGTAATGACAGATCATGTGACACTTAGATTGCACACAGGTGGACATCATTTCACTAATTATGTGACTTCTGAAGGTAATTGGTTGCACCAGAGCTTTTTATGGGCTGCATAACAAAGGGGGTGAATACATACGCACATGCCAATTATCAGTTTTTTATTTCTGAAAAATTGTTTTATGTATATATATTTCTAATTTTACTTCATCAACTTAGACTGTGGTGTTCTGATCCATCACATTTAATTCAGATTAAAGAAAACTAAAGGCTGTAATGTAACAAAATAGGTAAAAAGCCAAGGGGGGGGGGGGGGTTGAATACTTTTGCAAGGCACTGTACACTCACCGGCCACTTTATTATTTCATCACAAGAGATCTGTTCTGGAGAGGTGCTGCCTCACTCACTGGACCGTGTCCAGAAGAAACTGGAAGGTGGCAGCTATCCTGGGGACTTGTGAGTAAAGTCCCTAAGCTGTTCCCTGTGACTATGCAGTGTTCTGAAGATTGCACTGGGTACCAGCAGTTGTGAATTGGTGCAAGATAACCAGATACTAAAGAGACTAGCCTCATGATCTTCAGCTGTCAGGCCTTAGACTGCTCAGAAACCTGCCTCATGGTCCCCAGTTGTGAGGTATTAAAGGAGTTATAAACCTTTGTGATTTTTCACCTTAATGCATCCTATGCATTAAGGTGAAAAAACACCTGGCAGTGACCGGCTCCCCAGCCCCCCCCCCCCCCCATTTTACTTACCCGAGCCCTGGAACTTGACCTGCTGCAGACGCGCTGTCTCTCTGCCCAGGGTTTTCGGCTCTTGATTGGATAGATTGATAGCAGCGCAGCCATTGGCTCCCGCTGCTGTCAATCAAATCCAATGACGTGGGCGCCGGGGGCGGTGCTGAGTCATACATTCAGTGGCTATGGCCGCCAAATGCTGGACTCAGGAGTGCGCCCGCAAGGTAATTTCCTCGGGGAAGCACTTCCCCTAGGGGGTTATCTGATGCAGGGAGGAGTCGGGAGAGCCGCCGGGGGACCCCCGAAGATGAGGTTCGGGGCCACTCTGTGCAAAACAAGCTGCACAGTGGAGGTAAGTATGATATGTTTCTTGTTTAATAAAAAAAAACTAACCCTTACAATCACTTTAAACTTTCCAACACCCATAATTACTTAAGGAGAAGATTGTCCTCTAATTACTAAGGGGTTGATCTACTGAAACTGGAGAGTGCAACATCTGGTGCAGATGTGCATGGTAGCCAATCAGCTTCTAACTTCTGCTTGGTCAATTAAGCTTTGACAAAAGAAAAAACCTGAAAGCTGATTGGTTTCTATGCAATGTTGCACCAGATTTTTCACTTTCCAGTTTTAGTAAAGCAACCCCTAAGCAATAAGCATGTTGAAGAATCCCTCTCCTGTTAAAGTTTATTCAAGCAATAATTCTTAACAAAGATATCCTCTAGACTATGTTATTGGAGTTGGTGTGTGTAGACTGGTGCATGCTTTGGGGGGGCAGCCTGCATACTTTTAGGGAAGAACCAGTTAATATCTGTGGCCCCTATGAGGGTAGAGCTACAATGCTTAACCTCAAAGCAATTTTATCAGCATGAAATTAGCTGAGCTCTTATTTACTACACATATAGAGGAAAGATTTGTGTATTTTCCTTCCTTCAATCAGATAATTGCAGTACATCATGGTTTCTGCTGACGCCTTCAAGTACAGATTTACCTTGCTCATTAGTATTTTTCATAACGGTTTCTTTTTTCATTTTGTTTTTCCTTTTCAGACAAAACAAAGCTTGCAATGTGCTCTTTGATGTATCTATGTAGATGTTTAGTTTTCTGGAAATGATATTAGTTGGGTTCATGTTTACAATAAAAAAGAAGAAATGTCTTTAATGTGTGGTTTATGCTTAAATGTTAAATTTCCTGTACTGGCATTGCTGAGTCATGAGGTGAATGTGAAGAGGCAATGAGGCCCAAAAAAATGCTTCCTAAATGCCAGCAGTGACCAGTGAGTCCAGCACAGATAGTGCAGTGTTTCTTGCTCCTGGCTTAACTCCATGGCTAGCAGAGTCCGGCTTTGCAACAAATAGTACGCTGTTTCTAGTCCAGAATGTTTTAAAAGCAACTTATGGTCATCCTGAAGAACTTGGTTCAATACACATTTGCTTTTAGCTTTTGACTAGTTATCTGTTATATTGCTATAGCATGGAAGCCAGGATTCATGCTGTTTTCTTACTCATTCACGAAAAGGTCAACAAATAAACAAAATAATGTGTGGACCATCCTAAAATCAGACACAGCTTGAAAGGCATGCTTAAACACAGTCAAATGTTGGCTGGAATGGACATTTATTAAGCCTTGGAAACGCAATCAGGAGCTCTCCAATGCTTGTACATTTTTAGCCTAGGAGCTTGTAAGTACTAATTGAATTGCTGTTTGTTTGATAGTTGAACATAAAATACTTCCTCTAACAAATCTAATGAATTTACAGTTATACAATACAATAATAGATCATAAAGAACCTTTTGTGTAGATATATATATATATATATATATATACAGTGCCTTGCAAAAGTATTCACCCCCCTTAACTTGTTTTGTTTGTTTTAATTTACAGAACATTCCCACAAATTTGAAGAGCTTGCCACATCCCACCACTGGAATTTTTGCTCTTTCCGCCCTTGCAAAACTGCTCAAGCTCCTTCAAGTTGGATGGTTTGCGCTTGTGAACAGCAATCTTTAAGTCTGACCACAGATTATCTATTGGATTGAGGTCTGGGCTTTGCCTAGGCCATTTCAACACATTTACATGTTTCCCTTTAAACCACTCAAGTGTTGCTTTAGCAGAGTGTTTGGGGTCATTGTCCTGCTGGAAGGTGAACCTCCGTCCTAGCCTCAAATCACACACATAGTGGTACAGGTTTTGCTCAAGAATATCCCTGTATTTAGCACCATTCATCTTTCCCTCAACTCTGACCAGTTTTCCAGTCCCGAGTGCTGGAAAACATCCCCATAGCATGATGCTGATGGTGTTCTTTGGGTGATGTGATGTGTTGGTTTTGCACCAGACATAGCGTTTTCTTTGATGGCCAAAAAGTTCAATCTTAGTCTCATCAGACTAGAGCACCTTCCTTCATACATTTTTGGAGTCTCCCACATGCCTTTTCGCAAACTCAAAATGTGCCATTTTGTTTTTTGCTGAAAGTAATGGCTTTTTTCTGGCAACTCTGCCATAAAGCCCAACTCAATAGAGCGTACGGCTTATTGTCGTCCTATGTGCAGATACTCCAGTCTCTGCTGTGGAACTCTGCAGCTCCTCCAGGGTTACCTTAGGTCTCTGTGCTGCCTCTCTGATTAATGCCCTCCTTACTTGGTCCATGAGTTTTGTTGTGCGGTTGTCTCTTGGCAAGTTTGCTGTTGTGCCATGTTCCTTCCATTTGGTTACGATAGATTTGATGGTGCTCCTAGGGATCATCAAAGATTTGGATATTTTTTTAGAACCTAACCCCTAACTTGTAACATTGTCCCCTACTTGTTTGGAGAGTTCCTTGGTCTTCATGACAGTGTTTGGTTAATGGTGCCTCTTGCTTAGGTGTTTCAGCCTCTGGGGCCTTTCAAAAAGGTGTGTATATGTATTGGCAGATAATGTGACACTTAGATTGCACACAGGTGGACATCATTTCACAAATTATGTGACTTCTGAAGGTAATTGGTGGCACCAGAGCTTTTTATGGGCTGCATAACAAAGGGGTGAATATATATGCACATGCCAATTATCATTTTTTTTATTTCTGAAAAATAGTTTTATGTATATATTTTTCAAATTTTACATCACCAACTTAGACTATTATGTTCTGATCCATCACATATAATTCAGATTAAAAAAAACATTGAACTAAAGGCTGTAATGTAACAAAATACGTAAAAAGGACAGGTTCCACTCACAACAGACTTCACCATGGTCATTCAAAGAAGTTGAATGCACGTGCTCAGCGTCATATCCAGAGGTTGTCTTTTGTAAATGGACATATGAGTGCTGCCAGCATTGCTGCAGAGGTTGAAGGGGTGGGGGATCTGTCTGTCAGTGCTCAGACCATACGCCACACACTGCATCAAATTCGTCTGCATAGCTGTTGTCCCAGAAGGAAGCCTCTTCTAAAGATGATACACAAGAAAGCCCGCAAACAGTTTGCTGAAGACAAGCAGACTAATGACATGGATTACTGGAACCATGGCCTGTGGTCTGATGAGACCAAGATAAACTTAATTGGTTCAGATGATGTCAAGTGTGTGTTGCGGCAACCAGGTGAGGAGTACAAAGACAAGTGTGTCTTGCCTACAGTCATGCATGGTGGTGGTAGTGGCATGGTCTGGGGCTGCATGAGTGCTGCCGGCACTGGGGAGCTACAGTTCATTGAGGGAACCATGAATACCAACATGTACTGTGACATACTGAAGTAGAGCATGATCCCTTCCCTTTACAGACTGGGCCACAGGGCAGTATTTCAACATGATAACGACCACAAACACGCCTCCAAGATGATCACTGCCTTGCTAAAGAAGCTGAGGGTAAAGATGAAGGACTGGCCAAGCATGTCTCCAGATCTAAACCCTATTGAGCATCTGTGGGGCATCCTCAAACAGAAGGTGGAGGCAGGGCTGACACTAGGGGGGTGCCTACCCCGTGTGACACATCTAGTCCTGCCCAGCACCCAAACAGCCTATGTCTTTTTTGCGTAAGGCATCCCAGAGAAGGGAAGGCTTCAAAGAAGGCCCTGGATGGTGGGCTGCAGAGGAGGCTCTGGACTAGGAGGGGAGTACACTAGAGGCCCTGGACTTGAAAAGTGGGGTTAATAAAGGAGAACAGGGTGCAGAGGAAGCTCTTAACTTTTGGGGGGCTGTAAAGGAGGATTTGGACTAGGAGAGGAGTGTAAAGGAGACCCTGGACTAGGGGGGTGGGTGCAGAGATGGCCATTGACTGGGAAATGGTGATTGTTATGGCCAAGGCCCCTGGATGGGGTACAAGGGAGATACTGGACTAGGTGAGGGTTTGCCTGGAGGTCCCAGATAAGGAGAGGGCAGACAGGAAGGAATGCATGTATCCAAACGCACAGTGTCTGCATTTGGATCTGTGAACCCACTTCTATAAGGGAAGCTCTCTGGTCGATGCAAAAGCAGAAAAAAGTGGCACAGCATACAGGACCTGTCTCAGCACCTGTCTGAATGAGCCCTTAGGGGAATTTATCAAAACTAGAGCAGACAGAATTTGGGGCAGCTGTGCATGGCAACCAATCAGCTCATAGCTTTCATTTTTAAAGCTGAACAAGCTGAAGATAGAAGCTGATGGGTTGCCATGCACAGCTGTTCCAGATTCTGACTGCACCAGTTTTGATAAATTCCCCTCACTGTGTTTTACATTTCTAACTCCTGACTACTACATTCTAAGTTCAGCACATTCTTTGTTAAAGTGGTGGTAAAGGCACAAGCTTTTTAATCTACATGCATTCTATGCATGAAGGTAAAAAATCTTCTGTGTGCAGAAGCTCCCCCAGCCCAACCTAATTCTTACCTGAGCCCCCTCTCGATCCAGCGATGTGCACAAGAGCCTTGGCTGTCTGTGGACCCACACTCCTGATTGGCTTTTGGCAGCAGTGGGAGCTATTGGCTCCCACTGCTGTCAATCACAGCCAGTCAGTCAATCAGAAGAGGGAGGGAGTGGAGTTGAGCCATGGCTACATGTGTGAATGTTCACACAGAGCCGCAGTTTATGAGCGTGTCTGCTTGTGTGTCCCCATAGCAACCTGCTTGCTGTGGGGGCACCCAGAAAGAGTGAAGGGCCAGGAGTGCCGGCGAGGGACCCAAGGAGTGGAGGATCCAAGCTGCTCTGTGCAAAACCACTACACAGAGCAGGTAAGTATAACATGTTTATTTTTTAGAAAAAAAAAACAGGACTTTAATATCACTTTAAGGTTAGCTATGTGTAGTAAAGGATATGCAATAGAACAGTTTTATTTCGTTAAAATTAGAGTACTGAGGTTTGTACTGTCTGATACATACTCGCTTGTGGCACAGTCTTTAAAGCATAAGGTCCTTTAAGCTCCTCCCACTATTGATGCAATCTTACCACACCCACAGTTTTGGCATGGTGCTGTTATATTACATACCATTTTTCTTAGGGGGGGGTGCAAGAAAATATCCAGCCCCGGGTGCCAGATGTGCTAGCTACGCCACTGGGTGGAGGAGCTCAAGATCTCTAACATCCACCAGCTCCGTAATGTCATCATGGAGGAGTGGAAGAAGACTCTAGGGGCAACCTGTAAAGCTCTGGTGAACTCTATGTCCAAGAGTGTAAAGGCAGTGCTCGAAAATAAAGGTGGCCACAGAAAATAATGACACTTTGGGCCCAATTTGGGCATTTTTACTTAGGGGTTTACTCACTTTTGTTGCCAGCAGTTTAGACAATAATGGCTGTGTTGAGTTATTTTGAGGGGACAGTAAATTTACACTGTTATACAAGCTGTACACTCACTACTTTACATTGTAGAAAAGTGCCATTATATATATATATATATATATATATATATAATATATATATATATATATATATATATATATATATATATATATATATATATATATATATATATATATATATATATATATATATATATATATATATATCTATTCATAGAATCTCTATGAACAAAAAATGTGCTGAAAAAGATAAGAAAAAGTAAAAAAAAATATATATATAAATATAAAAAGTCCAACAATAAGTGGTACGTAAGTGGTACAGCCTTCTTCCGGTGTACCAGCAGCAGATCAGCGGGCGAACAATATTCTGCTACATAGGAAAAAGATTTGCTTATTGCTAAGTTAGCAGAAAAATATGCACTTTTCTCCAACAGATTAGGATGCCATATACCTCCATATGTGGTGGGGGACAGAGTTTGGCTGTCTACCAAATACATAAGACTGAAACAACCCTCTACCAAATTGGGTCCTCGATTCATTGGTCCTTACAGAATAGTTGCTTGAGTCGGTCCAGTCTCCTATAGGTTGAAATTGCCCTCCTTTCTCTGGATACATCCTGTGTTCCATGTTTCTCTCCTCAAAAAAGTAAATTTCAATTGTTACTCCAGAACTCAACAGCTACTTCCTCCTGTTCTTGTTGATGGACAATATGAGTTTGAAGTCTCTAAAATTCTGGATTCTAGAAGGCGGGGTCGTGGCCTACAGTATTTGATTCATTGGAAAGAATATCCTGTCATAAACTGTACCTGAGTTCCAGCCAAAGATTTGCCAAATCCAGCCAAAGATTTGCATGCCCCTGCTCTTATTCAAGCTAGCCCCCCAGAGTGGTCCACTGGGCAGGGGGCCCTGTCATGTTCCTGGGTGTCATTGAACCGGGATGCTCCTGGTTCCATGGCTGCAGCCTTACCTGTTGTGCCACGGGAGAGCGCTGGAGTTCTTGCAATATTCTCCCAGCTTGATGCATTGCCTTATACTCACTAGCCCCACCTGCTGCCAGCTGCAAACAGTGTACAATCAAGCAGCCCATAAATAGTAGCACTTCCTGTTACTCAGTGCCCGTTTGCGTGGACTAGCTCCCTGGATGTAGTGATATCGCTGTGATTTTGATTACCGTGCATGGAATTCTGCCTGAATTCTTAAACACTCTCTAGCCTGCTGATTTTTTACCGCCAGCTCATATATGACCTCTGCCTGCCTGACCATTCTCTGGATTTTGATTGTGTACTGCTTTGCCTGATCTGTTGCCGACCTGACCTGCCTAACTACGTTTTCAGCACACAAGTTCCACTTCGGACACTACCTACCACAGGTGCCTTACAGAAACACTGCCACTAGGGTTGCACCGATAACGATACTGGCCATTTTTGCGAGTATCGGTACTCACGAAAATGCTCCGATACTCTAACCCGATACCGAAAGTGACGTGAACTGGACACATCAGTTGCAGCCTGTCAGCTACATCTGTACTAGGATCGGGACTTTTTGATAGCTTGTCTCCCTAAGTGTAGTGCAGTGACAAGGGAGATGCCAGCGTCCAAGCTAGTACGGTCAGGGGCGGAAGGGGGGCCTCAGAAGGTAGACTGCACTTTCTCTGACCTGACCCTGATGCCTGGATGCCGACACCCCCGGATGATCTGGCTACAGAGAGGCAGCGCTTGCAGTGGGGGATGTCTGTGCAAGAGCCGGCTAGGTACTTAACATTAGTACAATGGTCAGTAAGGCATGTGCACGATGTAGCTTTTAAGGGAGGGGGGAGGAGATGAAGGCAGTAGAGGAGGTGTGAGCATGAGTCAGAGCTGAGGAGGGGTGGATGGGGGATCAGAATACAGTGGAAAGGAGTAGTGGAGGAGCACTGAACCCTGCACTCTGTATGATCTGTGCCTTAACCCTGCATGTAATGTGCCCTGCACTCTGTATGTAATGGGCTCTACACCCTGTACTCTGCATGTTCTGTTCCTGAACCCTGCACTCTGCATGTTCTGTGCCCTAAACCCTGCACTCTGCATGTTCTGTGCCCTAAACCCTGCACTCTGCATGTTCTGTGCCCTAAACCCTGCACTCTGCATGTTCTGTGCCCTGAACCCTGCACTCTACATGTTCTGTGCCCTAAACCCTACACTCTGCATGTTCTGTGCCCTAAACCCTGTACTCTGCATGCTCTGTTCCTGAACCCTGCACTCTGCATGTAATATTCCTGAACCCTGCACTCTGCATGTAATGTGCCTGTACTCTGCATGTAATGTGCCTGAACCCTACACTCTGCATTTAATGTGCCTGAACCCTGCACTCTGTATGTAATGTTCCTAAACCCTGCACTCTACATGTAATGTATCTGAACCCTGCACTCTGTACCTTCTGCGCCTGAACCCTGCACTCTGCATGTGATGTGCCTAAACCCTGCACTCTGCTTGTAATGCAAAAGAAAAAAACCTTGCGCCAAGAAATAAACATACTAATACCTTTTGTACAAAGCTGCTCCCCAATGGTAAACCTGTCATGTGCAAGTGAAACAAGATTAAGTGATGTATGTAATGTGCCTGAACCCTGCCCTCCTAACCCCCTGTACTGTGCCCTCCCTGTGTTGCATCCAAACTCTCCCACCCCACCATCCCTATTTCACCATATCCTCAACTTCCCTGCCCTCACTAACCCCTCTGTAGTGTTGTGTGCGGAAATGATGGTAACTGGTTGTGAGAAGTGAAGTGCTCTGCACCTATGGGACCACTCTACTGGAAGTCATGAGAAGGAAGGAAATGTTTTGCACTGTGGATTTCTGTCAGTGAGTCATGTATTGCTAAATGTACTGAAAGTGCCTGTGACCTTAAGAATTGTGCTGGAGTGACATTATGTTGGATTGACGCTATGCAGTAAAGCACAGAAAAGCCTTTTGGACTGGACATCCCTTTATTCTGAGTCTGGAATGTGATGAGCTGGGCTTCTAGCCAAAAAGTGTGACACGATATGGTGGAGTATCTTTAAACAACCGGTATGTGACTATCCCATCCAAGAACAAGCAGGGCAGGTCCAGAGTCAACAGGGCAAGAACTGCCAACCAATGAGTTGGACCCTTACAAGTAGTTCAGTGTCTATAGCAATTTTTGATTGGAAATTTGAGCAGCAATTCATTTTGAACTTCATCTTGTATTTTGATTCTGTTGTGTTTTACTCAGGGGAACCCTACACACTTGTTGGAATTATTAGTACTTTTAAGGTCCAGCTCATGCACTGCCACTCATCACTTGCAGTGTTATTTAATCTCAGAATGGATGCACTCTCCCCTGTACACCATACTATTAACTGCCCTTCCATCCTTCTTAAATCACCTCCTTGTCATGCCTGCTGCCTGTCATGTCTCAGTCAGAGAGTGCAGCTTCTCCTGCACCAAAGTGCTTCCAATTGCCTCGAAGTGTCTCAACATAAGGGAGAGCTGTAATTTACTTAGTCCTCTATCCACCCTGCTCCAGCTTACCCCTTTCTTTTAATATGTTGTTTACCTGAGGTTGATTAGGAAGTGTGTATATCTTGAAGTATAGCTGTAATACATTGGAGGTTAATGGGTATTTTATATAAGGCATAAAACCAATTACAAGATTTTCACAGTCCTTCAGAATTTCTTTCTAGCTATTTATTACACCCAGAAGATGAACTAATCAAAGGAATTAAGAAATGTTTAATGCAAACTCACACACACAAGTATCCAAGTTGGCACAAGGGAAATAAACAAACAACTGAAAGCATTTGGCTATGTTTTCTTTCTGTGGCAGATTACTTTTTTCCTCCAGCAAAACACATCCTCCATCATAATAGTGTTTCTAAAAATTATCCCCATGTTGTCATAAAGCCTGTATGTAACAAACTTTGTATGGTGCAAGCATGTGATTCTGGAGCAGCATTGATAATAATTATAGCATGTGAATCCTGTTTACTACTGTTATTTTATTACTGATGTTGTCCAATACTTTCAGTGCTAATAGTCTGGCTTCACTATAAACTAAACTATTTAGCAAGTGTTATGATTTTAATAACATCAAGGATCAGTGGTAGCCAACTTTCTTGATACGGGGAGCCACACGTGCAGCTCCTGACATCACCAAAGGTCAACAAAAATTCTGTGAATATTCAAAGACTCTGGGCATGATACAAGAGATGGTTAGAGACTAAGGACATAATATATGCATGATATATTATGCAAAATGCATATATAATATATGCATTTCGCCCTCCCACAGGGTGTCATCAAAGGACCTTTGATGACGCCCTGTGGGAGGGCGAAATGCATTGATGGTATGATTGACGTCACTTCCGGTCTCGTGGAAAGAACGCCATCCACAGCGTTTGCTGTACTCTTCTCAAGTTTCATGCCTATTTTTAACTTACATTTTTAAGTATGCACTTTTTATGCGCAATAAATATTGGTTCTTAGCTAACTTCACTATTAGTCCCTTCTCTGCCTTTTGGGTACCTGGTTTTATGGCTGAGAAATCATTTTGAAGGATTACTTATCAAGTCACATCATTGAATCTGCCATCATTGAATTTGCCATCCTGTGGACATCCTTTGGATATCATTATAAGTCTGTACTGACCCCCAGATTGAAAAACCGGGTGTCGTGATCTGGTGAGTGGGAACACATATGGGGGTGTCTTGGTACGCCTGGAAAAGTTTTTCTGCAACTTTTTTTCTGCAACTTTTTCTCTGCACTTTTTGAGCACCAGATGTGAAGCATTTTCTCAGTTTTTATGGACTTTATGTTTTTGTTATTTTCACTTATGATGGGTTTGTGTTTGTGAGCGCTGTATTTATGTACTTTTATTGTGTTCAAGTGTTTAGCACTTTGTGTATAGCAGCTTCATTCACTTTACATTACCTATATATTTTCTTCACCATCAGCACAAGTTTATATATTTAGATTATATATTTTTTCACATAATACAAGTAATGTTTAGAGACTGCAGACATGATACAGTAGATGTACAGTATAAACAATAATTAGTGAAGCATTTAAAAATGGTGAAAAAAATTATATATATAAAAAATATATTGAAATAAAATTAAAACAGATGGGTAAAACCTGGATGACCCAAGGTGCATACAATGGTAGATGAATAATCTCATAAAATAGTTGAATGAATGAAAATACTGAAAAATACATAAAATATGAATGAACAATGATGAGAATTCATCAAAGTTCATGAGTAAACATCATGTGGTAGTCTTTTTTAAACAGTTAATCCTATAAACGTGGAGGAGACTCCTGTACTGTTCAAAAGGATGGAACTAGACATTACGGGGCAATCAACAAATGACAAGGTTGGCACGCTTATCAGAGATGGTGGACTCATATACTATACAGCATAAGAGTCAAACAGGCAGTAGTGAGGAATTGCCTCAACAAAATCCGACACATCAAGGCCGATATTGAAGAATAAGCCCCATCCAGTGTTGAAGGAGGGGTTCCAACTTCAGAAGGCACACTCCAGTGTGTAGAAGGATCACATCACATGTTTAGGTGATCCATGGTGGTAAATAAAAAGCAAAACACTGCACATAGTGTAACTCTGAATGACAGATATTTATTGTAAAATAGGGGATGTACACTTAAAAAAACTCCAATAAAATCAAGAGAAAGGATCCTTCAGTGATATAAGTAAAAGCAATGAGTCCATGACGTCACCCTATCTGTTTTGTCCTATTGGACATCATCTGGGGTGTGATGTCCAATAGGACGAAATGCATCGGATGATAGTCGTGGAGTCATTGCTTTTACTTATACCACTGAAGGATCCGTTCGCTTGATTTTATTGGACTTTTTGTAAGTGTACACCCCCCCTTTTTTACAATAAATATCTGTCATTCGCAGTTACACTATGTGCATTTTTTTCCTTTTTATATACCACCATGGATCACCTTAACATCTGATGTGGTCCTTCCGGACACCCTGAAGTGCACCTTTTGAAGTTGGAACCACTCCTTCAACACTGAATGGGGCTTATTTTTCAATATCGGCCCTGCTTTGTCGGATTTTGTTGAGGTGATTCTTCACTACTGCCTGTTTGACTCTTATGCTGTATACTAGTATATGAGTCCACCATCTCTGGTAAGCATGCCAACCTTATCATTTGTTGATTGCACCATAATGTCAAGTTCCATCCTTTTGAACAGTACAGGAGTCTCCTCCATGTTTATAGGATTAACTGTTGAAAAAGGACTACCACATGATGTTTACTCATGAACTTTGATTAATTCTCATCATTATTCATTCATATTTTATGAATTTTTCAATATTTCCATCCACTCACACAATTTTATGAGATTATTCATATACCATTGTATGCACCTTGGGTCATCCAGGTTTTACACACTTGTTTTCATTTAATTTTAATTTATTTTATATATTTATAATTTTTTTTTACCATTTTTGAGCGCTACACTAATTATTGTTTATATATTTTTTACACTATGTGTCTAGTGGAATGTTGGCAACTTGCTAGTCCCTAAACGCATTTTTTTATTTTTTATTTCTTCTATGATACAGAAGATGGTCAGATAATGCAGACATGATACAAGAGATAGTCAGAAGCTGAAGGCATACTATAGGAGTATTTTGTAGGCTGAGAACATGCTTCAGGAGACAGTCATAGACTGGAGATATGAGACTACTTGAAATCACTGCTAGAATAGAGCAATAGAGAAAAAACAGATTAGCATCTGCAGGGGGCCAAGGGCTGCATGCAGCTAAAACTTCACAAGAGCTGGTAAGAGTTGACATTTTTTTCTCAATCTAGCTTTGCCAGGCACACTTGAACTGGGATGCACTTCTCTGTGCTAAGGCAATGCCACATCTGCTGTGTAGGAATGAGCCCGATATTCGCCCGTTCACCGAATTTAGAACATTATGGGGCGTTCGCAGGCAATTCGAGTGCCCGCGGAATGCCCCATAATGCACTGCAAGATCGCAGTGCATTGACGGCTGCTGATTGGCCAAAACATGCACCTGACCTGCATGCTTTGGCCAGTCACAGTGTGCTCTGCTGTGAGAGCCATGAGTGGCCAAAGGCCGGGTGCCTTTGGCCAATCATGGCTAAGGGGGCTAAGTCCACACCACACACTATGTACGGCTGCTTACATAGCAGCCGTACATAGTATAATGAATGAGAGCAGCAAAATTGCACTTCTAAAGGAAAAAATGCCATTTAAAACTGCTCACAGCTGTAATGTATTGTCGGATCCAGGCAATATACATAAAAATCATTATAAAAAACGGTTTGAGTTTCCCCCCAGTCCATTACCAGGCCCTTCAGGTCTGGTATGGATATTAAGGGGAACCTCGCGCCAAATTTTAAATAAAATGGCGTGAGGGCTCCCCCCCCAAAATTCATACCAGGCTCTTCAGTTCTGATATGGATTTGAAGGGGAATCAAGTGCCAAAATTAAAAAATGTCATGGGGTCCCTCCAAAATCCATACCAGACCCTTATCTGGCAGGCCACAGGAAAAGGGGGGACGAGAGAGCACCCCCCTCCTGAACCGTACCAGGCCACATGCCCTCAACATGGGGACGGTGCTTTGGGGTCCACCCCAAAACACCTTGTCCCCATGTTGATGGGGACAAGGGCCTCATCCCCACAACACTTGCCTGGTGGTTGTAGACTTTAACGGTGTTTGCACAAAAAATTTTTGCCTGTTCGCATGTTCTGCTCAAACCGAACCGGGGGGTGTTCGGCTCACCCCTACTGCTGTGTATGCATAAACAATCTCCAAAGCTGAATGAACAGTAACTTATTGGCCAAACCCTAGATAATAGAATGAACTGGGAGCACCAAGTACTGGCTTCCCATGGGGTATGGCAATGACAATCGATAGATTTCCTTAGGCTTCAATTAGAGAAGACCGAGACGGTATGGAGAGAACTGCATGAGAAAGTTAAACGTGCTGTAGTTAGGAGAGGCACAGATAGGGCAGGAGGTGGATAGATGCATAGTGGCCAGACATAAGCAGAAAGGGATGAGAAAGTGGATAGAGAGGATTAAGGATGCACAAGAGGGCAAAAAGTAGTGTATAAGAAGTAGGATAGCACATGGTGTACATGCTTGACCGATTGGGCAGGGAGATGTCTGGTACGATTATGGAGTATACTGCATGATGAAAATAATGCACAGAGTGGTGTACAGAAGGCACATGGGGCGAACTGATGCACAGAAGAAGGACAGTGTGGGCCAGCTGAAATAACTGTTGAGACTAAGGGCAGGTATCCAAATGGACAGCAGGAAAAGCTGGATGTTGATGTAATAAGTTTCATTTTAGATATATATTTTACAGTGGTTGTAAAGGCAAAAGGTTTTTTACCTTGATGCATTATCTTCAAGCAGATCCTCCCCCAATCCCCATAAATACTCACCTGAGCCCAATCTAAATCCAATGATGTGCACAAGAGCAGAGGCTTTCTTGGCTCTCTCTCCTCATTGGCTCAGACACAATAGTGGGAGCTATTGGCTTTTGCCAATCACAGCTAGTGAGGAGGGAGCAGGGGCAGGGCTGAGCTTGGAAACGAGCATGAATGCCCCCATAGCAAGAGGCTTGCTATGGAGGCTGTTGGTGGGGGAAAGGGCCAGGTGTGTAGAAGAGAATCAGGGCTGCTTTGTGTAAAACCTTTGGTTTTTAAGTATAACATGTGTTTTATTTTTTTTAAATTTAGTAAAAATAAAATGTTATACTTTACAAACACTTTAAGTACGCTTTAATGGAAACCTGTATTGAGGGAAATACTAAGGTTACCATTGTCAACCTTGTTTTCAAAATACTTTTTGCCTATGAATTGTGACGGAACATTCAAATATCTTATTTTCCCCATTTATGAAAATATTGCAAGCCAGACTCTCATTATTTAGTGCAACTCCATTACTACGGTTCCTCCTTTCTGCAGGTCTGAGACACTGCAAGCTCTCATCTCTTTACGGTTAGGCCACCCCATCCTTTAATTCACAAGTTGTGCAAAAACCTTTCCCTCCTCTGAGTTTATTTGGAACAAGTGTAGGAATTCCTTTTACTAACAACAGACGTAAGGAATGCCAGATACGAAAACTAACCAGCTTCTTCATGCTCCTGCATCCTTCCCATTTTTCAATATTGCATCAAGAGAAGAATGAAGTAACTAACATGAGTCTATTTTTATTTATAGTAAAAAACTCATGAGAGCTAGTAATGTGTTTTTAAGCTGCAATTCCTTAGCAAATATGTGCTGGGAAAAGCAGGGAACAGCAGGCACTTGTAAGATATTGAAGGACTCCTGATTTTTTTTTGCTGGATACGTTTTACTGGACAGACTCCTTGCAAAAGGACCTTTTCCATTGTGAGCTGAATTCACCTTCGTAAATATTCTGCTCTTTCACTTAATTCCAGGGCTCCAGCCAAAGCATTTTAAAATTTCTGCACTATTCTTTCTAACTTATTTTCTTATAATGTTATCTGGTATGTGCAAGGTGCGGTTATTGACCTTTTTCCTCAAATTAACTGAGGTTATGTCTGTTGATGATAGACTGCTCTTTTACTCTTCATAACGTATGCCCACAAAGTCTCATTTCTGACCTGTCTGTTTACTGTTTCTAAGGTATCATTTTTTAAATTATGATTACTATTATTATCTAACTCTAGGCTTCCTTTAAGCTAAACTTATATCTTCTGGGTGAGCTGTTGCCATAATGTGTCTGTGTGCACAGCATCCTGCTTTGCTCCTCTTTGGCTATTGGTCCACAATTTATGAACTCTTGTGTATGCGCACATAAGTTACAATGTCCCATGTACAAGGTTTCATGTTTAGGATCTTAGAGATGCTATAAATGAGCCAGAAGTGACCATACATAGAAAATAAAAAAATTGGCAGAAACATGCGAAAAAAAGTTTTCCGGCAAAATAATCTGTAATGCCCCGTACACACGATCGGACTTTCAGACGGGAAATGTTCGATGTGAGCTTGTTGTCGGAAAGTCCGACCGTGTGTATGCTCCATCAAACATTTGATGTCGGAATTTCCGCACACAAATATTTGAGAGCAGCTTCTCAAATTTTCGAACCACAAAACTTTGTTGTCGGAAAATCCGATCCTGTGTACAGGGCATAGCTCTTAATTTTTTGTTGTTGTTGATGTGGGACATTTGTTTCACTCTAAAGTATATGTCTTACAGACATCAGGAAGTAATATATGATAAAGTATAACTTAATGTGGCTTAGAATTGGGAGTTTATGTTGTTTTCCTTGGTTTGTCTCTTTACATTTGCCAATATTTAAACTAAACATTTACATCTGTACAGAGCAGGTAGGGATCCCTGTTAACAGTTATTTCCCAAAAGAAAGTGAGCACTGAGCTGTTGTGGAGACAAACAGATATAACTGATGCAAGCAGAAAAAAAAACTTTCCATATCTAAGCCATATCAAACCTCCAATGTAAATCTGCAGGGACAGGCCAAGATTAATCTAACCTGCTTCATTTGTTGTTGCTCAAATGATGTCTTAAGCTGGAAAGTTTTCCACATGGAGCTGTCCTCCTTTGCCCTATGTCACAGCACTCACCCTGGAATAAAAACAAGCCTCTGATAATAAAAATATGGATACATTGTAATATTGGAATTATTCCATAATGCAGTGCAAAGAATGATAACTATCTATAAAGTACAATAAGCCTTAGCAACCAGATATTAAATTATTGATGTCAGAGCACAATAGTTGATAACTAGTTACAATTAGTGAATGGACTTTTTTTCTCAGAGAATAGGTGCAGGAGCTCAACCATGCCCACCACACACACATACCTCCCAAATGGCAAAAAAATAGTAGCTCTTCCCTCTGCATACAACCCCTCCCTCCACTGCCCTCATCTTCTCCCCCCTCCTTAAAAACATCACCATTTGCCACGTGTCTTACCTTTTGTTGCAATATTAAGCTGAAGCACCCATCCAGCTGTAGTACCCCCCCCAGCTTACTAGACTATACCACAGACACTTACAAGGGAGATCATGCAGTAGGAGCATAAACAACTGGTCACCAGGGAAAAAATGGAGACCGCAGAGGGTGCAGCCTACCATGCGTCCCCTACCGCCCATGACTGCACTGAACCCTGGGCACCTGTTCTGTATCTCTCTTGTCCAGGGCAGGACTTAGGGTGGTGGGGGCCCCTGGGCTTGAGTCACTTTCGGACCCTACCCTTCTATACATATGCACAGCTCTATAAAACAGAAATAGAAAAGGACAAGGTGAGCCAGACTCAGTGCAGTGTTAAATTGGACAAGACAAAACAGCCAAATGGCTACTCACAAAAGTAGATAATATATAAGCGTATAAGTGGGGGATACTGTACTGGTATTCGCCCTGGGTCCACGATTAATAAAAACAATAAAAATGGATAAGATGACAATTACCGTATTTATCGACGTATAACACGCGCTGGCGTATAACACGCACCCCAAGTTTAGGAGGGAATTTTAAGGAAAAAAACTTTTAGTAGGGAAGTTTAAGGAAAAAAACTTTTAAAAACATTTAAATGCCCATCAATGCAGCCCTATCAGTGTCCATCTGCAGCCTTGTCAGTGTCATTGCAGCCTTGTCAGTGTAGCCTTGTCAGTGTAGCCTTGCCCCAGTGTCATTTGCAGACTTGTCAGTGTAGCCTTGCTCCAGTGTCATTACTGACTTGTCATAGCAGCCTTTCAGTTTAAAAATGGCTCCGCCGACATGCAAAGCCTGATGTCCTGTGTATCTCGGCGGCTTTTGGCCGCTCTCGGGGGCTTTCAGTGGCTTTCGGCCGCTCTCGGTGGCTTTCAAAACAGGCGGGGGCCGGCGGTGCCCGCAGGGCCCCCTATTGCCCAGGGCCCATGGGCTTGAGCCCAGTCAAGCCCAATAGTAAGTCCGACCCTGCCCTTGTCTCTGTCCTGCACTCAGTGGGATCTGCTCAGGAGATCTGACCTGTGGGAGCTACTGGTAGATAAGCTATAACTTGTAAAAGCAGAAGCTGGATTTCTGTGTTACCAAGTGATAGTGATGAGCAGGGTACAGAAGACCTGAGCCAGAGGTGGTGGAACTGAGTTCTCCCTACTTTCTGCTGAAAAAAGCCCTGGTTTTCCTTTATTAGTTAAGTCAGTAAGCTGTTCAGTACATTCACCTAATGTATAATGATATTTTCCAAAAAGATTTATAAACATGGATAAAATGAGCAGATCTATAAATTACATGGAAAAAGGCAGGCTTTGTTATGGAATTGATGAGTGCGCCTTTCCTAACATATTTCAGAACATAATTATGTAACATAAGTGCTGAGGTCCTCCAAAGCAGGTCTTGGCACAATCAGGTATTATTTCAGAGCTAATGAGTAAGTGAAATAGCTGTTGTGTTTATTAATTGCCTGCTCATTTCTCTAGACAATGGATGTTGCTTTGTAACAAAGTGTCAGCAAGATACAGCACAGTACACCAGAGTTTTAATAAGGTCCAATACAGTTCCAAAAATAAGTCCCTGTTTATTGGTTTTAAATGATGTGTGTTTATTTGTTCTCAGCAATATGTAACACATGAGATAAAGCAATATTTAGTGTGTATCTATATGAGCATAAAAAAATTCTCCACTTCACGTTCACATGCAATTATTATTGATGCCCTCAAAATGTGGGACTTTAAAGGCAACAGATAAGCTAAGGTTACATAAAAGAGTGAATTTTATTACATCCTTTAAAATGTATAACAACAATACAATGGTTAAAAATGGTGTTAAAGAAATAACGACTGATTACTTTGATGTACAGTCACATGCAATAAATGACAATATCTTTTCTTCACTATGATGTGTTTTAGGAAGAGTTCAATCCTTTCATCAGGGGCAATGTAGAAGAGAGATGACAAAATTGTTTCATTCACAATGAACTATATTTAACCACTTCAGCCCCGGAAGAATTTACCCCCTTCCTGACCAGAGCGTTTTCTGCCATTCAGCACTGCGCCGCTTTAACTGACAATTGAGCGGTCGTGCGACATTGTACCCAAACAAAATTGATGTCCTTTTTTTCCCACAAATAGTTTCCTTTTGGTGGTATTTGATCACCTCTGCGGTTTTTATTTTTTTGCGCTATAAACAAAAAAAGAACGTCAATTTTGAAAAAAACACAATAACACAATATTTTCTACTTTTTGCTATAATAAATATCCCCATTTATTTTTTTAAAAAAGCAAATTTTTTCTTAATCTAGGCCGATATGTATTCTTCGACATATTTTTGGTAAAAAAAAAATCGCAATAAGCGTATATTGATTGGTTTGCGCAAGTTATAGCGTCTACAAAATAGGGGATAGATTTATAGCATTTTTATTATTATTTTTTTTACTAGTAATGGCGACGAATTGCAATTTTTTTATTGTGACTGTGACATTATGGTGGACACATCGGACAATTTTGAGACATTTTTGGAATCATTGGCATTAATACAGCGATCAGTGCGATTAAATATGCATTGATTACTGTAAAAATGTCACTGGCAGTGAAAGGGTTAACACTAGGGGGTGATGAAGGGGTTAACTGTGTTGCCTGGGAGGTGACTCTAACTGAAGGGGGAGGGGACTAATTAGAGGAAGTGACACATCGTGGTTCCTAGCTAATAGGAACACACGATCTGTCAATCCTGTCAGAACAGAATAGGGAAGAGTGTGTTTACACACACTCCTCCCTGTTCTGTGTCTCCTGCTCACGATCGCTCGTGGCCAGTGGTCATCGCGACCGTCGGCCACGAGCATCAGCACCCCCGCTGTGCAATGGGCGCGCGCACACGCACCTATCTGGGCCCCGCGAGCCAATGTATAGCTACGTAGTTTCGCGCAGGGGAGCCAACCTGCCGCAGTATAACTGCGGCGGCTGGTCTGGAAATTGAAATGTAAATTGAAATTTGAAATGTAAAAGCAGAGTTTACTTTTGCCAACAGGTTTAGATACCCCCAAGGGTCAGAGCTGAGCGACTTACACTGAGATCCCCCAACAAACGGTCAGCCACATTGAAAATATGAAGATGGGAAGTCTGTGTGTGCCACTGTAGAGCCTCACATGTCCATATACACTGTCCAGTAATGGATGGTATGGAAAGTGTATGACATTGAGGTGTATATTCCCTTGCATTGCTTATATTCTGTCAGGGCTGGGCTCAGCCCTTCCTTCTCTGAGCTAGCTGCTCAGCTGTAGGCTAATTGCCAGCTCCTATCCCTCTCCACAGTTACTCAGCTGTTGTTGATATGCTGCTCGTCAGTCCGGCCTACTTGGTCAACATCACAAGAAACATCTCCTGCGTTCCTATTTAAAGACTGGCTTTTGCTGACATCCCTTCTGGCTCCAGATCTTGCTTGCTGTTCCACTACTCTGATCCCTGACTTCTGGCTTGGCTGACTATCTGTTCCAGTTACTGAACTTTGGCTGTTTCGACTATGTTTGTTCTTTTTACTTTTATTTTTAAACAAGTGTTAACTGTACTTCTGTCACGGTCTGATTTAATGGTTTCTGACAGTAGGCGAAGGCCATGAATTCAGAAGATACAGTCAATCCACTTTTTGGTAAAATTTTTTCCAGACTGGATGAACTGGATCACCGCATGGATCAGTTCGCCATGGTGTTACAAACTCTCCTGAGTCACACGGCTCACCAGGAATCTCCTACTGTGGCCGCCCCGATAAAACCTATGTTGCAGGCCGACCCTGCTGCTGCTCCAGTCCTTGTGCAGGCACCCACCTCGAGTATTACCTCTACAAGATGTATGCCTGGTTCCGCTCTGCTTCCCCAGCGATTTGGGGGCGATCCAGTCCAATGCAGAGGGTTTCTCAACCAGGTTGAGATATACTTTGACATGTTGCCCCAGGCGTTTCCCACGGACAGAAGCAAAGTAGGTTTCGTGATATCTTTGCTTTTTGAGACAGCCTTGGCCTGGGGAAACCCTCTACGGGAGACGCAAAAACCTGTTGTCTTGAGTTACCCTGAGTTTGTGGCTTCATTTGAAAAAGGTATTTGACATTCCCGCATGCTCCGCTTCTGCTGCCAAGTGCCTCATGTCTATCAAACAGAGTACGAAAACTGTTGCCGACTACGCCATTGAATTCCATACTCTGGCACCAGAGGTTCCGTGGAACAATGAGGCCCTTGTGGCTGCTTTTTCTCATGGTCTCCCGGATACCATCAAGGATGAGATAGCAGCCCGAGATATACCCACTGAGATGGAGAAATTGATCACGTTTGCCATCCTCATTGACTCCAGAATCAGAGAGACTCTTTTTTAAAGAGGCGTTTGCTGAAGCCTCCTGTATGTTTGTCTCCGAGCTTTGCAGTGCCACCCATGCCTTCCTCACCTCCCATGCCTCCTGGTACCAAGTCGGGCAGTGAAGGTGAACCCATACACTTGGGTTTCACGCGTCTCTCTGCAAATGAGAGAACCTTTAGCAGGAGGGAGAGATTGTGCCTTTATTGTGGCCAGGCAGGTCACTTTTCGAAGTCTTGTCCTACCCGTCCAGGGAATGCCCCAAACTTGAGGTCCTGTCACAGACAGACCTTAGGTGGCGTTGTTTCATCCCCAGTTATTCAGAAGGATAAGCCCCTGGTTTTGGTCACCCTTTCTTGGGCTGATTCGTCCATTGAGATACAGGCTCTAATCAACTCTGGGGCTGCGGGCCTGTTTATTGATGCTGCCTTTGTATCGAAGCACTCGATTCCGCTGCAGCTGCGTGACACTCCACTTGCCAATGAGGCTCTGACGGGAGACCTCTACAGCCTGCCCATGTGACTCATGAGACTGTTCCACTGTCCATGGCCGTAGGGGCTCTTCACCATGAGATAATCCAATTCCAAGTTATTTCCTCACCTAAGTTTCCGCTGGTTATTGGTTATCTTTGGTTACAGAGGTACAACCTCTCTTTTGATTGGCTCCATGCAGAGGCTCTCTCCTGGTCTCCACAATGCAGTAAGACACGCTTCCAGAAGGTAGCCAAGGTCCTGTGCACCTCTTCACTCTCCTTCCTGCCGGAGGAGTACCGCGGTTTCAACTATGCCTTTGACAAAGGTCAAGCCGGTAGTTTGCCTCCACACCGGCCATATGATTGTGCAATTGACCTTCAACCTGGAGCCATACCCCCTCATGGCCAAGTTTACCCTTTGTCGGTCTTGGAGGATAAGGCCATGGAGGAGTATGTTGCAGACGCACTTTCTGGAGGTTTTATCCGCAAATCCTCGTCTCCTGCTGGTGCTGGTTTCTTCTTTGTGAAGAAGAAGATTGGTGAACTGAGACCTTGTATTTATAGGGGTTCATTTCACGATTAAGAATGCCTATCCGATTCCATTGATCATTGAGTTATTTGACCGCCTCAAGGGAGCAACGGTTTTCACAAAGCTTGATTTTGAGAGGGGCATACAATCTCATGAGGATTAAGGAGGGTGATGAGTGGAAAACTGCGTTTAATACCAGAACAGGCCATTACGAGTACCTCCTAATGCCTTTTGGCCTTTGTAACGCCCCGGCAGTTTTCCAGGAATTTATTAACGATGTCCTCTGAGATTTGTTGCAGGTATGTGTGGTGGTTTATCTCGACGATATCCTCATATTTTCCAAGTCCCTGGAGAGCCACAACACAGATGTCTGTTGTGTGCTTCAGAAACTAAGAGAGAACAATCTTTATTGTAAACTGGAGAAGTGCGAGTTCCATCGGGAACAGGTTAAATTCCTGGGCTCATTTCCACTGCTGGTTTTTTGATGGACCCAGAAAAACTTTCTGCAGTCCTACAGTGGCCCCAACCCGTGGGCTTACATCCTCGGCAGCGTTTCCTTGGCTTTGCCAACTGTTATTGGAAGTTTATTCATAACTTCTCATCTCTGGTCAAGCCCCTGACTGATATGACCAGAAAGAACGGTAATCCACAGAGTTGGTCTCCGGAGTCCATTAAGGCCTTTGAGAGTCTCAAGGCTGCCTTTGTTTCTGCTCCTGTGTTGGCACATCCTGATCCTACCTTACCTTTTATCCTTGAGGTTGATGCTTCTGTCTCAACGTCCTACCTCTGAGAGCGCTATGCATCCTTGTGGCTACCTTTCCAAGAAATTGTCACCTGCGGAGTGCAATTATGAGATTGGTGACAGAGAGCTGTTGACGATCATTTTAGCCCTGAAAGAATGGAGACATCTCCTCGAAGGTACTACTGTATCGGTTATCATTCTTACTAACCATAACAATCTCACACTCTTGTCTGAGACTAAACGCCTCTCTCCTAGAAGGGCACGATGGGCTCTTTTTTTGTCTAGTTCCAAGATGTAGTCAGTTCCGGTTCCTGTGATTCCTCCTGATTCCTACGGTTCGCACCAGTCTCACTTCTCCTTTGGGTGACAAAATTCTTGCTGCTCAGGTCCATGCTCCTCCTGAGAAACCTTGTGACTGCTGCTTTGTCTCAGAGAGTTTCCGTACTGCCGTGCTCCAGACTTACCATTCTCCCAAGGCTGGTGGCCACCCTGGGAAGAATCAACTCTTGGGCCATTTCCCAACAATTCTGGTGGCCTGGTCTACGTGCTGGTGTAACCGCCTTCGTAGCTGCCTGTTCCGTGTGTGCTTAGAGTAAGACTCCACAACACCTTCCAGTGGGCCTTCTACAACCCATACCCAATGGAGAGAGGCTCCACCTGTCTATGGGTTTCATTGTGGAGTAACCCAACTCCAAGGGCAACACAATTATCTTTATGGTGGTTGAATGGTTCTCAAAAATGTCCCATTGTATTCCACTTAAGAAGTTGCCTACTTCTAAGGAACTGGCTTCCATTTTTGCTCAGAAGATCTTTCACTTACATGGGCTACCCAAGGTGATTGTCTCGAACAGGGGTAGTCAGTTTGTGTCCCGGTTCTGGCAAGCCTTTTGTGCACAGTTGGGAATTCAGCTTGCTTTCTACTCTGCGTATCACCCGCAGTCTAATGGGGCCACAGAATGAGCCAATCAGTCCTTGAAACAATTCCTACGTTGCTATATTTCTGACCATCATAACAACTGGTCAGACCTCTTACCGTGGGCGGGGTTTGTTCACAATAGCACCTTTGAATTCTGCCTCCCGATTGTCCCTGTTTATGGCGAACTATGGTTTCCAACCTTCCATGTCGCCTGATTCGTTTGTTCCGCAGAGTATTCCTGCATTAGAGGAGCATCTCCATGGTCTTCGTTCCAGTTGGGCACAAGTCCAGGAGGCTTTTACGACATGCTAATGATAGGTACAGATTTCATGCAGACCACAGACACCTGCCTACGCCTTCCTACCAGGTTGGGGACAGGGTCTGTCTGTCATCTCGCAACCTCCGATTTCATGTTCCCTCTCTGAAGTTTGCACCTTGGTTTATTGGGCCTTTTTGTATTCTTTGCAGAATTAATTCAGTGGCTTACGCATTAGTTGTTGCAACCGCTGCAACCGCTTTACCACCTCAGTGCCTCATTCTCACTCTGTACAGGTTGAGAACCATGAGGAGTACAGTCCATTGTTGACTCCCGTAGGTTCCGTGGGAATGTACAGTACCTAATGCATTGGAAAGGGTACAGTCTGTGATTTCCATAGACGTTTTCCCCTCAAGCCTGGTGGTCCTCCGAGGGGGATCATTGAGGAGGGGGTACAGTCAGGGCTGGGCTTGGCCCTTCCTTCTCAAAGCTGGCCGCTCGGCTGTCACCTAATTGCCAGCTCCTTTCTCTCCACAGTGACTCACCTGTTGATGATATCCTGCTCGTCAGTCCTGCCTACTTAAGCTGTCCAGCCCAGATGATCTCTGCCTTTGCTTGGTCACATCTCTAGAGACTCTCTCCTGTGTTCCTGTTAAAGATTTGCTTGGCTGACATTCCTTCTGGCTCCAGATCCTACTTGCTGTTCTACTATGCTCATCTCTGGCTCCCTGACGTTTTGGCTTGTCTGACTATCCGTTTTGGTTCCTGATCTCTGGCTATGTTTTAACTATGTTTGCTCTGTTTATTAGCTTTTTATTATTATTAAATAAGTGAGATTTAACTGTAATTCTGTCTTAGTTTGAATCATGGTTTCTGACATTATAATACATAAACCCCAGCAGTTTACATGATGTGAGCTGTCGCAAACTCAGAAAGTATTCAGTCCGTAATAGTTTTAATTCACATGTGTCCCATTTGAATTTTCTTAATATTAGACCAAAAATAATATCTTGGTAGACTGGAATATGGATCTTGCTGCTTGCAAAGGGTGCAAGTACAGGTTATATCAGCAGTTGATAATCATTTGTCTCAAAATATATTGTAGTGCACACAACCCCCTGAGGCTATAAAATAATCTCACTAGATATAGTAAATAAGATTCAGTTCCCCTCAGGGTCCTGCTGTGACCCCAGTGGTATATATCTTATTTCTCACTCCTTAACCATGCCAACTCCTTGAAGGCAGACAAAAAGGAATTACCCATGCTACCTATCTTCGAGTATTTTCCATAGAACCAGAAAAACTTACATATAAACAGAACAGAAGCCAACATATACAAATTATGGGAGATAACTCACCACTATGGTTATAGAAAGACCAGTAAATAACTAATACAGGATCAAAGCATGCTGTACTCTACTGAAAAGCAAAAAAGGTGTGACTGGAGTTCCACCCTAACATGTAATGACATGAGAACTGGTTAAATTACTGCATACTTGCAGAAGTGATGCAAAGAAATTAGTAAAAGAAATCATGATGCTGGTTACTTATTGGCCTTCCATTCATTTAGACACATCAGGAAGGTCTGCTTACTTTATTTATTAGGCATACCCTGCAACTGGTGTAGATGTAACACAAGTCTTGGACTAATTTGGGAGATATTGTATGCCAGGTGGTGG
The DNA here is from genome assembly GCA_037952925.1 of Lithobates clamitans. NCBI lineage: Eukaryota > Metazoa > Chordata > Amphibia > Anura > Ranidae > Lithobates > Lithobates clamitans. Next base: position 2,582,205 of record JBBGZY010000404.1, on the reverse strand, counting down.
CTAGTGTGGGGGGGGGTTAGCTGCCAAGAGGAATGTTTTTGTAGAAGTTGGGGTTACAGTGCTTAGTTCAGGCATTTTAAATCTGTGTGACGGATTTCATTTTCTTTCCAGGGATGCTTTATCAGGGTGAGGTGCAGGGATGCACCAGAACATGCGAACAGGCAAAAAATTTGTTTGAACACGCGAACACCGTTAAAGTCTATGGGACTCGAACATGAATAATCAAAAGTGCTAATTTGAAAGGCTTATATGCAAGTTATTGTCATAAAAAGTGTTTGGGGGCCTGGATCGTGCCCCAGGGGATATGGATCAATGCAAAAAAAAAAGTTTTAAAAACGGTTGTTTTTTCGGAAGCAGTGATTTTAATAATGCTTAAAGTGAAACAATAAAAGTGTAATATTCCTTTAAATTTCGGACCTGGGGGGTGTCTCTAGTATGCCTGTAAAGGGGCGCATGTTTCCCGTGTTTAGAACAGTCTGACAGCAAAATGACATTTCAAAGGAAAAAAAGTCATTTAAAAGTACTCGCGGCTATATGAATTGTCGGTCTGACAATACACATAAAAGTTCATTGATAAAAATGGCATGGGATTTCCCCACAGGGGAAAAAAATAAAAAAATGGCATGGGGCCCCCCAAAAAATCCATACCAGACCCTTTTCCGAGCACACAACCTGGCAGGCCGCAGGAAAAGAGGGAGGATGAGAGAGCGCCCCCCCTCCTCAACCGTACCAGGCCACATGCCCTCAACATTGGGAGGGTGCTTTGGGGTCCCCCAAAGCACCTTGTCCCCATGTTGATGAGGACAAGGGCCTCATCCCCACAACCCTTGCCCGGTGGTTGTGGGGGTCTGCGGGCGGGGGGCTTATCGGAATCTGGAAGCCCCCTTTAACAAGGGAACCCCCAGATCCCAGTCCCCCCTGTGTGAAATGGTAAGGGGTACAAAAGTACCCCTACCATTTCACTAAAAAGTGTCAAAAATGTTAAAAATGACAAGAGAAAGTTTTTGACAATTCCTTTTATTTAAATGCTTCTTCTTTCCATCTTCTTTCTTCTATCTTCTTTCTTCTATCTACCTTCTTTCCTCCATCTTCTTCTTCCTCCGATCCTCTGCTTCTTGCTCCGGTGTTCTCGTCCGGCATCTTCCTCCACAGCGTCTTCTTCCCTTCTTTGTTCTCGGCCGCTCCGCATCCATGATGGGAGGCTCCCGCTGTGTGATGCTTCTTGTCTTCTGACGGTTCATAAATAAGGGAGGGCGGGGCTACCTGGTGACCCCGCCCCCCTCTCATCAACATGGGGACAATGTGCTTTGGGGGGGACCCCAAAGCACCCTCCCGATGTTGAGGGCATGTGGCCTAGTACAGTTCAGGAGGGGGGGCGCTCTCTCGTCCCCCCCTATTTTCCTGTGGCCTGCCAGGTTGCGTTCTCAGATAAGGTTCTGGCATGGATTTTTGGGGGGACCGCATGCCTTTTTTTAAAATTTTGGCGCGGGGTTCCCCTTAATATCCATACCAGACCTGAAGGGCCTGGTATGGAATTTAGGGGGGCCCCATGCCATTTTTTTTTAATTTTGGCGTGGGGTTCCCCTGTGGGGAAATCCCATGCCATTTTTATCAAAGAACTTTCATGTGTATTGTCGGACCAACAATTCATATAGCCGCGAGTACTTTTAAATGACTTTTTTCCTTTGAAATGTCATTTTGCTGTCAGACTGTTCTAAACACGGGAAACATGCGCCCCTTTACAGGCATATTATAGACACCCCCCAGGTATGAAATTTAAAGGAATATTACACTTTTATTGTTTCCCTTTAAGCATTATTAAAATCACTGCTCCCGAAAAAACTGCAGTTTTTAAAACTTTTTTTTGCATTGATCCATGTCCCCTGGGGCAGGACCCGGGTCCCCAAACACTTTATATGACAATACCATGCATATTAGCCTTTAAAATTAGCACTTTTGATTTCTCCCATAGATTTTTAAAGGATGTTCAGTGGCTTTCGAATTTGCCGCGATCACCCCAAATTGTTCGCTGTTCGGCGAACTTGCTAAAAGCCGATGTTCGAGTCGAACACGAGTTCGACTCGAACTTGAAGCTCATCCCTAGTAAGGTGCTTGCTGTACTTGGTAGACAATAATATGTCTGCCATTATATGAAGAATGACTTGGGTTTGCCTGTCTCGGATGTTCTACTAGCCTTGTTAGTGCATCCAGTGGACCAATAGCCTATATCTTTCATGTATAGCTGTATTAACATACTGCAGTGACATCTACTGCCAGAAAAAATGCACAATGAGCAGACCTTAGTTCAAAGGGGGTTGATCTTTGTATGTTGCAAGTGATAAAATGTTTAATTGATGAATCTGCTTGAAGGTGTGCAATTTTGCAAACCACATTGACAAGTAGCTATACAGGAGAATTGATTTTTTAGTACATTTTGAATACCTTTTTTAATGCAAAAGGTGGGATTAATAAGACTTGTGCATACTGGCTCTTTAATCCACAGCATTCTTTCATATTGGTATCTAAAACACTTCAGTTACTATACACACTGGCAGCTAATTTAATAGCTGATTCTATCAATAAGCACTTAACAGAAAGCATTGTTGAAAATGAATGGTATACTTGTTGAGTGATGGTTTGTGCCAGATTAGAGCAAACATCTTGAATTGCTTCTAAGAAATTCCCCTTCTTCATTTGTTATAGTTGTAAATTGCCAACATACACCCAAGGCTGGGTAAACTAACTGAAACTTGTCAACGGTACAATTTGTAAAAACTATAGTCCCTTTGCACAATAAACATGCAATGTGTGTTTAAAGAAGGTGTCAAGGACAAAGCACCATAAATATATCAGAGATATATTAGGCCCATAGATAAAACGATAACAAGTATATGTATTTATAAAGGTTGGCCAAACAAATTTAGTATTAAACATATTAGTATTTTCTGACTGCCAAAGGCATCATCTCCACTTATCAAGCTTTTTCTGCTCTAGCATTCATCAACTAAACCTAAAATGTACTGGGAACAGTAGTAACCAAGACAGTTTTTTCCCATCTTCAGTACCCCAGGATGACTGGACAAACAACTAACTATACTTGCATAGGTAGAATATTGCATCATTTGTGATTATTTCACAATGATAAATACGGGGCAAGCAGATAGGCCCCTAGGTTATTTCTATTAGGGACTCTAGATCCCAAACATATTAATCAAAGAAAAAGTAATTTTAAATTTGTAAATAACATTACATATACTTGATATTATATTGATATTACATGGTATTATATTTGCTTCTCATAAAAGCTCTGTATACCATATACACTTGGTTTCAGTTTCTCACTAAGGGCTTGTCTTTTCCAACACACCTGCTAATCCCCATTCTCTAAAACTGAGCTCTCCCTAACCACTGTCATACTATCCAAAAACTAACATTATAGTGTTGCTATGTGGATCATTAAGTTAAACTGCCCACATCCCTAAATAAATCAATAAGAGGAAATAACTATTAAACCCCATGGGACTTTCAAAGGCAGTAACTTAAAAAAATGACAAAGCTATATCATAGAAAATCAAGTTAAAATAACAACATAAAAACGTTTTGGCTGGTATATTGCATTTGTAAAAATTAACAATAATAAAGATTTGCACATATACAATTATGAATTTCCTAATATTTCAAAACATGTTGTACTCATATTATGTAACAAGCAAAGTTGACCAGCCAAAATTACACTTAAGCCAGCCAGACAAGATTACAATTAAAAGCCATCCATGGTATTAAGGTATAGTCGTCTCCCACCATCTACCCAAATGGGGCTAAGCCCATCTCAGAGAGGACATGCAACCACAGAAACCAAAAGGACCACAACTGGAATGTATCAACCAGGTAAGATCATATGTAGGGGGCCACATGTTACACCAATTTTAAAACATGAAATTCTCAATATATGGTACATACAGTATGTTTTAACAGCCACATTCAATTATGTATAGCAACCAACACAAATGGGTGTCCATTTACAGTAAAAACAGTATGTATAGAATCACCCTATTGGGGATATCAATGTAATCACATCTCAAGACCAATAAGAGTAATACTGAGTTTCTATAGAGTATATAGTGTACTATCTGTTGGTTATACAATATCGCAGGGACCATGTATCAGTTATCAAAATAATTATTTAAGTTGTCCATGCAACAACAAAAGAAGTCTATAATAGTAATAATAAGACCCCCAGAAACAAAAGATAGGCTATTCATTGGTACACCACGCATAATCATCCAGCTGCAGAGACATCAACATGGCCTCCTAGCTTTTCCGGTCCAGGGCACCACCCAGCATTTTCAGGCAGGATTACGTCACTGTGCCGAAAGGTCACCAACACGCTGTTATGTCTGACCCATGACAAACCTCAAAGATGCCAATAATCAGCGTGTCTCAACAACCAAAGGCCCAGGGGGACCAGCAGCTCCACCCCCCAATTAGCACTGATGTAGGACCAACAGCCACCCAGGCATAAAAGGGGACTCCGCCAGTATACCTTTTTTCTGTTGATATGCTGGTCATGTATAAGGGTGGTTTTCACATTTTTACTATAATGACAGAATACCAGGGGAAAGAATGAGATAATCAGATGCCCAGCTATAACAAAGATTTTGGGAAAAGTGAGCTAACTAGCTCTGAACTTTCTTCCTTGTGCTGTAATTTGAGTAAGGTCCTGGAAAGGAAGATTTTACTATTTTGGCATGTTAAGACCTGCAAGAAATATATGCAGGATGCGATTAACCCTTCCGAACTTAGAGTCTGACTCTTTCTGACCTTTGACAACACTGAATTGGAATTTAAAAAGGAATGGGGAAGAATGTAATACAATGCTCCCATAACATGATGTAACTTCTAATGAACAAATGTAGAAATCAACTGACTGATATTGACAAAGAAACTGAATCTTTAAACGCTATGTTGATACCTCTAAAAACACACCCTTAATATATAGAATGGGATGTGAAATAAAAGGAAGTTTTTAAAAAAATTGATAAGATAAGAAAAAAGTTTTGGTGGGACAAGACAGCCTTCCAAGAAGGTAAGGCGTATAACTGGTCCAATCAGTATTCTAGAAATAGGTCTAGAGAAGTTGTGGCACAAGCTATGAATGACAGTTAGTTGACTGTACCATGCTCGCCCTCCGGCTCTACCTCTTTAACCTCATCCTCCCAGGTCTAACAAAGAAAAAAAGTTTTCCCCCCATTTTGTGGGACTTTAAAGGCTTAGAGAGTGGACATGTAATTAAAAACCAGTAGTTTTATTATCAAAAAAGTTACATACAACAACGTAGCAAATATATAAAAAATGTGGTGCACAATAAAAAAAAAGGGTACATGTTACCACAATGTCATTTCACATAATATCTATATTGGTATCTATATGCAGAGAGTGCATAGACATATCTAAGTCACTTGGTTCCTTCCTTATGAATAGCTTTGCAGAAAATGTAGATATGGTCTATGAACTGAAAATCATATCATAATAAAACACATATATACAGTGCCTTGAACAAGTATTCACACCCCTTGAAATGTTCCACATTTTGTCATGTCACAACCAGAAATGTAAATGTATTTTATTAGGCTTTTATGTGATAGACTAATACAAAGTGGTATATAATTGTGAAGTGGAAGGAAAATGATAAATGGTTTTCAAAATTAAAAAAAAATAAATATGTGAAATATGTGGTGTGCATTTGTATTCAGCCCCCTTTACTTTGATACCCCTAACTAAAATCTAGTGGAACCAATTGTCTTCAGAAGTCACCTAATTAGTAAATTAAGTCCACCGGTGTGTTATTTATTCTCAGTATACATACAGCTGTTCTGTGAAGCCCTCAGAGGTTTGTTAGAGAACCTTAGTGAACAAACAGCATCATGAAGGCCAAGGAACACACCAGGCAGATCAGGGATAAAGTTGTGGTGAAGTTTAAAGCAGGGTTAGGTTATAAAAAAAATATCCTAAGCTTTGAACATCTCACGGAGCAGTGTTCAATCCATCATCCAAAAATGGAAAGAGTATGGCACAACTGAAAACCTACCAAGACATGGCCGTCCACCTAAACTGACAGGCCAGGCAAGGAGAGCATTAATCAGCGAAGCAGCCAAGAGGCCCATGGTAACTCTGGAGGAGCTGCAGAGATCCACAGCTCAGGTGGGAGAATCTGTCCACAGGACAACTTTTAGTTTTGCACTCTACAAATCTGGCCTTTATGGAAGAGTGGCAAGAAGAGAGCCATTGTTGAAATAAAGCCATGAGAAGTCCTGTTTGCAGTTTGCGAGAAGCCATGTGAGAGACACATCAAACATGTTGAAGTAGTTACTCTGGTCAGATGAGACCAACATTGAACTTTTTGGCTTATAAGCAAAATGCTAAGTGTGGCAGAAAATTAACACTGCACATTACCCTGAACCGTAAAACATGGTGGTGGCAGCATCATGCTGTGGGGATGCTTTTCTTCAGCAAGGACAGGGAAGCTGATCAGAGTTGATGGGAAGATGGATGGAGCCAAATACAGGGCACTCTTAGAAAAAAAACATGTCTGCAAAAAACTTGAGACTGTGGCGGAGATTCACCTTCCAGCAGGACAACGACCCTAAACATACAGCCAGAGCTACTATGGAATGGTTTAGATCAAAGCATATTCATGTGTTAGAATGGCCCAGTCAAAGCCCAGATCTAAATCCAATTGAGAATCTGTGGCAAGACTTGAAACTTGCTGTTCACAGACGCTCTCCATCCAATCTGGCAGAGCTTGAGCTATTTTTCAAAGAAGAATGGGCAAAAATGTCACTCTCTAGATGTGCAAAGCTGGTAGAGGCATCCTCAAAAAGACTTGCAGCTGTAATTGCAGCAAATGGTGGTTATACAAAGTATTGAATCAGGGGGGCTGAATACAAATGCACGCCACACTTTTTCAGATATTTATTTATATAAAATTTTGAAAACCATTTATTATTTTCCTTCCACTTCACAATTACAGTGCCTTGCAAAAGTATTCACTCCCCTTGGCATTTCTCGTGTTTTGTTGCCTCACAACCTGGAATTAACATGGATTGTTTGAGGATTTGCATCATTTAATTTATAGGACATGGCAACAACTTTGAAGATGTTTTTTTTTATTGTGAAGCAAACAACAAATAGGACAAAATAACAGAAAAAGTCAATGGCAATTCAACAACTTTATTGTAGACGCCCTGGAAGTCATCCTTACCCATAAGGTTTTCACCTTCGGTGGTTCCCACTTTCCCCAGGTACAGGGAGTAGACATTGGGACATGTTGTGCCCCATCCTATGCCAATCTGTATCTAGGGGAGTGGGAACGCCTATTCTTAGCTGATGAGAATGTGGCGATGTATATGGACCACATTGGTGTTTGGTACCGTTACATCGATGACATATTTATTATATGGAATGGCTCTCATGGTTCTCTTTTAGAATATTTATCTAATTAATTTAATCTTAAGTTTACTATAATTTGTGATGCCACTCACGTCACTTTTTTGAATGTACACTTGTGTAAGGAAGCTGATGGAAGCCTTTCCAGTGGGGCTTTACCCTAAACCACTCGTACGCTCTATCCCATACAGCCAGCACCTTTGGGTACGATGCAACTGTTTGGATGAAGCAATTTATAAAATAGAGGCAGTGGCAGGTGGAGGATGAGAATTCGGGAAAGGGGGTATACCAACACGTAATGAAAACAGGTTATGATATAATATTGGCACCTGTTGCAAATGGATCTCACTTTGGGTCAGTTAGTATCTGAGTCACTTTTATCACACATAAAAGAGTGAAATCAAATAGAGATGAACAATAAGGGTGAATCCTGGCAAGAATATGAGCATGGTGTGAGGTTAACCAGTCAGGTGTCATGAGTTGGTGAGAAGGGCAGTAGTCTGACCCACCTCCATTCTAGCGCCTGTGGAGAAGTCCCTTTTCCAGCGGGAGCTGAGATAGATCCATTATCTCAAAGTCACTAGCCCCCAGGTTTATAGTGATAGTAAACTCTCATATTTAATTTTTACCTACAGGTAATCTTATAATAAAGCTTACCTGTAGACACATGCGCTCTAAAGTAACGGCATACCCGTGCCTTTCCTTTAGAGCAGTGTGCCGTGGTCAATCAGAGGACCGGAGTCCCCAAACTCAGAAGGAGGACCAGGTGAAGATGTAAGCCTCTGCAGCTGTGACAGTTCGCCGATGGAGAACTTTGTTTAAGGTAAGTCTTTCATAATTATGATAGTTTACTACCACTTTAAATGAGGTGATGAAATTAATGTCTTTCTTGGAGGGATTCTCCTCAGGGGGCATTGAAAAATGAAACACAATTGGGTGCAGGGCTCTGGTTTCTTATGTCTGACAGTGCCTCTACTCATTCCCCCCTCCTGTTTTCCCTTTTTTCCCCTTTCCCCCAATATTCCACCTCTTTTTTTTTTTTTTTTTTTTTTACATGTGCCTTGTTTGACATTTGGAGGTACCACACCTGATTAACCAATTTAGAATTCTAGTTTTGATAATTTTGTACTTTTCAGTTAGTGGGTAGGGGGTAGTGTCATGCTTGCCCTTTTTCATGATCTCTTTAATTGTGGGGAAGTATTGGTATTCCTGAGTGGATGGTAGTATCAATCTCTGTTATATTCATAGGAATGTTCAGGGATTCCCTGAGGTTGTGCATGCGCATGGTAGATTTACACTCTATACCTGTAGACTTTGGTATATGAATTTAATGGATGGATAGAAGCTGATTTTACAAATAAAATACTACACTATGGGGTTGATTTACTAAAAGCAAATCCACTTTGCACTACAAGTGCACTGAAAGTGCACATGTAAGTGCAGTCACTGTAGATCGCTGTAGATCTGAGGGGAAGCTCTGAAATGAGGGGAAGCTCTGTTTTTTTTTATCCAATCATGTGCAAGCAAAAATGCTGTTTTTTATTTTCCTTGCATGTCCCCCTCAGATCTACAGCAACTGCACTTCCAAGTGCACCTGCAGTGCACTTTCAAGTGCACTTGCAGTGCACTTGTAGTACAAAGTGGATTTGCCTTTAGTAAATAACCCCCTATATTCCATTTTATGTGGCTCCGGTGTGGTGAGCATTCCTCCTAGGCTTGATACATTGGTGGTGCTGTCGGCCCCGTGTGTCAGTGGAAGATTACAATGCAGATGGATTCCCATACTGTGATGCCCTATCAGTGCTAACAAATGCTGTCTGTTACCTTTCTGATGCAGCTTAACCACTTCAGCCCCGGAAGATCTGGCTGCTCAATGACCAGGCCCTTTTTTTGTGATACGGCACTGTATCGCTTTAACTGACAATTGGGCAGTTGTGCAATGCTGTACCCAAACAAAATTGACTTCCTTTTCTTCCAATTTTATTAAAAAAAATTCATTCCAATTTAAAAAAAAAACAAAAAAAAAATGTTTTCCCTCAGTTTAGGCCGATATGTATTCTTCTACATATTTTTGGAAAAAAAATATTGCAATAAAAGAATATTGATTGGTTTGCACAAAAGTTATAGCGTCTACAAAATAGGGGATAGGTTTTGTGGCAATTTTAGTATTATTTTTTTTTTTTACTAGTGATGGCGATGATCTGTGATTTTTATCATGACTGCGATATTTCGGCAGACAAATTGGACACTTTTGACACATTTTTGAGACCATTGACAATTATACAGCGATCAGTGCTATAAAAATGCACTGATTACTGTATAAATGTCACTGGCAGGTAAGGGGTTAACACTAGGGGGCAATCAAGGGGTTAACTGTGTTCCCTAGTGTGTGCTCTAACTGCAGGGGGGTGGGACTGACTAGGGAAGGAGAGAGATCGGTGTTCATACTTAGTATGAACACACGATCTCCTCTCCCCTGAGAGAACCGGGATTTGTGTGTTTACACATACAAATCCCGGTTCTCGCTCGGTCACGAGTGATCGCGGGTGCCCGGCGATCATCGCACCGCCGGGCACTCGCATCGGCTCGGGCACATTCTGCAGGCACGCACGCCTCCTACAGCATCTTAAAGGGCCGACGTAGTGTTACGCCGGCTCGCCCAGGGAAGTCAACCTGCCACAGTACAACTGCGGCGTCTGGTCGGGAACCGGTTAATAGCTGGTGAGCGTGCAAAGCTGGTGGTTTGGAGCAACACGTGGTGATATATTTGGACTGTTGCATGAATACTACACACGGACAACAGTTGGAGTTAATATTTACCACTAAGAAGAGTCAAATGTTTTTTGGACTTTCTATGCATAGAAACAGTAATCTAATTAACAGTAAGCTAATTAACAATTAGTCACCTAGACAAGCTTAGGTAACTCAGGTCAGTGCCCACCCAGACAATTTGGCACCCAGAAAGAAGCCCCATAGCTGTCCAAATCTCATTAACCAGCATTCACTTGTGTAATCTGTCCACTAGACGAGTCATCATAAGACAAAACTCATGCAATATTCCAGCAGTCTGAAAAAGTGGAAATCATTTATCTTCATAGATTTCTTGAGGGAGATTGTTGATAAATATTTCTGTCCCAAGTGGAGGAGATTCTCACCCTCTGCAGGAGTGCCACGAGATTTCCTCGGACCATTAACCTGTACAAGATTACTATTACACCTTTCCATCCACTCCAGAAGGGAAGCTTTGTTGTCTTTATTCAGAGAATTAATTCAAGCCTTGCTCTCAGCGTTCATCATGTTGTTGTCCATCATTAGAGAAGGCAAGCCCCTAGTCCCCTCTAAAAGCCCCTGTCCCAGTTTGGTCTGTCACAGCGACCTTCAAGCTTTGGTTTAGAAGGATTTTTGACTCAATAAGGCTGATTTATTAAACAAATAAACAGGAAGATGCATTTTACCTGATTGGCCAATTGAAGAGAATCTTCACACAATTTATTGTGTGAAGATTCTCAACTTTTTTGGTAAATGGGCCTAAATATATCTAATTAAGACATTTGTAGCCAAGTTCCCTGCTTCATAAGATAACAGTCAAGGAGAGTGTAAATGTAATGCAGTCCTAAATTTGCATGTGATATACAGTACTCACACAAGGTTAGGAATAGACATTTTCTTTCAGTGTGACTAATCGGTATTGTATTATTTGTAATCTGCTTGGCAGAGATACAGCAGATGTATTTTTGATGAACATTGTAAATGCGCATACAGTGTAGCATTCAGGAAACAAGCATGCAGGTGTTTATGGCTCCAAACCATTACAGGGTTATTTTTGTGGGAAAGCTCTAAAAATGAATCTACTGGCTAGGGCCAGCATGCAGAAGGAACCACAGATGTTTTCAGATTATGATAACATATTTTTTTTTAAAGTCACTTTTAGCACGTTTTGCTGTACTCAAAAATTAATGAAGAAAGTATACTTTGGAGTACAGTAATAAATATACAATATCTTAATATTTCCTGAAACTAAGCTGGCCTTATACATTGTTATTCCTCTATTGTTTTACAGCAGCGCCCTGAACTAAGTTTTCTGGTAACCAAAAAGATTGATCTGAGTATGGGAACCTTGTGACTATTGTATTCTGTCATAATTTTAGTTCTATATATGAATACACCAGGACAGCTCAGTGGCTGAGTGGTTACCACTTCCACCTAGCAGCACAAGGGTCTCCGGTTTGAATCCCAACCATGGCACTACCTGTGTGGAGTTTGCATGTTCTCCCTGTGTCTGCATGGGTTTCTTTTGGGCATTCTGGCTTTCTCTCACATTCCAAAGATAGGTTAATTGGCTCCTGTCTAAATTGGTCCTAGTATATGTCTGAATGTGAGCAATGCCTCTTTCACACGGGCCGTATTCTGTTTTTTTCTCAACAGGGAATCCGTCTGCTGATCCCCTGCTGAGCTGAGAGGCGCAGCCATATAACAGGTCTGTGTCCATTCTATTTTTCCTGAGCGGACCCAAACACAGTTCACTCTGCTCTATGGGCAATTGGATGTAAATAGACGTAGTCGGATTTAAAGCATACTCCCCTCCAATCTGACCTGGCCAGATGGAGGGGAACAGATCCCCTTCTGTTTTATTTTTATTTTTTTGATGGATCGGATCAGTTTGGAGGTAGACAGGTATACACGGACACAAGTCTGTTTACATCTGACTACCTATAGAGGAGAATGAAGGGTCCGAACGGGTCCGCCTGAAAAAACAGACAGGCAGACCCGATCGGACTTCACATGTGAAAGGGATCTTAGGGACTTTATATTGTAAGTTCCTTGAGGGCAGGGACTGATGTGAATGTACATAAATATGCAAAGCGTTGTATAAATTGACAGTGCTATTTAAGTACCTGTAATGAATACAACACTAAAATAAGGGTAGGTTTCAATAACGATAGATCTGCAGGTATTATAGAACAAAATGTGTACATGTTACAATTATTTTTTTTATTTGAATTGGACAATAGTATCGCTTATAAGAAATTGTCAGAGCCAATATAGATAAGAATTGATAATTATGAGCTATAATATAATGCTTTCCATTTAGCTTTACATACAGTAAATCTGAGTAGTAAGTAAATCAATCTACAAGCTGGTAAGAAAAGGCACTTGTAGTAGCATGTGGGGAGTGCTGTAGGCATGCAAGTCCAACAAGGTTCTGTGTTGTGCAATGATTATCTTTGAGAGGCCCTCAAATTTGTTTGATCATGTTTTGAAAATTTAAACAGAGAGGTGTGGCAACTGTTTGCTAGTAATGATTTGTTTAAGCCATATCAAATGCTGATGTTGCAGAATGATATACAAAGTACACCTGAACGACTAACTATCAAAAAGTGGTTAAAAGGTATAGTATTATACTGTATGCTGCATGTGAACATTTCAGTTAAACACATTTTAAAGGGCAAATTACTGTTGTTTGTGTATCTGTGGGTACCTGACTATAGAAGAGCTATCTTGCTACACAGAAGCAGCACCACATTTAGATAAAATCATTGCAAATAAAGAAATGGAAATCTCTATATACTGTTATGCCCTATACACATGACCGGTTTTCCCATCGGAATAAACTCTGAAGGTTTTTCCGACGGAGTTCCAACGGAATCCCGCTCAAGCTGTCTTGCATACACACGGTCACACCAAATTTCGACCGTCCAGGACGTGGTGACGTAGAACACGTATGACGGGACTAGAATACGGAATTTCAATAGCCAGTAGCCAATAGCTTCCGTCTCGTACTTGCTTCAGAGCATGTGTCATTTTTGGTACGTCGGAACAGCATACAGACGATCAGTTTTGCCGATAGGAATTGGTTCCATCGGAAAAATTTAGAACATGTTCTCTTTCTAGGTCCGTCAGAATTTTCGACGTATAAAGTCCAATGGGGCATATACACGATTGGAATATACAATGAAAAGCTCCCGTCGGACTTTTTCTGTCGGACATTCCGTTCGTGTGTACACGGCATAAGCACTAGAAAAGCAATTAGCATTCTGTATGACTGGAGGAACTGCCTTTGAAATGGTCTTGTAGTGGGGTCCCTCACATACAACTTTGACCCTGGGCCAAATGACTGCTCACCTGAGGCTTGCACATTCACAAACATATAATTGGTGGGGTTGTGAATGTACAAGCCTCTTCTGAGCAGTTAGTTGGCACAGTGTCAAAGCTATATGTGAGAGGGCCCCATTGCACAAAATCATTATAAAGTCACCCTTTCCATCTGTGCATTAACCACTTCAGCCCCGGAAGGTTTTACCCCCTTCCTGACCAGAGCACTTTTTACAATTCGGCACTGCGTCGCTTTAACTGCTAATTGCGCGGTCATGCAATGCTGTACCCAAACGAAATTTGCGTCCTTTTCTTCCCACAAATAGAGCTTTCTTTTGATGGTATTTGATCACCTCTGCCGTTTTTATTTTTTGCGCTATACACGGAAAAAGACCGAAAATTTTGAAAAAAAATGATATTTTCTACTTTTTGTTCTAAAAAAAATCCAATAAACTCAATTTTAGTCATACATTTAGGCCAAAATGTATTCGGCCACATGTCTTTGGTAAAAAAAATGTCAATAAGTGTATATTTATTGGTTTGCGCAAAAGTTATAGCGTCTACAAACTAGGGTACATTTTCTGGAATTTACACAGCCTTTAATTTATGACTGCCTATGTCGTTTCTTGAGGTGCTAAAATGGCAGGGCAGTACAAAACCCCCACAAATGACCCCATTTTGGAAAGTAGACACCCCAAGGAATTTGCTGAGAGGCATGTTGAGCCCATTGAATATTCATTTTTTTTGTCCCAAGTGATTGAATAATGACAAAAAAAAAAAAAAAATTACAAAAAGTTGTCACTAAATGATATATTGCTCACACAGGCCATGGGCATATGTGGAATTGCACCCCAAAATACATTTAGCTGCTTCTCCTGAGTACGGGGATACCACATGTGTGGGACTTTTTGGGAGCCTAGCCGCGTACGGGGCCCCGAAAACCAAGCAACGCCTTCAGGATTTCTAAGGGCGTACATTTTTGATTTTACTCCTCACTACCTATCACAGTTTTGAAGGCCATAAAATGCCCAGATGACATAAAACCCCCCCAAATGACCCCATTTTGGAAAGTAGACACCCCAAGCTATTTGCTTTGAGGCATGTTGAGTCCATGGAATGTTTTATATTTTGACACAAGTTGCGGGAAAGTGACAAATTTTTTTTTTTTTTTTTTTTTTTTTGCACAAAGTTGTCACTAAATGATATATTGCTCACACAGGCCATGGGCATATGTGGAATTGCACCCCAAAATACATTTAGCTGCTTCTCCTGAGTACGGGGATACCACATGTGTGGGACTTTTTAGGAGCCTAGCCGCGTACGGGACCCCGAAAACCAAGCACCGCCTTCAGGATTTCTAAGGGCGTACATTTTTGATTTTACTCCTCACTGCCTATCACAGTTTCGGAGGCCATGGAATGCCCAGGTGGCACAAACCCCCCCCAAATGACCCCATTTTGGAAAGTAGACACCCCAAGCTATTTGCTGAGAGGCATGGTGAGTATTTTGCAGCTCTCATTTGTTTTTGAAAATAAAGAAAGACGAGAAAAAAAATGTTTTTTTTTCTTTTTTCAATTTTCAAAACTTTGTGACAAAAAGTGAGGTCTGCAAAATACTCACTATACCTCTCATCAAATAGCTTGGGGTGTCTACTTTCCAAAATGGGGTCATTTGGGGGGGTTTTGTGCCACCTGGGCATTCCATGGCCTCCGAAACTGTGATAGGCAGTGAAGAGTGAAATCAAAAATTTACGGCCTTAGAAAGCCTGAAGGCGGTGCTTGGTTTTCGGGGTCCCGTACGCGGCTAGGCTCCCAAAAAGTCCCACACATGTGGTATCCCCGTACTCAGGAGAAGCAACAGAATGTATTTTGGGGTGTAATTTCACATATTCCCATGGCATGTTTGAGCAATATATCATTTAGTGACAACTTTGCGCAAAAAAAAATAAAAAAAATAAAAAATTGTCTCTTTCCCGCAACTTGTGTCACAATATAAATTATTCCATGGACTCAACATGACTCTCAGCAAATAGCTTGGGGTGTCTACTTTCCAAAATGGGGTCATTTGGGGGGGTTTTGAACTGTCCTGGCATTTTATGCACAACATCTAGAAGCTTATGTCACACATCACCCACTCTTCTAAGCACTTGAAGACATAGCCCTTTCTGACACTTATTGTTTACATAAAAAAATAATTTTTTTTTGCAAGAAAATTACTTTGAACCCCCAAACATTATATATTTTTTTTAAAGCAAATGCCCTACAGATTAAAATGGTGGGTGTTTCATTTTTTTTTTTCACACAGTATTTGCGCAGCGATTTTTCAAACGCATTTTTTGGGGAAAAAACACACTTTTTTACATTTTAATGCACTAAAACACACTATATTGCCCAAATGTTTGATGAAATAAAAAAGATGATCTTAGGCCGAGTACATGGATACCAAACATGACATGCTTTAAAATTGCGCACAAACGTGCAGTGGCGACAAACTAAATACATTTTTAAAAGCCTTTAAAAGCCTTTACAGGTTACCACTTTAGATTTACAGAGGAGGTCTACTGCTAAACTTACTGCCCTCGATCTGACCTTTGCGGCGATACCTCACATGCATGGTGCAATTGCTGTTTACATTTGACGCCAGACCAACGCTTGCGTTCACCTTAGCGCGAGAGCAGGGGGGACAGGGGTGCTTTTTTTTTTTTTTTTTTTTTTTCTCTTTATTATTATTATTTTTTTATCTTATTTTTAAACTGTTCCTTTCATTTTTTTTTTTTTTAAATCATTTTTATTGTTATCTCAGGGAATGTAAATATCCCCTATGATAGCAATAGGTAGTGACAGGTACTCTTTTTTGCAAAAATTGGGGTCTATTAGACCCTAGATTTCTCCTCTGCCCTCAAAGCATCTGATCACACCAAGATCGGTGTGATAAAATGCTTTCCCAATTTCCCAATGGCGCTGTTTACATCCGGCGAAATCTACGTCATAAAATGCTCGTAGCTTCCGGTTTCTTAGGTCATAGAGATGTTTGGAGCCACTCTGGTCTCTGATCAGCTCTATGGTCAGCTGGCTGAATCACCGGCTGCATTTTCAGGTTCCCTGTTGAGACAGGAGAGCCAGAGAAAAACACGGAAGATGTTGGGGGGGGGGGGGCATTCCCTCCCACTGCTTGTAAAAGCAGTCTAGAGGCTAATTAGCCACTAGGATTGCTTTTACATGAAAGCCGACCGCTGGCTGAAAAGAATGATACCAAGATGATACCTAAACCTGCAGGCATCATTCTGGTATAACCACTCAAAGTCGTGAATGGCATACCTGAAGACAAAAAAATGGTTAACAATAAAGCACAGTAAACGGTAAAGTATAAATAATTACATACCTGAAAAGCAAACGTGATAAAACATAACAACAATAAAACATTGCAGAATAGAATACAGTAAAAAAGAGCAGAACAATAGAGAGAGAATAGAGAGAGAGAGAACAATAAAACGACAACTATTTTTATTTTATATTTTTGTTTGTGTTTTTTTTTTTTTTTACACTTTTTTTTGTAACTAACTTTTATAACTGTAATCGGTTCCAGGTTCGGGTCTCTCAAAATGCGATGGCATCTTGGGAGATCCTGTGAAAGTGTGCCTAGTCTGTGCAATGCTGTACCCTACGCTAATACTCAACTAGTGAATGGTAGCGTTCAAAACATTCACCAATGCAAAGACCAGGATTGTCAGGACAGGAGGGACAATAATAGCGGGTGTCACGCCTATATCCGCGCTTTCTGCAGACACGACATCTTTTTTGGGGGGGTTCGTTGGGTAGGGGTACTCGGGAGGACATAAAAATGCCTCTCATGCAGCCGACTGCATTTGGTTGGGGATGTGAATGGGGGAAGTACGGGCGCTGCAGAAGCGGTGGGTTCCCAATTAGGATTGGCGAATGCAGCAGGAAGGGCATTATGGGCACGACGGGCCTGTGTTTGTCTTTTTGGTGGCAGCGGGACACTACTTGTGCTTGCCACCTCACCAGCTTCAACTGCACTTATGGGACTCGCCACGTCACCAAGTGTTACTGCAGTGCTGGTTTGACTACGACCGGGGTGTACTAGGCCGCTGGCGCTTGCCAGTTCACCAAAACGCTACAAAAAAAACTGTTAGCGATCACAGGGATCCGGCCTGACTCTGCGAACGCTGCAGTTATGCGTTTAGTGTTTTGTAAGTGACAGTGATCGATCGATACTGCACTTGGGTGGGCTGGGCCGGGCCGGGCGGAGGGGCAAAACGCAGGTGCTAGCAGGTATCTGGGCTGATCCCGCTAACACTGCGTTTTTGGGAACCCTAAACTGCTGGGGACGCTAGTATAGATCTGATCAGATCAGATATTGATCCGATCAGATACTATACCACTAAGGGAGGCGTATGCTGCGTGCGTGGGTGTTAGCGGTACTGGCGCTAATCTGACGCTGCCTGGGGCTGGTGCTTGCCAGTTCACCAAAACGCTACCAAAAAAACTGTTAGCGATCGCAGGGATCAGGCCTGACTCTGCGAACGCTGCAGTTATGCGTTTAGTGCCTTGTAAGTGACAGTGATCGATCGATACTGCACTTGGGTGGGCTGGGCTGGGCCGGGCGGAGGGGCAAAACGCAGGTGCTAGCGGGTATCTGGGCTGATCCCGCTAACACTGCGTTTTTGGGAACCCTAAACTGCTGGGGACGCTAGTATAGATTTGATCGGATCAGATATTGATCCGATCAGATACTATACCACTAAGGGAGGTATACGGTGCGTGCGTGGGTGTTAGCGGTACTGGCGCTAACCTGACGCTGCCTGGGGCTGGTGCTTGCTTGCCAGTTCACCAAAACGCTACCAAAAAAACTGTTAGCGATCGCAGGGATCAGGCCTGACTCTGCGAACGCTGCAGTTATGCGTTTAGTGTTTTGTAAGTGACAGTGATCGATCGATACTGCACTTGGGTGGGCTGGGCTGGGCTGGGCGGAGGGGCAAAACGCAGGTGCTAGCGGGTATCTGGGCTGATCCCGCTAACACTGCGTTTTCGGGAACCCTAAACTGCTGGGGACGCTAGTATAGATCTGATCGGATCAGATATTGATCCGATCAGATACTATACCACTAAGGGAGGCATATGCTGCGTGCGTGGGTGTCCGCGGTACTGGCGCTAATCTGACGCTGCCTGGGGCGACGCATATCACCGCCGGGCGATCAGGGGGCTAAACCTTTATTCGGTAATAAACGGCGGGTGCCCTGACACTATAAAAAATAAACGAACTAACCAGCGTCACCCGTAACGGTTATACGGTGATCAGTGGTGAAAGGGTTAACTAGGGGGCAATCAAGGGGTTAAAACATTTATTAGATAGTATATGGGGGTCCCTGACGCTATAAAACGCTGACGGCGAACCTAAATATTTACGTTCCTAACTAGCGTCACCAGCGACACTAATACAGCGATCAGAAAAATGATCGCTTAGCGACACTGGTGACAGGGGGTGATCAAGGGGTTAAAACTTTATTAGGGGGGGTTAGGGGGGTATCCTAGACCTAAAGGGGGGTAATACTATCTGCCCTAACACTAACTGTCACAAACTGACACTATGCAGTAATCAGAAAAAAAAAAAAAAAAAAAAATACTGCTAATGTCAGTTTGTGACAGGGGGGGGGGGGGTGATTGGGGGGGGATCGGGGGGCGATCGGGGGGGGATCGGGGGTGTAAAGTATGCCTGGCATGTTCTACTGTGTGTGTGTGTGTGTTGTGCACTCACTTGTCATCTCTCCTCGGCGCTGGAACGGAAACTGCCAGACCGAGGAGAGATGACATCACATCCTCTGCCTGTGTGAAACGACACACAGGCAGAGGAGGATTCCCATTGGCTGGGAGCGATCGCGAGGGGGGGGCCACGATCGTATGGTCTCCCCCTCGCCTCCCGACGCTCCCAGTCAGATGCCGACCGCCGATGGCACCGGGGGGGGTCCGATCGGACCCCCCGCCCGCGGGAGGCAGATCACGTACGGGTACGTGATTTTGCCTGCCCGTGCCGCTCTGCCGCAGTATATATGCGGTAGGCGGTCGGCAAGTGGTTAATAGATTTACCTGTTGAAGAAAATATTAATGCCCATGAAGACTCCTGGGATGTACAACATCCTTTTGGCCTTGGCCAGAAACCAGGAAGCAACTGAAGAAATGTAAAAAAGATTCAAACAAGTAAATATAATATACGTTCCTATCCATTACTAGTACCATAAGGATTAAAAATAGATAATGTTGAGAAAGTTTAAATCTGCTTTTATGTTTTTTGAATTGTACTCTGGATTCCAGGTGCCTACATATAGATCTGTTTGTTTCCAGTGTTTGTTAGGAGTCCATTATTCTGGAGTGCCCTACTATGCTCTAGCTCCCTGGTGCCCAACACGCAGCCAGTGAGCTAAATGTAATCTGGCAGGAATTTGCATTCGGCACTATAAGTACAAAATCAGCGGGGTGCCAGGTGAGAGAAACTGTACTGTGGGCGAAGCTATAACTCTGGGTCACAATTTGAGCAAAATCCTCGCTTGGGGAAAGGGAGAATGGTGCTGGAGCATGTGATGGGTAAGTGATGGGAGTTGAACTTTCACTGCCACTAACCAAAATGTAAGGGGGGTTAAACACCACTGCCACTGACCACAGTTTCGGGGTGTGTGGGGTGGTGTTATATATCATTGCCATTGACCACAATGCAGGGGGGAAGATGGAGTTAAATATTTCAGCCACTGACCACAATGCAAGGGGGAGGGGGAAAATATCACTGCCACTAACCACAATGCTGGGGGAGAGTTAAGTATCACTGCCACTGACAACAATGTGGGGGGAGGGGCTAAATATCACTGCCACTGACTACTATACATGGGGAGGATGAAACGGAGGTTAGATGACACTGCCAGGGGGCGGGGGGTTAAATATTACTACCAGTGACCACAATGTAGGGGGGAGGGTGTTCATTATCGCTGCCATTGACAATAATTCAGCGGGAATGGGGGTTAAATATGCACTGACCACAGTGCAAGGAGAGGAGGGGGCTACATTTTACTGTCATTGACTACAATTATTGCACCCATTGACACCAATTGTGTGGGTTATTATTGCATGCACTGATTCCAATGCTGGGGGCTGTTGTACTCAAACTTCAATGTACATTGTGATACAGCAGGACCACATGCAGCAGGACCAACATTTTTGGCCACTAAGATAAGAAAATGCCTATTGTGCAACCTTCTGGAGGTGTCCGGGGCTGCACTTGAGGCCCTCTATAATTTTCAGGTTCACTACCGCTGCTCTAGCTTATGTCCTTACACTCTACGCACATTAGTTTTACATGTTAAATGTGATGGGTGGTCTCACTGGCCATTAGGCAGGTATGGGGGGGGGGAGAGATAAAATGTGAGGCCTGATTGGACTGTGCCAAAATAAGCATCTTGGGTTTGGGAGTTCCTGCAGAATTCTTAGAATGAACAGAAGCTGCATACAAGCACATTTGGGTGCCTGCTATAGAATCCAGGAGACAATGTACAGTAATAGCTTACACCTTAAAGGATCTGCACACCCTAATCTGATATTTAAGTTTTTGATAGATGTAAATCTGTCCATACATTTTTTTTCCTTGTTCAGCCACACAAACAAGGTGTTGGAGTAATCTCCCAGCTGAGACATTGTATTCTGACAGTGGCACAAGCTGCTGTCAGAATACACTGATTTGCAGGTGCAGCTAACTGGCTGCTGCCGTTGATGGATCAAACATTTTCCAACATGTTCCTTTAACAAAAGTTGATTAAACAATCAACTTCTGTCAAACAGGGGAGTACAGTGATTAACATTTGTGAGGTCTCCGCTGGACCAGTAACATCTTGATCAGGGTATGTCAGGCTTTAGCGGTCTTCTACTTGATATTTGGACTTTATTGGTAAGATCTCTGCACTTGAGTTCCTGGGTCTGGGTACATCTGCTGGCAAGGTCAAGCAGAAGATTCTTTAGCTTTACTGAGAGTAAAATCACTTGGCGGAAACAGTGACTTCACTCAGAATGAAACTGTTCCAACTCCTAGACAAACTAGGAGGATGGCGCAGCATAACATCAGTGTCTCAGTAGAGGTAGAGAATAATAAAGGGCCATCTCCATATTGCTGTATTGCTGTAGCCCAGCATATGGCTACAGAAAAAAAAAAACACACACACACACACACACACACACACACATATATATATATATATATGTGTGTGTGTGTGTGTGTGTGTGTGTGTGTGTGTGTGTGTGTGTGTGTGTGTGTGTGTGTGTGTGTGTGTGTGTGTGTGTGTGTGTGTGTGTGTTTTTTTTTTTCTGTAGCCATATGCTGGGCTACAGCAATACAGCAATATGGAGATGGCCCTTTATTATTCTCTACCTCTACTGAGACACTGATGTTATGCTGCGCCATCCTCCTCCAGACAGCAGGGGGAGAGCCAAAGCCAAGCAAGCCCATGGACTTCTATGCAGAGCGCTGAGAATCCTGGGAGTGGTAGTTTAAGATGGCTACACTATATTGGTTACACTACAGATCGCAATATGTACTGTGCAGTCAGAGGAGCGGAGAGAGGATTTTTTTTAAACTTCTCCAGAGAATTTGTACTCTTAGCACCGGGGGAGTTAGAGAGAGCACCTTTGTCTGGATAGTCACCTGCCAGTGGGAGACCATACCAGTGGAGACCTGAGCTTCAGACTGGGAGTGAGGCCACCCAGTGGCAGCCCAGCACCACCTACATCACAGCACCTGCCACAGGAAAACTGGAGAATCCATTCACCTTCTGCTTCACAATGGTGATCACGGAGGCTTTCGGGGAGAGATTGAGGGGAACATGCTTCTACAGCAAGGGTTTACCACAGCAACTTGGGGAATGGTGAGAGAGCTATTCACCCATTGCTGATAATGCTAGCAGGGACTGAGCCACTGAGAGCAGAACACCAAGTGTACCCATTTCACATCACACCCATACTGCACTCTATACCGTACTTTTTCCAAACCTAGATTGCACCTATATGAAACTTATTTCACATTATACAGAACCTTTACTACATCTGAACCACATCTACCTTGCACCTGTGCCAAGACTTTACCATACCTATACTGTACCTATACTGCATTCATGTTAACTGGACTGTCATTAAGTGTAGTTAAGATGTTCTGAAAGGGCCTCAGCTTAAGCCGGAAGAAGAACATTTCCAAGGACTACCCCTCCTATAATAAATATTCTGCAAGCCCCCTTTGTTCCCCTGCCCCCTCTGCTACCATCCACCTTTTCTTTTGGACAGTGCTTACCCAGCCAGTCTAGGACTAGCATCACCACCATAAATGCTCTCTGGTATTATAGCTCCAGCACTTGATGGATTAAACTATACTTCTGCTCCCTGCTGCACTTGAGGTGGCCTTGATTCTGTGACATTGTACACTCAACCTGGTGTGTAAAAGTTTTTCTTTTTAAAAGGTTGAGGCAAAGTACAGATGACCCATCCAATCTAGTTGCTTATATGGGGTAGTGCTACATTTCTTATTTGTTACAACTGTTCACATTTTGGTCATTACCACCCTTTATTTAAAGCTGATACATCTTACCTGGCATATGGGAAAGAGAATTTCTTAGAAAGGGTCAGGGCTGGTTACAAGTTTATAACGCCAACTCTTAGCTCTGATAGACCATCCTGTTGCATTTTCCTATGTTAGTTTATGTTAGTATGCATTTTATAAAATGTGGTCTGTGTATATGAAATCGGTAACTCTGCTCTGTGGGATTTTCAGGTACATATTCGCACGGTTAGCTCACCTACGTATGAAAACCACAATTAACAATGACAGACATATATGGGAATTTTCACTTTCTTAATACACTATAGCTAATACTAAAAGTGAAATCTTCTAGAAATGTTGTTTTGAAAAAATGATTCTGTTCTCATAAATACATGTTGGTTAACAGCAATATGAGAAAACGTGTTATGTTCCACGGCAAGTAAATGGAAAAGCATAGCTAATAATAAAAAGTCTTTTTTAAAGCAAAGTACAATAAAGAACCATTAAGAACTATGTTCAGTGTAAAAAAAAAAAAGGAATCGTACAAGTGATAGTTTATCTCCCACAGAGCCCTGATATTAACATCATTAAGTCTGTCTGGAATTACATGAAGAGATAGAAGGATTTGAGGCAGCCTACATCCATAGACAATCTGTGGTTAGTTCTTCAAGATGTTTGGAACAGCCTACCTGCTGAAAACTGTGTACAAGTGTACCTAGAAGAGTTGAAGAATTGATGCTGTTTTGAGGGCAAAGGGTGGTCGCCCCTAAAATTGATTTGATTTGAAATTTCTCTTCTGATCATTTATTTTCCATTCTGTTAATTCATAAAAAAAAAATATTAACACTTCTATTTCTGAAAGCATTCTTCATTTACAGCATTTTTTTCAAACCTGCCTAAGACTTTTGCACAGTACTGTACCTCATACTTACCTTTTTGGCCATGCATCAAAATTATGGTAAAACCCTTTGTGCAACTTCTCTCTTGTTATTTTTTGGCCTGATTTATAAAATGTCTTGTATAAGAACCTTCTGTATAAGTGAGCAAATTAAAGCAATGGGGGATTCCTCCTGCTTTTTATTTTTTCGTAGAAAGGGGACCTAAACTGTACATTAGGGATGAGTTGAACACCCCCCAGTTCGGTTCGCACCAGAACATACCGAACAGGCAAAAAATTCGGAAGAGCACACAAACACAGTTAAAGTCTATGAGACACGAATATGAAAAATCCAAAGTGCTCATTTTTAAGTCTTATATGCAAGTTATTGTCATAAAAAGTGTTTGTGGACCTGGGTCCTGCCCCAGGGGACATGTATCAATGCAAATTTTTTTTTTAAAAAAGCAGTGATTTTTTTACTGCTTAAAGTGAATGAAATATTCCTTTAAATATCGTGCCTGGGGGTGTCTATAGTATACCTGTAAAGTGGCACATTTTTCCTGTGTTTAGAACAGTACCACAGCAAAATGACATTTCTAAAGGAAAAATTGTCATTTAAAACTGATTGCGGCTGTAATGAATTGTCGGATCTCGGCAATATAGATAAAAGTCATTAAAAAAAAGAGCATTGGTTCCCCCCCCCCCAGTCCATTACTAGGCCCTTTGGGACTGGTATTAAA
This sequence comes from Lithobates clamitans, assembly GCA_037952925.1. Taxonomy (NCBI): domain Eukaryota; kingdom Metazoa; phylum Chordata; class Amphibia; order Anura; family Ranidae; genus Lithobates; species Lithobates clamitans. The sequence continues at coordinate 2,557,467 of JBBGZY010000404.1, read as the reverse complement.
TTAAGAAAAAAAAATGTCCCTCTAAAATCCATACCAGGCCCTTCAGATCTGATATGGAAATTAAGGGGAACCCTGCGCCAAATTAAAAAAAAAATGGCGTAGGGGTCCCCCCCACAACCCTTGCCCGGTGGTTGTGGGCTTATCAGAATCTGGAAGCCCCCTTTAACCAGGGGACCCCCAGATCCCTGCCTCCCCCCCCATCTGAATTGGTAATGGGGTACATTGTACCCCTACCATTTCACAAGAAAAGTGTCAAAAATGGTAAAAAAGACAAGAGATAGCTTGGGACAAGTCCTTTATTAAAAAAAAAAAAAATGTCCAGCGATGTCCATTCATCTTCTATCATGCCACCCAATGGACTGAAAAAGAAAGAAAAAAAAAAGCTGCAACCGTTCCCCCTCCATGGGAGGCTCCCGCCAACTGACGTGTCTTCTCTGTGACAGTTCTTATATAGCTGAGGGCGGGGCCACCCGGTGACGTAAATGGGTGACCCTGCCCCCCTCTGACACCATGGGGAAGCCAGGGGGAAGCCATGTTGCTATCCAACATATTCCGATTTGCGCCTAAAGGGCGCATACCACCCTTCTTCAGACACAGCTCCTATGGAACAATTCATAACTGTCTTAACGTGTTAGATTTTCCAACAGATCCTTAAGAAACAGCTCCTATGGAACAGTCCACAATGGTCTTAATGGGTTGTGCTTTCCAACATGTGCCACTTTGCCACTGAATGACACACCACCATCATTCTTCAGCGACAGCTTCCATGTCACCATTCTGTATCTTTGGTATCTTCTCCTTTCCACTATCTTCGGGACGGGATGCAATACAGGCAAGGGGTGTCCACTCACTCAGCATTCACCAGCACACACTCAGAGCAACATATTAACCAGCTTTCAGATACAGAGTCTCGAGGAGAGCCTTACTCACCCATATTACTAACCTAAATTCACATGTGTCACATTATACCATAACGTAAACCAACCCATTACCATAATATATACATATGTATGTGACCCATCAAATCACGCATCCCGCTCCCAACCTCCTATAACCCTTTACTGGAAATGCGGGTCGGGATTAGGCAGGCTTGCTCATAATGGTTTTTCCTACTGCAATTTTGGCATGTCAGCGGTATTTTAGGACTCTGAATTGGCAACAAAGAATCTAACTTGTACGCAGAGACCTTACCATCAATTCGTCCCTCAACTTGCATAGATAAATGGGTGACCCTTCTATATAAATATAGAGTTTAACACATATAAACCTGAAACAATGACAAACCACAAAATTCGATCCCTGTGCCTGGATTCCAGAGACCATGCCCAGGGTATACCATGCACCTCTGCCCATTGTCCGGTTCAAGGAACACCCTATTTCCATGACTAACGTTACATCAGTATCCTTTGGGACAAAGAAAAAAACTTGTCTATAATACCCAGGTGCTCCCTTCCCAGCAATGATCTCTCCATCCAGAACCCAGAGAAGCACCATGTTGTGAAGGCATACTATACCCTGGTAGCTAGCGTTTGTTCTATTTATCTAATGGAGCATGCTCCAGTGTGTATTCACTGGCATTATCTGTGCAAGGTTCCAACCTCTCAGGTGAGACATCAATCAGGCGTATGTCCCCCATGTCCAGTTCTGGTGTCCTACATGTCCAGTAACCAATAACCTCTCTGTAGGACTGCTAAGATTGAGACACCACCTCTATAAGGAAATTTCACCCCATTGATGTGTAACCTGGCACCCTCTAGTCTGGCCAACAGACACTTTATTATGCATAAGTGCCATACTCCTGGGTACCTGCACCATATTAATTCAGTTATGTCACTACATGTCACACATTAAAAACATGATCTCCTTCTTTCAATTCCTTCCTCCAACAAAAAAACATATTTTTACATTTCATGTTCTGACGGATTGGATATGTTATATTCCTTCCCCAACTTCCAACCCATTGCACATGTATTAATATCATGTTTGCATTTTTCAGGAGAGACTCCAGCAAAAATGTTTCACAAGTCTTGTTGATAGGCACAGTCTTTCAGATTCAGCATTAGCACTAAATTGTCCATAAGAAAAAAACAAGTATTAATCGGAATCTTTTCGTTTGTCCCTTCTCTCCTGAATGTTTATCAGAACAAATTTGTGTGTGGTATGGCAAAGAAAACTGCCAACCAGATGAAGATTTGTCATCCTTGTTTGGGAAACCTCTCCAATCTCGCTCCACTATCTGGAAGTGAAAAACAAGAGCAGAATCAAATTCTTATCCACAATATCTGCTCACTTACTATGTTTACTTATAGTTCCTTCCTTGGAACCCAGGAACTTAATATTCCTGGCTTGAACTTCTGCAACTCTGAGCAAACTATCAAAACAACCATGACTTCTTTAGGATGAACCCACTCTAAAATGAATCCCCATGGTAAGATCAAAAATTTTAAAAAAGCGAACATGAATGTTGTTTCTCAAAAAAATTCTAATTTTAAACGCTAAAAAAAAACAATGCATTTATCTATATCATAAGACCTATGCACTAACTCCCCTTTCAGGTGGACAAAGCCTAAACCTTTTGGAACTCTTTCCACCTGAATGAAAATAAAAGCAAAGAAACAAAGCGAACACCAGCGGCTAGAATGGCTTCGTACCAACTCTTGTCTTAAACAAAATGTATCCAGCTTTGAGGACATATCCAATGACCATCTATGTAGCTGCTAATTGAGGGCATAGTCAATTACCCCCTTTCAACTGGACTAAACCTAACAATTTTTCCACCTGAATAAAACAAAAATAAAAAAATGAATAAACAAATAACAAAAAAAATGTAAAAATTAAAAAAAAAATTAAAAAATTAAAAAAGAGAAAAAAATTAAAAAAAAAATATTTTAAAAAACATTAACTTTTAAAAAAATAAAAAACAAAAACGTAAAAAAAAATAGAAACAAAAATGTAATAAAAAAAATAAAAATAAGAGAAGAAAAAAAAACATAATCATAACAGAAAAATGCTTCTAAAAAAAACTTATCCTTGATAATACTAAAAATATATCAATGTCCTCTATCGTATTCCAAACATGGAACTCACATCTAAACCTTATTCATAGCAAGGAAACATTGACCAGAAAATTCTCACCATCCATGCAGCTCACTAAGTGCTCACTAAGTGCTGCTAACATTGTTTCCCCCTGTGCTATATTTGAATGACCATGTGGCTACCTCCATTTTGACTTTACGCAACTGTTCTACATATTGATGCTTTTCCTGTCTTAATCGAACATTTTCGGTTTGTAGTCTCTGCATTTGGGTCTTAAAAGGGAAACGGATTTGATCACTATGGCTTCTATGTCTTGGACTGCTACCCCATCTCGCAGAACAAACTTCATAACGCCTTGGTGTAGTTTTAGGGTATTTCCTTTGCACATCATTCTTAGCCATCAAACAATACTTGTGACCCCCCCCCTTTTTACACAAAAAAAAACATTTGAGAGCTGGTCTCCCTGCATAGGCCCTTCTCTGAGCATATGGCGATGGAGACTCACATTGCTGGATAACATTACTATGCTTGGAACGAACAGACTTTACACTTTCATCATTTGAGGAGTCATCAGAAGTTTCCACTGTTTCAACTCCTAAATCAATTTCTAGCGCAGTTACCGCACTTTTATTTAAATCTCCAACATTGATTTCTATCATAGCAACATCACTTGCAGCAACAATAGCATCTGGTTTACCAAATTGTTGTTTTAGAGCCTCTATCTTTGCTGAGCATTGCGACTGTTCAGCTTTTGCATGTTTGGAAGATAATTCCATTATGGCTGCCTGTGCACCCTTTAATTCCTCCCTAAGCAGTATGATAATATGCTCATTCTCAGCCCCTCTTTGATTCAAAGAGGCAACACAACTTCCTCTGAAGTTACACGTTTCCTCTAATTCATCCAATCTCTGTTCCAATACACATTTCTCAGTCACTAATTGTTGAATGTGATCAGCAACATTTGCATCTGCCTTTGCAACCATTGCTACTATATTCTCAAGTACACTTTGTACCTGCTCCAAGAATTGCTTTTTCTCAGCACACCATTGGACTTCTTTATTTTCAGCGATGTCTTTCATCTTCAACAACATGCATACAACATACTTGGCTTTCCTGCCTTTTTTTGAAGACTTTCTATGTTTCATCTGATCATTATGAGTATTACATTATTTTAAAAGGTCATTGAATTGGTGTGTTAAAGCAATTTCTTTTATAGTATCGAATTTAGCACAGCCATGCTTGCTAATAAAATCTTCAATGACTTCCATTGATATGCTAATTAATCTACACTGATGTTTTTAAACTAGTTGCTTACACAATGCACACAGATATAAGACACACAGAAACACAGATAAAGCTGTTTAAAAGCTAACTTTTACCTGTAGTTCTCCAAGACACAAGGCAGAGCACACTCTTAATCAGTGCTCTACCATACCAGGAGACCTGACTATCCCCATATTACCAGTTTTTTAGCCCTCTTAGATTGCAGGCCACATTGCACTTCTATTGGAACAGAGAGCTATTCCACACTCATGTGGGGAAAAATAAAGATAAACGAATAAAAAAAATTAATAAAAAAAATTAAAATGAATATTTCTCCCACTTTCTCCTCAAAGATGTGTGGTTTATCCTGTCAATCTGCAGGCTACATCAGATAACCAGGGTTGATCAATCGCTCTCTGACCAGTACTTGACCGGCTACACAGGCCTAACAATTTGCGTTAAGCAATACAATAAACGTTAACACATACATACACATATATCAGAAAAACAAAAAAAATCTCACCAGATTTTGGGTGTCCGCTCAGTGATGAAATATTTCATAGAACTTTCAGGACCATTCAAGCAGGGCTTCCGAATTCACAAACCAGCGCAAATCTTGTCCACCATAGAGCAGGCTTTCAGTTTTATGTTTAGTTGATTCCTTAGCTTATAGGGACTCAAGACAAAAAATACATTAGGGTTTGGATTCTGTGCAGAAATAAATTCCACGCGCCTTCTGGGGTGCCAATTGAAGTAATTGGTAGAATAAATATTATTGTACCTATGTATTAATTTGTCTATTCCCCCAGTTAGCTAGTCTATTAAAACTCTGACAACATGTTACTATTGATATCACAATAATACAAGGTTACCTATGAAACCAAGCACACGGCTTAATAACAAAGTCTTATTTATTTCCCCTGAATCATAGAAATACTCTAAAACAAAATACTAAATAGATATTACAAACTTATACCAACAAAACACATCATATCAGAATATATAATACAATAATCAAAGATACTTATCACAAGGCTTTCTGCAAGACTTGTTTCTTCGAGCTGGGCTCAGATGACCAAGAGAGGGCCATCGCCATGAGGCTTAGGCCCAAGCCAGGATCCAAAGGAAAAAAGGGACTATTTCTCTTTTGAGTGCCCTTTTTACTCAAACATTCACACCCACTCATAACCACCCCCACTTGCCCCCTGTCCAATGAGATATTGCCAAGAGTTAGTCCTTCTAATATCTGTCCATTCTCCAGGAAGCATGCTGTATTGTCCACTAGGGGGCAGCGTTTGTCCATGAATCGCCACTGTCCGAACTGGGTCAAATCTTCATAGACATCTTGGTCTGTGATCTTCTGTAGCTCAACCCATCAGTCATCTTGGCAGCAGTGGCTCTCTTTGAAGCTTTGTTTGCAGACATGTTGATCGAGCACTTCAATCTTTAGTGAAGCTCTAATCCCCTGCCAAGGGGCATGAATCAACACCCTGCTGGGTTAACTTGCAACTTCCAACTTAGGCCACCTGGTTGTATCAACCAGGAAGTAAAACTCCAGAAATATGACATTAGACCATGTTGCTATCCAACATATGCCACTTTGCGCCTAAAGGGCACATGTTACCCTTCTTCAGACACGGCTCCTATGGAACGTGTTAGGTTTTCCAACAGATCCTTAAGAAACAGCCCCTATGGAACAGTCCATAATGGTCTTAATGGGTTGTGCTTTCCAACATGTGCCGCTTTGCCACTGAGTAACACACCACCATCATTCTTCAGTGACAGCTTCCATGTCACCATTCTGTATCTTCAGTATCTTCTCCTTCCTGGTATCTTCAGGACTGGATGCAATACAGGCAAGGGGGGTCCACTCACTCACTATTCACCAGCACACACTCAAAGCAACATATTAACCAGCTTTCAGATACAGAGTCTTGAGGAGGGCCTTACTCACCCATATTACTAACCTAAAATACACATATGGTATGGTGCTCTCTCGCCCCCCCCTCTTTTCCTGCAACCTGCCAGGTTGCATGCTCAGATAAGGGTCTGGTATGGATTTTAGGGGGACCCCTACACCATTTAAAAAAAAAATTTGGCGCAGGGTTACCCTTACTTTCCATATCAGACCTGAAGGGCCTGGTATGGATTTTAGGTGGACCCCGTGCAATTTTTAAAAAATTTTGGTTCGGGGTTCCCCTTAATATTCATACCAGACCCAAAGGACCTGGTAATGGACTGGGGGGAACCCATGCTATTTTTTTCGATGAGTTTTATCTATATTGCCGAGACCCGACAATTCATTACAGCCGCGATCGGTTTTAAATGACAATTTTTCCTTTAGAAATGTAATTTTGCTGTGGTTCTGTTCTAAACAAGAGAAAAATGCACCATTTTACAGGCATACTATAGACATCCCCCAGGCACGATATTCAAATGAATATTTTATTTTTATTGTTTTACTTTAAGAATGAAAAAAATCACTGCTCTTGAAAAAACGGCCATTTTTAAAAAAGATTTTTGCATTGATAAATGTCTCCTGGGGCAGGACCCAGGTCCCCAAACACTTTTTATGAAAATAATTTGCATGCAAGCCCTTAAAATTAGCACTTTTGATTTTTCATGTTAGTGTCCCATAGACTTTAACGGTGTTCCGGCGGCTTTCGAATTTGCCGCGAACATCGCATATTGTTAGCTGTTCGGCGAACACCCGATGTTTGAGTCGAACTTACATTCGACTCGAACATCAGGCTCATCCCTACTGTGCACATGTCAAACATCCAAAAAGTAGGTGAAAACTATTTCTGCCATTTTGACAGAATTGTTATTACCTGTCATAAATGAGTAAAAATTGTTTTGTATCTGCAGTTAACAAAACTGGACTAATTTTTGTATTACCCATAGAGCATGTACATCAATGATTTGCAAAATATCTTGGCAATAAGAAGGTCATATTGTTACCAAGAACTAGTGTGAAAATGTAAGCTGCTAAATGAACATGACTGTAAACTCAACACATTAGCAGGCTGTTAGCCCTGTGGTATAGATTAAAGGAATATATTAGTATAAAATAATCATTTGTAAATCACAATTACTGTGCTATGTCATAAAACACAATTTGCTTTCTTTCTGAACTTACATTATTGTTGTATTTTTCCTCTCCACTCAACATTCAATATTTAGGTCAAGGATATTTGTTTGCAGACCAGATGTAGACTGAGCTTTGGTCTTGTTAAAACACAGGAAGTGTTTTTTAGAATCACCTGCAAAGTAGAAAAAAAACTCTTAAGTAGCAAACTTAAATATATCCAGTTCACTGTTTGAAAGAATAAAATAGACATCCTTTTTGGGAATGTTTTTGTCTGTCTGTGTGAAATAGCCATTAGATAATAGGTAATAAAAAATGAATAAACAAGTAAAATATTAATGATTTAATTCCAAGTATGTACATCCCTGAAGTACTTGTATCCAGGGACATATTTCTCGGTGCCTACTCTGAGAAGTACAGTTGGCGCAATCCAAGAAATTTGTTTTAAAACATATTAAAAATTGAGATTTAAACTGAGAGTTGAGCATACAGTTGTGTGAAAAAGTATTTTCCCCCTTTCTGATTTTTTTATTTTTTTTGCATATTTGTCACACTTAAATGACTTAAATGATCATCAAACAAATGTTATTATTACACAAAGATAACCCGAGTAAATACAAAATGCAGTTTTTAAATGATGGTTTCATTTATTAAGGCAAAAAAGCTGTCCAGACCTGCCTGGCGTTATGTGAATTGCCCCCTAAACCTAATAACTGGTTGTGCCACCCTTGGCGGCAACAACTGCAATCAAGCGTTTGCGATAACTGGCAATGAGTGTTTGACATTGGTGTGGAGCAATTTTGGCCCACTCTTCTTTGCAGAATGGTTTTAATTCAGCCACATTGGAGGGTTTTCCAGCATGAACGGCTTGTGTAAGGTCATGATACAGAACCTCAATTTGATTTAAGTCCAGGCTTTGACTAGACCACTCCAAAATCAAAATTTTGCTTTATTTGAACCATTTGGAGGTGGACTTGCTGTTGTGTTTTGGATTGTTGTCCTGCTGCATAACCCAAGTGCACTTAAGCTTGAGGTCACAAACTGATGGCCTGTCAGAAACCATGAAATCAGACCGAAACGGAAGTACAGATAAACCACACTTGTTTAATAATAAAAGTAAAACGAAAAAACATAGTCAAAACATAGCTAACGGATCGTCAGCCAAGCCAGGAGTCAGGGATCAAAGTAATGTAACAGCAAGCAGGATCTGTAGCCTGAGGGGATGTCAGCAACGCCAGTCTTTAAACAGGAACGCAGGAACGCATTTGTGGATAATGGCTCGCCCCGTGGTTCACTGGAGTTCCAAAGCTGTTTCTAATATGTTCTTGATTTTTTTTAGATTGTGGCATGATGTGTGGCTTTTTGTGATCCTCTAGCGTGCTTCACTTTGTCAGACAGCTTCTATTTATGTGATTTCTTGATTCAACAGATCTGGCAGTAATAAGGCCTGGGCGTGGCAAGTGAAATTTAACTCAGCTTTCCAAACAATTGTGGTTAATAACAGTTCATTCATGATTCAGCATGGGAGGGGGCAATTACTTTTTCACAAAGGACCAGGCAGGTTTGAACAGCTTTTTTCCCTTATTTAATGAAATAATAATTTAAAAACTGTACCTTGGATTTAGTTAGTTATCTTTGTGTAATATTAACATTTGTTTGATGATCTGAATCATTTAAGTGTGAGAAATATGCAAAAAAAAAAATCAGGAAGGGGGCAAATACTTTTTCACACAACTGTAAGTAAAAAAATCTTAAGTTGTGTCAGTTCAAGACAAATACATTACAAGGTAACAATGGCATCATGCCTGGATCTATAATTGTCTGAAAGAGGTCCACTCCCCTACTCACTTTCTAGCCTTCACAGTAGTCATACCAATAAAGCTTGTCACACCATAAAACTAAACACAGCTATCTTAGCCTTAAAGCTGAAGATTACTCTGCTTATATTTTGCCTTTCCTCCTGATTCCTACCTCTACTTCACCATCATGCTAATGAAATTGTAAAATAAAACCTTTCCATTTTCATTGCATACCTCATTTTAGACCCAGTGCTGTTATCACTAGGTCTCCGTGCTTCTCTGTACAATGCAGGCAAATCATTGTTTCAGTTAAATCACACTTGTTTAATAATAAAAGTAAAAAGAACAAACATAGTCAAAACATAGCCAAAGTTCAGTAACCAGAATGGATAGTCAGCTAAGCCAGAAGTCAGGGATAAATGTAGTGGCACAGAAAGCAGGATCTGCAGCCAGAAGGAATGTCAGAACAGCAAGTCCTGAAAAGGGTCGCAGGAGATCGTTTCTGTGATGTTGACCAAGGCAAAGGCAGAGATCCACTGGGCAGAACAGCTTAAGTAGGCAGGAGTGACAACCAAGATATCATCAACAGCTGAGTGCCTGTGGAGAGATAGGAGCTGGCAATTAGCTGACAGCTGAGCGACCAGCTCTGAGAAGGAAGGGCTGAGCCCAGCCCTGACACATTGCTAATGAGATGGGCAGTAGGGTGTTGTACATATCTTCCTGAAGGCATCATAGCACTCAGTGCTCGGTGCTCCTGAAGGCATCATAGCCTCAGTGCTCGTCTCAAAAGCTCTTAACCCAGAAGCAAGGAATGGACTGGCAATATCAAAATGCCTTGAAAGGCTAGAGTCAGTATTGAAAGAATTGTCATTCCTAGGTAGACTGTATGTGTATGCAGAAAACCCTAGGTAAGGTCCATATGTGATGCTTAGCCTCCATGATTAAAGAATGTGAAATACAATAAGGGGGTCAGGCATGGGACAGTCAGGCTAAGGTGGAAGAACTAAATGCTGGAAATTCTCCAGCCTGGAAATGAGGCAGGCTCTATCTGACTTGCTGCAGATTCTAATGCATACTTTGAAAAGCTCAGAGTGTACAGTGAAATCAGAGGAGACATTTTGAATACAGGAGAAGACCCTGTATAACTGTACAAGAAAGGTAGGGCTGGAATTCAACCTTAACCTAAACTAAAACAAAGTTGTTGAAATAGCAAGTTTGAAATTGCCAGTGGATTAATCGCTTAGTAATAGGGCCAGAGGAAGGGGAGGGATCTATGTACAGGTAGAGGCAACAAATGAGCACATTGAGAAGTCTCAGTTCCTCTGCCAGCATGCAATGTGATACTGTTACCTTGATTTCTCTATTACATCATTTGAAAGCGCACCCACGCTTCTGACTGAAGTCCATTTAGAATCCGTACATGTGTGCACATTCTGCCAACCTAATAAAGGGCAAATTGCATCAAAACTGTATTATTGTTCCTTTTCTATAAGTTCTATAGCTAGTGTTCGTTACCATTCATTTTTATTTTGCATTCTTGGTTTGCTAGTTTAAAAATGGCACCATGGTTATAGCTTTTTATTTGTTTTTGTTCTAGCTCACAATGTTTTGTGAGCTTTGTCAATTATTTTAGTTTAAATAATCTTTTTTCAGCTAAAGTATTTTTAAACAGTCTCCTCATCAGTAGGTGAGCAAAAGTTGTAACATTTCTAACTAAGATAGATATATTTCATAAGCAACCAGGTGCTGGGCTGCAGCAATATGGAGAAGGAGATATTGCCCTTTATTCTTCTTTCCCTCCAATGAGATATTGATGTTATGCTGCACCATAGATCATAGACTTCTATGCAGAGCCCTGAGAGTCCTGGAAGCTGTAGTTTGAGATGTTAGCCATATAATGGGATGAATAGACTCCTTATATTACAGATCACAATAGGCACTGTACAGAAGAAGGAGTGGAGATAGGATTTTTGTTAAACTGCCTGGGAAAGTTCTTCTTCTTAGCACTAAGGGGATTGAAGAGAGAACATCTCTGGATATTTGCCTGGCTGCCAGTGTATGCTAAATTGTGTTATTACAATTGTTAATGCATTTTATGCTTGCTTAGTTACCAACCATATTGGGTGACAGTATATTAAGAGTTCATTTACTATCTTGTTTGGTGCCTGTTTTCTTTGATATTACACTACTATTGGGTACTTAGTATTACTTTCAGTGTATGTTTGAACACTTAACCTGGTGTGTCAGAGGGCCTGAGGTTCTTGAGAAGGTCAAGGCAAAGAACAGAAGACCCATCCTACCCAGTGACACCTATGGGAATTGTGCTACACATAGACGAAGTAGCACTTCATGTGGATTAACACCTGATCAGGAATGACTCCTTTAAAAGAAGTTTATGGTCTATACCATAGGCGTGCGCGGGGTGTGTGTCGGGTGTGCCTGGGCACACCCTAATCACCCTGTGTGGTGTAGATTTCCCCTGCTGAGAGTTCACCAAAGCCCCTAAACAGGGCTCCTAAAAAAAATTGTAAAAAAAAAATAAACATAAAAACCTGCTGACACCATCCACTGCCCTACTGAAACCAGCCTCTGCCCTACTGACAAGTCCCCTGCTCTACTAACACTGTCCATGTTTTATTTTATTTGAGGTGCACACCCTAATGCAATAGGCTGCGCACACCTATGGTCTATACCATCTTACCAGTTTGTGTATTGGATTAAGGACCTGACTTACTTAGCTAAAAGCCCACTAAGGTGTGTAAGCATGTCTCTTTTTTTGAGAAGCTTTATCTGTTAGTGTGTTCTGCTTCAGCAACCTGTGCACTGAAAGTGTGATCTCTATAACTGATCCAATTGTAGAGAAATAGCTTAAAGGAGAAGTAGGGAAAGCTCCTTTCGCCCTACTTCTCCTGTGAGTCACAGGAGTGCACTTAGTTCTGCACTCCTGTGACCTGTATTCAGCCAACAGCAGGCTAAAGTCCACTGTCGGTTGACATCACTCAGCAATTTCAGACTCTAGAGGAATCCCAACTTTAATGTCAGGATTCCCCAAGATTCCTGATGAGAGCCTAAGCAAGTTGCACCCACCCCCTCCACAGTACGGCGCTCCAGTGAGTGCTCAAGGGGCAGAGCATAGAGCTGCTGACTGAGGCAGCGAGGGAAAGATGCAGCATCTATATATAAACAAAAGGAGGTTGCGCAAAGACCATATAAAAATAAAGCATGTGCAACATAATTAAAAGTGTTAATAACTTTAAGGCGAGTGAAATTAACCACTAATTAGTTATTATGGTGATAAGAGGGTAATAAAGTACCAAAAAAACAAATGATCCACACAAAATATTTATATTTAGTGTATCAGATAAACAGAAACAAGTTGACAAGAAGGTAAAAAATAGCAACTTTTGATGCCGCCCCTCACACTCTGCAATGGCAACTGATCAGATGCTTCAAATCTGAGTAAGAGAAGTGAGCTTTAATAGAGCCACATGGCATCTTACTGAATTTGATGGACTTCAAAATATAAGGGTCAAACTCGCCTGATATCAGCAGCACTCGGCAGTGACATTTCTTCCCGTCTGCTCCAAAAAGACAGGCAGCCCCTCTCCCCTGTCAGGAACAGTAAGACAGATTAATATTTTCCATTTACTCTGGTAACGACAGCAATCGGCAGTGATATTCCACCCAGTCTGCTCCAAAGGGGATAGCCACTCTCCTCTGTCCGGGATAGCAAGATGATTTAATAACTTTCCTTTTGCTCTGTTCAATACTCCTCCAATAGATATTAGAAAAAGTAGAGGAACTTCATAGTGCAGCAAATTGTGATAATTTATTCCAAAGATTTCTCGTGCACAGCAAAGATGCAGCATCCACCTAGATGAGTATGTGTGTTTATTCCAGGAACACCTAAAAGAGAAGAAAGAAGAGAACAAGAAACCAATGATGCAATTCACATACCGTAAAATTTGGAAGTCACTGCTGGTGTCTGTAAGATGTCACAGAGGACAGTTTATTGGTGTATCTTCAGAGGGCAAGGCAGCAACATGTACAGAACTTTTTACTTCCTTTTAAATCAAGTCATTGGTTTAGAAGATGCATCTTCTTCCTTTGACAAGGAAAGTAACACTTTGAATTAAGACCTCAATGATCCTCAATGACCTCAATGGCTCTTTGCAGATGTGCCATTTTTGATACCCTTCATGGCGCTCAGTATTAGTTGTGGAATGATCAACAACATTGATAAGTTGTGAGATAGTTCACACAACAGAAAACCACTTTGAAAAGAGTTCGCAGAACGGTGCTGTGATCAGCTGAAATAAGGACCTTTGGTATAGAGTGATATTATTCGGGATTGAAGAACCTTCTGATGTGTTCTGCTCTGTTACTGACATACACATAGAACTGTTTGGTTGTGTATGTATCCAAACACTTTCTCACTGTGTGTGTAAAAGTGCAAAGAGTATATTCCAAAGTCTATTTCATGTGTTTTATAAGCTCAGCAATTTCAACGGCTAATAAAGCTGCACAAAGTTCAAGCCTTGGAATGGTATGTGCTGGTTTTGGGGTTAGCTTGGCATTGCCGAGGGCAAAACCCACTTCCTACTCTGGCATTTGGATCTTAAACTTTGAGGTAGGCTACTACGGCTATTGTTTCAATGCAAGCATCAGAGAAAACATGGATCTCTCTTCTGGTGGTATTCATTAGGGATGCACAAATGTAAGAGTGTAGTAACTGAAGTTGTTCTAGTGCTTTTAGGTATTCTTTCCATGATTCCCATCTTTGTTGTTTCTATCTGGGAAATGGGGTGTCACAATCTGTGTTTATAGAAGTAAGCTGTCCTATAGATATCTTAACCTGAACAGCAAATGGTGCTGTGAAACCCAGAGGATTGGAGCTACTGTACCCAGCAGACAAAACTCCTCATTTTAGGAAGGGCTTGCCACAGGTTGATACTTCAAATGTGAATGTGTCCTGTATGACATCCCAATGCAATCTGAGGCTATGTTGCGTAGGGGAAAGATCCATTCCTAGCGCGAATACCTTTACACTAACATCATGGTCATCAGAAGAAAAAGCTTTAATTCCCTTGTCACTCTTATACCATGTACACACAAGCGGAATGTCCGACAGAAAAAGTCAGACGGGAGCTTTTCATCGTATAGTCCGATCGTGTGTATGCCCCATTGGACTTTTTACGTCGAAAATTCTGACGGACCTAGAAAGAGAACATGTTCTAAATTTTTCCAACGGAACCAATTCCAATCGGGAAAACCGCTCGTCTGTATGCTGTTCCAACATACCAAAAACGACGCATGCTCTGAAGCAAGTACAAGACAGAAGCTATTGGCTACTGGCTATTGCACTTCCGTTTTCTAGTCCTGTCGTACGTGTTGTAGGTCACCGCGTTCTAGACGGTCGATATTTGGTGTGACCGTGCGTATGCAAGACAGCTTGAGCGGAATTCCGTCGAAACTCCGTCGGAAAAACCTTCAGAATTTATTCCGACGGGAAAACCGGTCGTGTGTATAGGGCATTAGAGAAAATTTTTTGAAGCCTGAAGTTGTAAGTGGCAAGTATTTCCTGAGTTCTCTTAAAAGATCTATTTCTTCTTCTGTAGGCAGAGATTTGAGCCCATTGTCTACGAAGAAATTATTTTCCACAAGTTCAGGTGCATCAGATCTGAATTATTTTTTCATGTTCTTGAGCTATTCATCTTATCCCATAAATTTCTACAGCAGGGGAAGGACTGTTACCAAACACATGCACTTTCATTCGGTAGTCTATGACTTCAACACTGACATTGTTGTTGTGAACCATCGGAAACTTGATGACTTCTTGAACAATGAAACAGTAGAACATTTCAGAATGCAGGCCATAACATAACCTGGTTCTTGTTTGAAGGGGAACAAAACTCTTACAAGGTTGTTGCTCGGATTAGGCCTGGTGAGAAGTACACCTTTGAGGGAAACAACATCATATCGAGCACTTGAGTCAAAGACTATTCTGATCTGATCTGGCTTATAATGATGGTAAATGTCAAAGCATGGGAGGTACCATCATTCCTTTCCTTCCTTGACAGGTGGTGCAGGCTCAGTATGATCCACTTTGACACCTTCTTCATAAAGTCAGCAAAGTGTTTTTTCATCTCAGGTTTTCTGTTCAGAATGCATTATAAAGAAGTAAATCATGCTTCTGCATACTGAGCATTATTTGGTAGTGGTGCCATCCATCTGTTGGAATTGTCCTGATATAATTCCTTACTCATACATTTTAGGAACTCCTTGTCTTCCATGGTGGCTGCCAGCTTATTGTCTTTAGCTGTTACATCAAACACTGTGGTGCTGACATTATTATCCCAGAAATTGAAGGGCCTTGTTGTCGCCTTTTCTGAAGATGGGTTGCATGCCTTTAATGCAAATCTTTCTATCACATGATAGTGCTGCAGGCACTATTTGAAACAATTATGCCGCATACACGGGATCGGATTTTACGACAACAAATGTTCGATGGGAGCTTGTTGTCGGAAATTCCGACTGTCTGTAGGCTCCATGAGACATTTTTTGTCGGAATTTCCGACAACAAAAATTTTAGAGCTGGATCTAGTGATCTCCTTAATATGTTTTTCGTTTTGTGTGTCAAGTTACCACAACACCATTGTTATCTTGTATTTTTTAACCTCAAGAAGATTGGTTGGTGTTGGTGTCCCTTGTTAATTTTGCATTGTCTTTTTGAAATGTACCTGCCTACTCACAAACAAACTGTCCTTTTTTTAATTTTAACACCTAGCCAATAATTTTAGACAAAAACTAGACCTTTATTAGGCGTTATAACAAAATAAAGAGGAAGGCAATGCTGGATAAACTTATGAACTTTGCGAAGCCTTTGTACCCCAGGGCACACATAAACTATTTTACAGGCAAAATTGGGAGCCTGAGGAGTCCATTTAATAGGGAGCACAATCTGGTTCAGGACTTCGAGAGATCAGGAACAGCAGCAGATGACATATATGTCCCCAGGCTGTGAGCTTACAACAGCCTGCGTCTTTTGCCAGAGCAGACTGAACCCAAGCCATCACTCTCTTGTCTTCCTTACACACTTCCTTCCATGCTTGCTTCCAGGCTGTGGCTCTGGTGTTAGAGTTGTGGCAGGAGCTGGATGGTCCAACTCACACAGGTGGGTTTTTCTTGTGAGTTGGACCCCTCAGCCCCTTATTTAGGGCCATATATATCACTTCCTCACAAAAGAAGCATTGGCCCACCTCCATTTCCTGCATTTTTTTGGCAGCCATGCAGGCATAGGCCTTGAGAAGACTGGGGGGTTGTGAGGGCCGCAGAAGCCTGCGGAATTAACCCAAGTGCTGACTCCTCCATGCACCTCCTCTTCCTGGGCCTTTTTGTTGAAGGCGGAGAGGAGGGACCTGGGATTCGGTCAGGCTACTGGGCCCGGCCACCTCCTGGCTGCCACTTACCCCCGCCACCTCCTGGCTGCCACTTTCTCCTGCTAACTCCTGGCTGCCACTTTCTAAAGCCTCCTTCTGGCTAAGGATTTCATGTGTATGAAAATGGGATATAGTTTTAGTTTACTGATCATCAATCACACACAATTTTGAGAAATATGTTGAACAATGCTATACCTGACTCAAGCTGGGCTCCTCCACATCTTCTTCCTGGGGGAAGGCCCAGGTTGGAGGTCGGAAGCCTCAGCTGGGGTGGAAGGAAGATTGGAAGGAAGTGTGGAAGGAAGTGTGGAAGGAAGGGTTGAGAGTGATGGCCTGATTTCAGTCTGGTCTGACAGAAACCACAGTCTGTCATAGTACCACAGCCTGGGTACATAAATGTCATCTGCTGCTGCTACTGATCTCTGGGAATCCTGGACCTTCTTGCGCTATTATATGTGCTCCTCAGGCCACCAATTTTGCACTTCAAATAGTTGATGTCTGCCATGGGGATCTGCGGCTTCACAAATTCCAGCAATTTATCCAGTGCTGCCTTCCTCTTTAGTGGATTTGTATAAAAGGGGTGTTTTGTCTGCTACAGACGGGGCAGCTCTCTGTACAAATCAATGAATGGGGAGAAAATCACGATTGTTGAATCAATCCATTTTCTCTGCAAGACACAACACAAGACAAACCCTAATGTCAGGCTAAACCCACATAATCTTGTCCCAATATAGGTGTAGCGCTGGTAGATTTGCGATCTACCATATGTTAGGTAAATTTAGTAATTTGTTCGTTAGGAAGGTTAGGTTTGCCTCTGTTCCAGCTTGGCTGACGTTGCGTGTGTTTCCATACTGACCGGTGGGTGTCGCTGTTATCACTGGTTAGTGTTGGAAAGGCAACGTGTCGAAGCGTATGGATGCTCTTCTGTCCGGGAGACAACTCGATGGAGGTGGTCCTCCGAATTGCATTCTGGGCGAGGGTATATATGGGACAGACGCCATATTTTGGGGTTCGTTTTACAGCCACATGCTGGCCCTCCTGGTCGACAAGTATGCATTAGAAAGCTATCTTGTAGTCCTCCATTCCGGAGGCCCGTGTTGCTACGGCGCAGGGGTGGGCCCAGAAGCTTGTCTGGGGCCTACCACAGCAGCCGAGGAATGGTCCTGAGCTGTCTATTCCGAGTGAAGAAGCTGGACAACCGAGGAAATCCCAGGGGAGGACCCATCATAGAAGGATCACGCTGGTCTGGAGAGGGGCCTGGTGACTCGGTTGGAGGACATATCCTAAAGTAACTATACAGCATAGTGTTGTTGGGTTGGCTTAAAGGTTCAGGCACTGTGACTGACGTTCATTGCACAAAAAAAACAATACATCCAGTGGCAGAGGTTTGTACGGGTTTATCCCAAACAAGTCTGTGGCAGAGACTTTTGTTCATGCTACGTACTGGCTGCTAGGCAAGTGAGAGAGGCCTATCCAGGCGAGCAAGGAGTGTGTCCCATGAGGGGAGCGCATTCTATTATAATATCCAAATTCTACCAGGACATTTGTCAAGAATCCTACAAGAAGATATTTGAGTTTCTTCTGCAGTTTCCCTTCTACCTCTTTCCTGCTACTTCCTTGTTAAATTGTTTAATAAAGCATTGAAAACGTACTCAAGTGTTGGTGCGCGTGTCGTCCAGAGGTAAACTCAACGGAACCCTAGACCCGGTGCCGGTGAAACAGAGGGAAGGAGAGTGAAGGTAACAAGCCCGCTTAAACCAGCAGCTCCACCGAGAGTTATTGCTACATGGGCTTCAATCTCTAAGCAGTATAGGCCACTGATGCCCCAACTGTAAAATTGTACTTTCATTAGAATGATTGGCGCTTCCGCTACTCCGTCCCCCGCTCACAGATCGTACGTACGACGCACGCGTGTTACGCTTTATATACACTGCTCATGCGTGAAACTCCACACACCCCTGACCTTCTTTATAGTATATTCCCCGCCCGGAGCCACGAAGGTCCCAATCCCAGAGGAGATTTAAGGCCTCTAATATGTCCTTTGTAAAGATGGTGGAGATGGTGGACATCTAGTAGAGGGCCGACTATGACGGGAAGCATGGACCTTACCCAAACCCAAATGTCAGAAAGGCCAAGATCATGGCTAAAGTTGTGAAAAGTCTGCAGAAGAATTTTGGGGTACGGCGATCCAAGGATCAACTGAGGAAACGATGGTCAGACTTTAAATTGAGGGAGCAGGATCAGTACAGAAGAATCAAGAGTGTAAGTATTTTGTCATGTGTTTCTATTCTTCTTATTACGTTCATGCTGCTCCATGTGCTTTTCTTTACTGTTGTACAGTTTGAAATGGCAACTTTCAGGTTCATGGTCAGAAACCATGAACCAGACCGAGACAGAAGTACAGTAAAATCACACTTGTTTAGTCCAGTAACCGGATCGGGTAGTCAGCCAAGTCAGAGTTCAGTAACCAGATCGGGTAATCAGCCAAGCCAGAATTCAGTAACCAGATCGGGTAATCAGCCAGGCCAGAAGACAGGGATCCAAGTAGAGGAACAGCAAGAAGGATAAGGAGCCAGAAGGCATGTCAGCAAAGCCAGTCTTTAAACAGGAATGCAGGAGATGGTTTCTTGTGATGTGACCAAGATGAAGGCAGGAATGAAGTGAGCTGGAGATCTTTAAGTAGGCGGGACTGATGAGCAGATCCACAACAGCTGGTTAACTGTGGAGAGAGAGATGGGAGCTGGCAATCAGCCGACAGCTGAGCGGCCAGCTCAGAGAAGGAAGGACTGAGCCAGCCCTGACATGGGCACAGTAATTGGAAAGAAAAAAGAGAGTTGGGACTTTAAATGAGGCTCATATGCGGTGTGCCTCCATCCCTAATGCGAGAACTAGGAAAAAAGGGGGGAGTTGGGACTTTGAATGAGGCAGTCTACATTGTGTGGGTGTGTTGAATAAAAGTACAACTTTATTAATCATGAGTCCATGATACATCTAAAAAACAGTAACCACATACAGGAAAGACATTATGGTAAATGTGATTCTCAACATATTGATCCGCACATAAATATGCGCGCTTACAATACAGGCATCAAGGGTACAGCAGTGCATACCAAACAAGCGCCACATAGTGGTCTGAATAAAGAGGTCATGGCATCCAATGAATCAATATATATACATAAACAATCTGAACAGCATTGCAGCAATAAATATCTAAAACCATAAAGACCATGATGGATAAAGTTGAAGTAGAAAATTAACACTTGTATCTCTATCCCTGTTGCCCGACGCGTTTCGTGTAATAGGAACACTCATCAGGGGCATGTGCTAGTGGGACATCTACAAAAAACAAAAAATATAATGACTTGAGGGGTCTATTCATAGTGCGATATCTTAAAGTTCATGGTGGGGCAAATGGAGCCCCCTTTACATACTTACATGGAGATACTGCGGGAAAAACGTGACAGGTGTGCACCCGAGGTCGCAAATCTTTGCCCATCATGGGAGCTGAGGTGGCGTGGGGCTGCACGCCGGCGGGGCGCACATGCAGAACCTCCCCACATACAGACACCAGACACAGATAGCTGAAGTACTTAGTAGGACCAAAAAATGCATAGAAATGGGTAGCCACGAGGAATCTAGAAGAGAATATATATATATTTAAAGTGTCATAATAACATGCAGCAAATCCGCCAGGAATGATTAATCCAGGCGGATAGAGGGTACTCAGAGTAAGAGTCTATATTAACCTGCGAGTGGTGTCCTAAAGTTCTGGCAAAGGTATAAGGCAGACATCTGGCCTTGCAAGGAGTGTGGCGTCTGGACTGTAAATGGGGGGGCCATTTATAGCCGCCCACGGCGTGCGCACACCGAACGCCACCAGCGTCACGCTGGATCTGGCAGAGAAGGGGGCGCACACAGTGCATCGGCGCCACGCCTCCCGCTTCACGCGTGACGTCATTTGCGGCGTCACTTGCGTGATGCGTGTGTCTTACCATCCTCGGTCTGGCAGTAGGGTTATGTGGGCGTTCCCCGCGGGCGGCGTTCGCCGCCTACGTCGGGATGCCGTTCCCCCCTTCTCTGCCAGATCCAGCGTGACGCTGGTGGCGTTCGGTGTGCGCACGCCGTGGGCGGCTATAAATGGCCCCCCCATTTACAGTCCAGACGCCACACTCCTTGCAAGGCCAGATGTCTGCCTTATACCTTTGCCAGAACTTTAGGACACCACTCGCAGGTTAATATAGACTCTTACTCTGAGTACCCTCTATCCGCCTGGATTAATCATTCCTGGCGGATTTGCTGCATGTTATTATGACACTTTAAATATATATATATTCTCTTCTAGATTCCTCGTGGCTACCCATTTCTATGCATTTTTTGGTCCTACTAAGTACTTCAGCTATCTGTGTCTGGTGTCTGTATGTGGGGAGGTTCTGCATGTGCGCCCCGCCGGCGTGCAGCCCCACGCCACCTCAGCTCCCATGATGGGCAAAGATTTGCGACCTCGGGTGCACACCTGTCACGTTTTTCCCGCAGTATCTCCATGTAAGTATGTAAAGGGGGCTCCATTTGCCCCACCATGAACTTTAAGATATCGCACTATGAATAGACCCCTCAAGTCATTATATTTTTTGTTTTTTGTAGATGTCCCACTAGCACATGCCCCTGATGAGTGTTCCTATTACACGAAACGCGTCGGGCAACAGGGATAGAGATACAAGTGTTAATTTTCTACTTCAACTTTATCCATCATGGTCTTTATGGTTTTAGATATTTATTGCTGCAATGCTGTTCAGATTGTTTATGTATATATATTGATTCATTGGATGCCATGACCTCTTTATTCAGACCACTATGTGGCGCTTGTTTGGTATGCACTGCTGTACCCTTGATGCCTGTATTGTAAGCGCGCATATTTATGTGCGGATCAATATGTTGAGAATCACATTTACCATAATGTCTTTCCTGTATGTGGTTACTGTTTTTTAGATGTATCATGGACTCATGATTAATAAAGTTGTACTTTTATTCAACACACCCACACAATGTAGACTGCCTCATTCAAAGTCCCAACTCCCCCCTTTTTTCCTAGTTCTCGCATTAGGGATGGAGGCACACCGCATATGAGCCTCATTTAAAGTCCCAACTCTCTTTTTTCTGACAATAGGGATGGAGGTAGCCATACAGGGTCAGTAATGTTCCCTTACTACCCAGTGTTAGGTTCAGAGTCCGGGACTGACCATGCATCATGTCTTGGCCTGATTGGAAACTCTGAACACAACTATGTTGTGTTTGGGCTTTTGCCCAGCAGTTTTGCCGCATGACATGGGTCTGTGTTTGCTACGTGGCTGGCTGTCATCTATGGCCGTTGTTTGTTCACCGTTGGGAGCTGCGATGCGCTCTGCGTGCCTTCCCCCCATTGTCCCTCCCTCCGCCCCATCTTTGGGCGGGTGTTGGGATATCGGGGGGGTTGTTCTTGGCGCACACAGTGCATCGGCGCCACGCCTCCCGCTTCACGCGTGACGTCATTTGCGGCGTCACTTGCGTGATGCGTGTGTCTTACCATCCTCGGTCTGGCAGTAGGGTTATGTGGGCGTTCCCCGCGGGCGGCGTTCGCCGCCTACGTCGGGATGCCGTTCCCCCCTTCTCTGCCAGATCCAGCGTGACGCTGGTGGCGTTCGGTGTGCGCACGCCGTGGGCGGCTATAAATGGCCCCCCCATTTACAGTCCAGACGCCACACTCCTTGCAAGGCCAGATGTCTGCCTTATACCTTTGCCAGAACTTTAGGACACCACTCGCAGGTTAATATAGACTCTTACTCTGAGTACCCTCTATCCGCCTGGATTAATCATTCCTGGCGGATTTGCTGCATGTTATTATGACACTTTAAATATATATATATTCTCTTCTAGATTCCTCGTGGCTACCCATTTCTATGTATTTTTTGGTCCTACTAAGTACTTCAGCTATCTGTGTCTGGTGTCTGTATGTGGGGAGGTTCTGCATGTGCGCCCCGCCGGCGTGCAGCCCCACGCCACCTCAGCTCCCATGATGGGCAAAGATTTGCGACCTCGGGTGCACACCTGTCACGTTTTTCCCGCAGTATCTCCATGTAAGTATGTAAAGGGGGCTCCATTTGCCCCACCATGAACTTTAAGATATCGCACTATGAATAGACCCCTCAAGTCATTATATTTTTTGTTTTTTGTAGATGTCCCACTAGCACATGCCCCTGATGAGTGTTCCTATTACACGAAACGCGTCGGGCAACAGGGATAGAGATACAAGTGTTAATTTTCTACTTCAACTTTATCCATCATGGTCTTTATGGTTTTAGATATTTATTGCTGCAATGCTGTTCAGATTGTTTATGTATATATATTGATTCATTGGATGCCATGACCTCTTTATTCAGACCACTATGTGGCGCTTGTTTGGTATGCACTGCTGTACCCTTGATGCCTGTATTGTAAGCGCGCATATTTATGTGCGGATCAATATGTTGAGAATCACATTTACCATAATGTCTTTCCTGTATGTGGTTACTGTTTTTTAGATGTATCATGGACTCATGATTAATAAAGTTGTACTTTTATTCAACACACCCACACAATGTAGACTGCCTCATTCAAAGTCCCAACTCCCCCCTTTTTTCCTAGTTCTCGCATTAGGGATGGAGGCACACCGCATATGAGCCTCATTTAAAGTCCCAACTCTCTTTTTTCTGACAATAGGGATGGAGGTAGCCATACAGGGTCAGTAATGTTCCCTTACTACCCAGTGTTAGGTTCAGAGTCCGGGACTGACCATGCATCATGTCTTGGCCTGATTGGAAACTCTGAACACAACTATGTTGTGTTTGGGCTTTTGCCCAGCAGTTTTGCCGCATGACATGGGTCTGTGTTTGCTACGTGGCTGGCTGTCATCTATGGCCGTTGTTTGTTCACCGTTGGGAGCTGCGATGCGCTCTGCGTGCCTTCCCCCCATTGTCCCTCCCTCCGCCCCATCTTTGGGCGGGTGTTGGGATATCGGGGGGGTTGTTCTTGGCGCACACAGTGCATCGGCGCCACGCCTCCCGCTTCACGCGTGACGTCATTTGCGGCGTCACTTGCGTGATGCGTGTGTCTTACCATCCTCGTTCTGGCAGTAGGGTTATGTGGGCGTTCCCCGCGGGCGGCGTTCGCCGCCTACGTCGGGATGCCGTTCCCCCCTTCTCTGCCAGATCCAGCGTGACGCTGGTGGCGTTCGGTGTGCGCACGCCGTGGGCGGCTATAAATGGCCCCCCCATTTACAGTCCAGACGCCACACTCCTTGCAAGGCCAGATGTCTGCCTTATACCTTTGCCAGAACTTTAGGACACCACTCGCAGGTTAATATAGACTCTTACTCTGAGTACCCTCTATCCGCCTGGATTAATCATTCCTGGCGGATTTGCTGCATGTTATTATGACACTTTAAATATATATATATTCTCTTCTAGATTCCTCGTGGCTACCCATTTCTATGCATTTTTTGGTCCTACTAAGTACTTCAGCTATCTGTGTCTGGTGTCTGTATGTGGGGAGGTTCTGCATGTGCGCCCCGCCGGCGTGCAGCCCCACGCCACCTCAGCTCCCATGATGGGCAAAGATTTGCGACCTCGGGTGCACACCTGTCACGTTTTTCCCGCAGTATCTCCATGTAAGTATGTAAAGGGGGCTCCATTTGCCCCACCATGAACTTTAAGATATCGCACTATGAATAGACCCCTCAAGTCATTATATTTTTTGTTTTTTGTAGATGTCCCACTAGCACATGCCCCTGATGAGTGTTCCTATTACACGAAACGCGTCGGGCAACAGGGATAGAGATACAAGTGTTAATTTTCTACTTCAACTTTATCCATCATGGTCTTTATGGTTTTAGATATTTATTGCTGCAATGCTGTTCAGATTGTTTATGTATATATATTGATTCATTGGATGCCATGACCTCTTTATTCAGACCACTATGTGGCGCTTGTTTGGTATGCACTGCTGTACCCTTGATGCCTGTATTGTAAGCGCGCATATTTATGTGCGGATCAATATGTTGAGAATCACATTTACCATAATGTCTTTCCTGTATGTGGTTACTGTTTTTTAGATGTATCATGGACTCATGATTAATAAAGTTGTACTTTTATTCAACACACCCACACAATGTAGACTGCCTCATTCAAAGTCCCAACTCCCCCCTTTTTTCCTAGTTCTCGCATTAGGGATGGAGGCACACCGCATATGAGCCTCATTTAAAGTCCCAACTCTCTTTTTTCTGACAATAGGGATGGAGGTAGCCATACAGGGTCAGTAATGTTCCCTTACTACCCAGTGTTAGGTTCAGAGTCCGGGACTGACCATGCATCATGTCTTGGCCTGATTGGAAACTCTGAACACAACTATGTTGTGTTTGGGCTTTTGCCCAGCAGTTTTGCCGCATGACATGGGTCTGTGTTTGCTACGTGGCTGGCTGTCATCTATGGCCGTTGTTTGTTCACCGTTGGGAGCTGCGATGCGCTCTGCGTGCCTTCCCCCCATTGTCCCTCCCTCCGCCCCATCTTTGGGCGGGTGTTGGGATATCGGGGGGGTTGTTCTTGGCGCACACAGTGCATCGGCGCCACGCCTCCCGCTTCACGCGTGACGTCATTTGCGGCGTCACTTGCGTGATGCGTGTGTCTTACCATCCTCGGTCTGGCAGTAGGGTTATGTGGGCGTTCCCCGCGGGCGGCGTTCGCCGCCTACGTCGGGATGCCGTTCCCCCCTTCTCTGCCAGATCCAGCGTGACGCTGGTGGCGTTCGGTGTGCGCACGCCGTGGGCGGCTATAAATGGCCCCCCCATTTACAGTCCAGACGCCACACTCCTTGCAAGGCCAGATGTCTGCCTTATACCTTTGCCAGAACTTTAGGACACCACTCGCAGGTTAATATAGACTCTTACTCTGAGTACCCTCTATCCGCCTGGATTAATCATTCCTGGCGGATTTGCTGCATGTTATTATGACACTTTAAATATATATATATTCTCTTCTAGATTCCTCGTGGCTACCCATTTCTATGCATTTTTTGGTCCTACTAAGTACTTCAGCTATCTGTGTCTGGTGTCTGTATGTGGGGAGGTTCTGCATGTGCGCCCCGCCGGCGTGCAGCCCCACGCCACCTCAGCTCCCATGATGGGCAAAGATTTGCGACCTCGGGTGCACACCTGTCACGTTTTTCCCGCAGTATCTCCATGTAAGTATGTAAAGGGGGCTCCATTTGCCCCACCATGAACTTTAAGATATCGCACTATGAATAGACCCCTCAAGTCATTATATTTTTTGTTTTTTGTAGATGTCCCACTAGCACATGCCCCTGATGAGTGTTCCTATTACACGAAACGCGTCGGGCAACAGGGATAGAGATACAAGTGTTAATTTTCTACTTCAACTTTATCCATCATGGTCTTTATGGTTTTAGATATTTATTGCTGCAATGCTGTTCAGATTGTTTATGTATATATATTGATTCATTGGATGCCATGACCTCTTTATTCAGACCACTATGTGGCGCTTGTTTGGTATGCACTGCTGTACCCTTGATGCCTGTATTGTAAGCGCGCATATTTATGTGCGGATCAATATGTTGAGAATCACATTTACCATAATGTCTTTCCTGTATGTGGTTACTGTTTTTTAGATGTATCATGGACTCATGATTAATAAAGTTGTACTTTTATTCAACACACCCACACAATGTAGACTGCCTCATTCAAAGTCCCAACTCCCCCCTTTTTTCCTGGGCACAGTAATTGTTCGTAGTAAACCTCGTTTGTTCGCCCACTAATACGATGTTTTTGGCAGATGCAGGTAAACTACATTTGTTCAAGCCTATTTGTATTAAAAGAAGTTTAGTACATTGTTGTCTAGATGGGTTTGTAACTAGAATGAAACTTGATTCAGTGCAAGGAGAGGACACTGAGCAGGTGTTTACACATCTGGACGCAGGAGCACTAGTGTGGGACACCAGAACAAACTTTTTAGGGTGTCCCACACAGGTGCTCCAGTGGATACTAGGGGTGTCTCTATGTGTGAAACTTTACCCAAAAAGGTAAGTATTCCAGTTTGAAGAAAGGGAAAAAATCATGTCTTCAGCTTGGAACTCTGCCAAAACAGACAATTGTACGACACTTCCAAACAATGTTTCATATTCCTATTTCTGGCCTCAAATATCTGTGTGCTAAGTATACCTTTATTTTATTCACATAGGAGAGAAAAGAATCGGGACATCAGAGGACACCAGGGACCCCCAACCTCATAAAGAAGGGGAAGTCACCACACCACAACCTCAGGATGTGGAGGAAGGAGAGGTTATTGAAGTGGGCGAAATAGTGACCACAACAGGTGAGTGTCTGAGACCACAGCTTCAGGTAATAGATGGATGCCTGCACATTTATAATACATGGTGTGTTTTTTTTATTTTAGGTGATGTGGATGTTGTGGAAGAAGAAACTAATTTCACCAGTGCAAGTGCACACGTCCTCATTGGGGAGATCATGGTGTGCAATCATGATTTAGAAAAAATAAAGGAAAACATCAATAATGTTCAACAAAAAAATGAAGAACATCATTGATGTTTTAGGCAGAATATAAAACACACCAACATTTTAGCATTTTTTTATTTTTATTATAACTTTTCTAAAAAATGTTGAAAGCCACATTTTGAAGATGCACAGTGTGTCAACATGTGCTATCTGCCATCACGGGATATCAAGGTACGCGTTTTGATCAAGGTACGGGTTTTGTGGGTGCGACCCCTTCCTCACAACTCAAGTAGCTGAGAGGAAGGGGTTGTACCCCCGAAACACGTCCATTGATCCCCCATGATGGTAGCTAGCACACGTTGACCTTAAGCATGGGATCAGTAATGAAATCCACATTTTGACTCCAATTTGTGTGCATCTTCAAAATTTGGCTTTCACAGGGGTGGCATCACCCCATCTGCTGAAGGCAAGATCAACACAGTTTGGACATACTATAATGTCTGATATTGCCTTCAATTTCTCAAAGTTGAACTTTGTAAGTTTCTGAGTTGTGTATTGTTGTATGTTTAAAAAACATGCCTGATTACCACAAAAAAGGATATTTCTACTGTAAAAAAAATGTATTTTAAAAATATGTTGCTTTGTTCAAAAACCCTTTTCTAAATGCACATGTGAATGTGCACAGAGTAAAAAATTTTCAACTCAACAATGTGTGGCTTCTTCTTTCAATGCTCAATAGCAGTTTTTGCTTAAGTTGTTGTTTACAGTGACAATGGGGGTTATTTACTAAAGGGAAATCCACTTTGCACTACAAGTGCACTTTCAGTGCACTTTCAAGTGCAGTTTTGCAGTGCACTTGTAGAGAAAAGTGGATTTTACTTTAGTAAATAATACCCACAGTGCAAGATAATTTGTA
The DNA here is from genome assembly GCA_037952925.1 of Lithobates clamitans. Lineage (NCBI taxonomy): Eukaryota > Metazoa > Chordata > Amphibia > Anura > Ranidae > Lithobates > Lithobates clamitans. The sequence continues at coordinate 2,529,392 of JBBGZY010000404.1, read as the reverse complement.
TCAATCAGGCCATTTTCTTAACTCCAAAAAATAAATTCATGGTGCTGAAAATGATGAATATTTTAAGCATTAATGCATTATATACATTAACAACAAAAACAAGGTGTGTGTAGCAGACACACAACATAATAGTTAGCTGAAGAAGAGATTGTCACCTCATGTATCAAAGAAATTGCGTTGGCACTATTGAAGAAAATGGGCAAAAAAAAACCATTGGATAACCTAGGAGACAGCTAAAAGAAACACAAGCAGTAAATCAAAGGAAATATTATTTTATTTTAAAATACAAATTTATTCAAAAAAGGTTTCTTAAACATTTTCTGGCATATCAATGGCCCCCCTACCAGCAAAGTACTCCATATATTTTTGACGGACCTTTCGGGCGCTTTGGGGGGCCAGGACGGCCAGCTTCAAGCGCCGTCAGGGTTTGGTCTGGAAATCCTGCCTCAGGCCCAACTGAGGCCACATAGTTCATCAAATTTCTCCTTAAAAAGTTGTGGAGAATGCAGCATGCAAGGATTATATGGTTAAGTTTATATTCTGCCATGTTGATTTGCATAAGGAATAGGCGGAACCGTTTTGCCATTATCCCTAAAGCATTCTCCACCACTCTTCTGGCTCTGGCCAGCCGGTAGTTAAAAACCCTCTGGTCTGGGGTGAGGGTCCTCATGGGGAACGGCCGCATCAGGTGTTCACCAAGCCCAAATGCTTCATCAGTGACAAAGACGAATGGCAGACCAGCAACATTGTCTTCCAGAGGTGGCAATCCCAAGCCACCACTCTGGAGCCATCCATCTGGCCATTCTTCCCCATGTCCACATAGAGAAAACCCCTTGTAGTTGTAATAGTATGACCCCGAGTTGGGGGGTGGGACTATGTGGACGTGTTTCCCATCTATTGCCCCTCTGCAGTTGGGAAAGTCCCACCGCTGGGCAAATTGGGAAGCCACAGTCTGCCATTCCTGTGCATTGAAGGAAACTGTGGAGTGAAACAAGAAAATAATGAATTAGGACTTTTGCAAATAACATTGCAAGCAGATTAGACACAAACATTCTCGGCCAACATCAGTATAACATTTATTTGAAGGAGTATTTAAATAAAAAAAATCTTAAGGTCCACTTATCAGATTCCTCACCCCCTCTGATGGCCCATTGTAAAAATTTTAGGGGGGGGATGTTTTGGACAGGTAACCCTCTCCACTTCATTGAGAGCCGAATGCATACATAATGTGTGTTACTTTGGCCAGCCCCTCCTTACTTACACTATTGGCAGCCCACTGGACAGGTAAGAAGTGTCATAGTATAAAAATATGAATACACACTGTCCAAATTGAAGCACATTTTTACATTCTGAAATTAACTATCCAGATAATAGGAGAACAAAACTTTAAACAGTACCATTTGAAAGTATTCAGGCAGGCCCTTTCACTACATGCTTTGGTGAATTCATCTATAAATATGACCACAAAAGAGGTAGGTATAGTGTGTATTGGTTTGGCAAAGTCAGCAGATAGAGTATTGGTATCGGTTGACTTAGTGGTTGGGGGGAGGGGGGTTCCAAATGATTTTGTGACCCAAAAAAAAAGCCTCTGGCTCAGGGGGTGTTTGGGGTAAAGCACTACTATGGAGCTGACAAAATACATTGTTAAGCGACTAGGCTAGGTGTATATGTGCCCAGGATAGCATGCTGGGTAGGTTAGTGAAGGCAAATATGCATAAAGAACAAAAATGGAGCATTAAAAACTCCCAGCATGCATGAGGACAAAGAGGACATTCGTAGCATATTACAATCATGGTAATTCGGGAATGATGAAAGAAATACAATACATTAGCAAACATTAAATGCATAGAATGTGATGTTAAAGGATAAAACTTACCTTAATATAATCCTTCTGCAGGACCTGAATGATGGCAAAAGAGGTCTCTGGAATAATGATCCCCAGAGCCTGGGGGGGAAATGCCTGTCGAGAACTTGATGTCCTGCAGACTTCTACCTGTCGCCAAGTACTGCAACATGGTGACAAGCCTTTGCTTGGGAGTGATGGCTTGCCGCATGCAGGTGTCCTGCTTGGTCATATAAGGGGACAGCAAAGCCAACAGACGGTGAAAAAAGGTGTCCGTCATCCTGAGATAATTCCTGAAATCATCAGGATTATTCTCACGGATCTCCGACAACAAAGGCATGTGAGAGAATTGGTCACGCTGGAGCAACCAATTCTTCGTCCATGAACTCCTCCTCGCCCTGTTCATGGACTGGGCTTGGGTCAAAGTAAGAACCCCAACACCAAGCCCCTGCACAGCACGAACTCTACGATGAGTACGTACCCGCAACATGGCTTCAAAACGGTTGGCTGGTCAGAACGAACTAACAGAACGCACTGAAAATCAGAAAGGCCTGAGAAGAGCGAGGTGAAATTCAGAAACGAGCGGACAAGAACGCACTGAAAATCAAATATGTACTATAAATAGCATGCATTGAAAAACAGATGCGAACTGACTACACGCACTGAAAACCAGATACGAACCCACAAGCACAAACTGAAGAGCAGTAACGATCTAAAAAGCACGAGGCTGAAAAGCGCCAATCGTCTCTCACCAAACTTCTACTAACATGAGATTAGCAGAAGGAAGTCAAAGGGTGGGGCACTGGCTATTGTACTTCCTCTTTATAGTGCCATCGTACGTGTTGTACGTCAGCGTGTTCTTGACGAGCGGAATTTCTGACAACATTTTTGCCACCGTGTGTATGCAAGACAAGCTTGGGCTAACATCAGAAATAAATCCCAGGATTTCGTTGTCCGAATGTCCGATCGTGTGTACGCAGCATTAAGGTGTCCATTTGGCAGGACAAATGTTTTTAAAGGAGAAACTTTGGAAGACCTCCTGACATTATTGAGACAGACTTTGCCTATGATGACCCAGCCTAGGTCCAGTCTTTCGACTTATGATGCATCACGTGGCCTGTTAATTTGCTGGTTGTAAGTGGTCAACTATATCAACTGAGAGTGGTGAGAGGTTGCTGCAGAAGTAGAGATCTCCCCTCTGTTGGTTGGTCGACATCTGGTTGCACTTAGTGAGAATGGGCAATGGTATTACTATGCTGCCATTCAGGGGAGCTACTACAAGACCAGTGGCTTTCCTGCCTGAAACTTCTGTGATACCAACTCAGGGACCCAGGGTGTCTGGTGAGGCACCTCCTGTTATGTTTAACAGGTCAAAAAGCTTTTATCCTGCAGGAGACCTGTTACTCTGATTGTCTATAATAGTTTTACAGCTTTTTTAGATTGAACCTTGGGGTATATACTAAGTAAGCATATTTTGGCACAGGATTTGTCACCGGGTCCTTCTACATAGACATCTGCACACGTGGAGGAAACTGGAGTATTAGGCACTGTTTGATTTGTGCTCTCCCCATCATGCTTTGCCTTGGGAGGGTTACCTGTAGACAGAGTATGACTCTCTTGAATGAAGCACTTGCATGTGACCATGACTGTTGCATTCTATGCACTTAATAGTAACCTTACAGTCTTTAGCATGGTGTTCTGTGGAAACACAGCATTTGAAGCCATCCCTGAATTTCTTTAAAAGCTCTCTGCATTCTTGCAAGGATTTCTTTCTGAAGCCAATACTTAAGCAGGTGTGGTTTGTTATATGTGGGACATTGGAGATTTGGGTTCTCGAATTTTTTTTTCCAATCAGTTTTAACAGGGATTGGAGTAGGTTCGGTTAGAATATCAGTCCCTTTCACAGACACTCATTTGTATTGTGTGAGCTTGCAGGCCTTGGAGAAAAATCAAGAGAGTAGTACTCCGCAAAGGAGAAACATGGATAATTCTTAGTATCTGCGATTCTCCTAATAAACAAAAGTAGGAAAACGGAGGAAAGGAAACTTTATTTTCTTCCGTGTACCTTGATCCAAGTGATGCCCACTTTTCCTGTATACAATATACTATTGGGTTAACCCCACGAGCAATATCTAGAAAACTGAAGCTGGGAAGATGGGTATCAGTTTTGGTGAGTTGAAGTTCCAAGAAATGGTGACTAAGCTCTTTGAACTTTAGATTGCCTCTGCTAAATATTTTTGGAAGCTTTGCAACCTTTTACATAAAGCATCCTCAATGGCTTCTGGGCTGTTAAAGGTATGCTCAAGTCTGTCCCAAGAGGCATTAAGACCTGAGGCAGGGTTGTCAATGTAAACTGTTCAGAAGACTGAGGACCCAGCCACCTCTTAAGCAGATCGAGTTCTTCTGTAGTTGTGACATCTCTAGTTCACTGATTGTGGCTTTGAAGGTGGATTTTCAGCATCTATAGTTTCCAGGTTTGCCGTCAAATTTAGTGAGACTTGTCTTGGTGAGTTCTTTGTGAAGCATGTATTTAGTGAACTGTGATATTGGTTTACACAAAAGCAGATCACATGCAGTATTTAGGTGTCCAGACACATTTCACAAATCCTGCATGCGATCCTTAAACTGTCAATTCACTATACTGTTCTGCGATATTTACCGCAAAGCGCTGAAAATGCTCAGTAAATACCGCATGAATAGACATTAAACTCAATTCATCTCAGCATCCTTAACAACCAATGTGTCCTCAGCTGAATGAAAAACAAATTGACGGCATTGAAAAAGTAAGAAAAAGGGTCTGGTATGGATTTTAAGGGGAACCCTCCCCAAAAAAATGGCGTGGGCCCACACACTGTGGGATGTTACCAGCCTGAACAGCTATTTGATCCGATTCACTCTCATGTCATGAGCCCTCCCTTTCTTTCTTCCCATGATGACTACACTATGCTGAGAGCTGAGCCTCCTTGTGGATCCATCCATTTCCATCACAGTCCTTGACGTCCTTCCAGTTTCTACCCTCACTCCTGGGAGTTCCGGACTAGCAGGATCTCAATGCCCATCTAGACCCTCTGTAACGGGGGGTCATGGGGTTCTGGTAAGCGGCCAGGCTCCCTCTTTTGGTGGTGGACCCACACATTTATGACCTTACATATTTGAATCACCTGGGACTGTCTATCATTTTTTTGGGTTTCCTCCCATATGGACCTTAATGATCTATTACCTGGTTTATACCCATCACACATGGACTCAATTTGAAGTTTGATTGCACTGTTTGTGTTACAATACCGCACTGTTCACCAGAGGGACTTATGTATTCCCCTATACTTTCCTATATCGTGTGTGTTATAGTTTGGTATAACATTTCATTTATGTATATATTGTATTCAGTTTTTTTGGTGTGGCACCTCCTAGCCACATACTCACCAGTTTGCTAAGCGCGAGTCAATATTTTTTTCTCTCCCACCAATACCTATACCAGACCCTTCTCCAAGCATGCAGCTGGGCAGGTCAGGAAAAGGGGGGGGTGAGAGAGCAGCCCCCCCATAAACCATCCCAGGCCACATGCCCTCAACATGGGGTGTGCTTTGGGGCAGGGGGGGCTCTGCCCCCCAAAACATATTGTACCCCTGTTGATGGAGACAAAGCCCTCTTCCCCACAACCCAGTGGCCAGTAGTTGTAGGGGTCTGCAGGTGGGGGCTTATCGGAATCTGGAAGCCCCCTTTAACAGGGGGGCTCCCAGGCCCTGCCCCCACATGTGAATGAGTATGGGGTACATAAATAAAAGTAAATAAAAAGGCAGACACAGTTTTTGTCAAGTCCTTTATTTAAAAAAATTGTCCTTAGGTGTAGATCAATCATCAATCACGATGCCTGCTGCCACTGCCGACAGAGAAAAAAAGCTCCACTCCCGATAACAGCTGACAGGTGCACCACCTCCCACTGCTAAATAAACTAAGGGGTAGAGGCACCTGGTGGACACACCCCCTTGTGACATCACCGACCGGGGCATGCTGGCTTAATAGCGTGACAAGAGATCGGTACAACCAGCAGCGCTCCCCTGCCCCAAAGTAACCCCCCATGTTGAGGGCATGTGCACTGGTATGGTTCAGGAGGGTGGGGGCTGCTTGCTCGTCCCCCCAATTTCCTGACATGCTGGGCTGCATGCTTTGATAAGGGTCTGGTATGGATTGGGGGGGCCCAGACTGTTTTTTTTATTATTTTGGCGTTGGGATTCCCCTCAAAATCCACACCAGACCCAAAGGGCCTGGTATAAATTGAGGGGGGGACCCACGCTTTTTTTTTCAATGACAGCAGTTCTTTTTTCATGTAGCTGTCACTGACAGTTGATGACTCATCGGTTGTTAAAGATGTGGTTTGGTTTACTGGTTGTTAAGGACACCGGTGGCCGCCTGACCCTTAACAACCAGCTACAGTATTTACACTGTTTGTTAAGTACGTCAGCTACTGCCGGCAGTAAATTACCGCAAGCTTTCACTACTAAAATACGCATGACTTCATAAAATAGCGCATGCAGTATTTTAGTAGTGTTTTTTTAGTGAATGCCCAAAAAATTTAGAAAAACTCTTTGCGGTATCTTACCACATACTCAGATACGGTAAGATACCTCTTTGTGAATGGAGCCCATTGTCAGGATTGGCAAGCAAGATGGTTCCCCTTGACAGCTTTCTGTGAGCATTTGCAGACCAAAATACTGTACTTTACATAGATTTAGGAAATGTGCACATGCTCATACACCTGCGCATCTGGCTCATGCAGCTCTGCGTGCACATCCTGGTCCAGTGCTGTCTCGTCTACAGCATTTCAGTGCCTGTTACTCTGCTTCTGATCCCAGGCACCGACCAGGCTCGTCTTGACTATTATTGAACTCCACCTGCACTTACCCTGTCTTGTCTCCTGACCTCAACTGCTGGCTGCTCCTTTTGTCTCTCTTTTGTCTACTGATAGTTATTGACTCCTGCCTGTATTCAGACTACGATCCTGCCTCCGCCCTTGTACCTGATCCTTCTGCCAGTTCCTGGCCCAGCTTGCCTGACACCGCTTCTGCATTACCCACTGCTAGGCTGCTTACTACAAGCACCTGTCTACCACCTGTCAGTACCTGCTCATCCTCTCCATGCCACCAGACCGAGTCTTGCGTGTCTGCTGTTGCCAGTGCCAGCCAGTTTCTGCCCTCAGCTCATCTGTCACTATCCAGCTCATCTTCTCCACTGTAGTGCACCATCAACTTCCTGCTGCTTGGCCTGAACATTCTACTGGTTCCACTGCTAGCTGCTTCCACCTCTGCTTTCTTTTGAGCAGCTTCTGCTTCTACCTCAGCTTCCATCAGTGCTTTCTTGTGAGCGGCTTCTGCTTCAATTTCTGCTTCCATCAGTGCTTTCTTGCGTGTGGTTTTGGGCAAAAGTTCCATGAATTTTACAAGCTTCAGCATCAGCACAGGCTTTAATAAGTTGTTGGCTGAGAGTAGAAGATCTTGATTGTAGAGACATGGCAGATCTGGATGAGTGTCTTGCAGATGCAAACCGATGAGTTTTAGATTAATCAAGTTGTGTAATTCTAACTTCTGCCTTTGTCTTTGTTTGTAGTACAAAACTGTCTCTCTTTAGATTAAAGTGGTTCTAAAAGCAGCATATAGATTATGGCAACATTTATTTCATCTCCAGCAACTCTTGTTCTCTGTGTGGAAACAGTGGTCTGTCTGTAGAGGTCCAGACACACCCCCTGAGGATCAGTCCTATAGCTCTGCAGCAGTAGATGGCTGCATTCATCTTTATGTAATATCGCTGCTTATGTGCAGCCAGCAGCAAACGGAAGGGTGAAAAACAAACCTGCAACTAGGGGAAGGTTTCCACAAAACAGTAAAATCCGAAGCAGTTTGCTAGAACAAAGCTCTTATGAAATATGGCAGCTACAAGGCTATGTGCTTATTTACAACAGAAACAGTTTTATAGAGTTTTATGTGCATGATAATAATTATTTTTACCAATTGTATGGCTTCATTTTGGGAGTTAATAGTGTTAAAGTGCTATTAATGGCAAAGTAAGCACATGGGCTATGATTGACCACTACCATGAATCATCTGGGCACTCAATATCAGCTCTGCTAGTTTGTTCATATTTTTTGTGCAAAACTTGTGCAAATTATATTTAAACATTACTTTACAGTTTGCATATTTCATTTTTTATTACTAAGACCCCTTTCACACTGCCGGCACCCTCGGGCTTTCACACTGGAGTGCATGGAGCAGCTGTTTTAGGGTGGTTTGCAGGCGAAAGGGGTCCTACTGCATGGCCACAGATTAAAAGGTAAATGCTTTGTATATTTCTTGATTCTACATGAAACATTGTTTCACATTATGCTAGTCTTGGCAATTGGCCACATAATTTTTTTTAATTATACAATCTATTTTAGGAAGTAAGTGAGGTTTGTTCAATTCATATAGACATTTTGAATTCAGTTAAACATTTCATTTAGCCTAAGCCTGTAAAAATTAACCTTTTTTGCTTGGGCCAAGCTTACGATCTGCCACTAGCCAACATTTCTAGAATTGTAGGTAAATTCAGGCTTGTAACCAAGCCTGTGCGTTTTTCTGGGTCAGGGTTTTCAGTGACTCGGGTAGGCTGGATGACTCAGCAGCAGCATCTCTGGTGACTCCTCCCTGCTTGCTGGAAACTTGGAGAAGGTTTCAGAAGCAGTTGGGAGGGGTCTAGGAAGAGCTGGCTGGAGTGTTCTGAGGGCCCTGAGCAATCCCCAAAAGATGGGTTAGCAGGGGGCAGGCCCCCTCAAATACTCAGGGTCAGCCCAGTTGGGGCAGTTGAGTTTGGGTGGAAGATGGAGATGGAGTGCTAGTATGTCAGAGGCCATTGAGAGTAGCTCCCCAGTCTGGGTGGGGCGGGGGGTGAAGTCAGGTCTGAGCTCAGGTGTGGAAGGGACCCTTCTTCATGACACACATAGGGATCCTGACCAGGAGGCACAGGAGAGGACCACAGGAGGACAGCCAAGAGCGCTGGTGAGTGTTGCAGTCAGAGGACGGAGAGGCATGCCAGAAGGGACTGGGTGAAGGCAGTCTGAGATGGATGCAGAGTCAGTCTGGGAGGACTGTGGAGAAGTAGCCAGGATGGCTAGTGAAAGGGACAGCTGCAACCAGGTGGGCTGGCAGTGCCTGAAGAGGTGGTACGGGGAGCAGTAGCCATGGGAATAGGACAGCTAGCACCAAAGACCTCTATTTTAGCTACACTACTAAAGGTTGCCTGCAGTCCCTGCCTGCAAAGGACATTTGGTATGGTCTGATTACCCTCTTGTCAGACCATCCTGTCAGTGCTAGCTGGTCCTGGAAGTTGTGGTTCTACAAGTAAGTCTGTACTGGAGGTAGAAGAGGAGAAGTGTGTATATAACAGATCTATATATATTTGAGTCCAGAAGATTTATTATTGATCAAGTGGGCATCCCATAACAACCCTTCCCCATCCAAGTTTAAATCTCCTAATTAAAAAAACAAAACAAAGCTGTAAGGACTGCTTCTTGTCTTCAGAGTGAATGGAAAACTCATATGCCTGGCTATATGTCTGTATGGCAAACTGGGCTAGTTTGGAGCACTTCACAGTCCAGTTTTTCACTACTTCACAGTACCGGTTTTCAAACCCAGTAACCCATAGAGAAATCAGCTATGCATGAAGCAGTTGAGAAGAGCTGTGAACCCTGTCAATAAATACCATAAAGATCGTCCAACTTTCCAGAGATGATTAAAATGTGGTTCATACCGAGGGTAAGTAGAAAGGCAAGTGACAAAGATAAAAACTGGCATTTTCCAGTAGAGTGGCTCTTACTAAGAGAAAACAGTAAATCTGGTGTCCAAGTCAAATGTGTCTAAGCCTTCTTGTCAAAAATGCCACACATATGCCAGCCATACTCAATACATGAAGGTTAGGAGGGCCCTGCTCCTGAGAGCCTACAATCTAATAAGGAGCTGCTGGTGAAACAAAAGGTACTAACTGTGAGGGATGAACTAATGCAAGAAATAGAAGATTTGTTTATTAGCTGAAGGCAGGATAGGCCTCCCTGAAGAGATGGGCTCTTCAGGGATCGCCTAAAAGTGGACAGAATAAGAGATAGCTGGACAGATTGAGGTAGTGAGTTCCAGAGGATGGGAGAGGCTCTGGAGAAGTCCTGGAGATGAGCATGGGAGGAGGAGACAAGGGAGAGCAGGAGGTTTTCAAAGAAGTGGAGAGGACCGTTTGGGTGATATTTGAAGAGGCAAGATTGGTGATGTAGCTCAGGGTAAAGTTGTAAATGGTTTTGTATGTTATTGTTAGTGTTTTGAATTTATACGTTGGGCAATGGGAAGCCAGTGGAGGGATTAGCAGAGAGGGGTGGCAGACACTGAACAGTTGGTAAGATGGATGAGTCTGGCAGCAGCATTCATGATAGGCTGAAGAGGAGTAATGCCGCGTACACACGATCGCACATTCCGACAACAAAATCCATGTTTTTTTCCGATGGTTGTTGGCTCAAACTTGTCTTGCATACACATGGTTACACAAATCTTGTCGGAAATTCCGAACGTCAAGAACACGGTGACGTACAACACGTATGACGAGCCGAGAAAAATGAAGTTCAATAGCCAGTGCAGCTCTTCTGCTTGATTCCGAGCATGCGTGGAACTTTGTGCGTTGGAATTGTGTACACACGATCGGAATTTCCGACAACGGATTTTGTTGTAGGAAAATTTGAGATCCAGATCTCAAATTTTGTTTGTCGGAAATTCTGACGGAAAATGTCCTATGGAGCCTACACACGGTCGGAATTTCCAACAGCAAGCTCCCATCAAACATTTCCCGTCAGAAAATCCAACTGTGTGTACGCGGCATTAGAGTGAGTTACAATAGTCAAGGTGAGGAATAACAAGGGAGTGAATAAGTTGCTTAGTGGTTTCAATGATTAAAAAGGGGAGTATTTTGGAGATGTTATGGAGGTGAAGTCTGCAATATTTGGATAGCGATTGGATTTGGGGCTGAAAGGACAGGATTACAACTAGCACCCTGGCATGAGGGGAGTGACTGATGGCTGTATTATTGACCTTGATGGAGAATTCAGGGGAAACGGCTTGGGCAGAAGGAAATACAAAAAGCTCAGTTTTAAAAAGATTGAGTTTGAGGAAGTGGTGTGACATCAATGCTGATACTGTATGTCAGTTTGTAAATTAGTAATGCCAGAGGAAACTGAAGAAGTGAGATGAGAAGTAGAGAGATAGATTTGTGTGTCGTCGGCATCGAGATGGTACTGGAAAGCTATGGGAGTTTATCAAGTGACCACAAGGGAGGAGGTGTAAACGGAGAAGAGAAGGGGACAGAATTTTGGGGTACCCCTACAGAAAGAGGAAGTAGGGAGGAGGAGACAGAGTTATAGGTAACACTGAAGGACTGCTGTGAAAGGTAGGACGAGATCAATGTGGGAGATGTGTGCTTTCTTTTCCAAAAATTATGTGCATCAGGACCTGTGCTGACAGGTTTTTGTTTCACCGCAGAATTGTTTCCCCATCCATTGAAGTCAAATGAGGGCCAAACGCGCCTGTCAAAGAATACCTAATGATCTCAAAAGCATCTCAAACTGATATCAAAAGCAATATGAAAATTATATAATAATTCCAACCCTGCTCTGGGTTAAAAAACAAAACAAACTAAGCCAATATCACTTTACATTAAAACCTCAACTGTATTATAATGTATTTAATTTTTATTAAATAAATCGAGACAACCTAACCTATATATTAGGGTACCCCATATCTAATAAACAAATTATTGTATCAAGGCAGATATTGTATTAATATAAATACACACTGCTATCTAGAGGTAATATTATTTCTTGCTAGGCAAACCACATATAAATCTTTCATGTCATATATCTTAACGTTTTATAAGACAAGCTACGACATTATGTGCAGCAATTAAACTTAATAATTTATAGTTGTTCAACGTCTGTAAACAACCATATTACACACAAGGCGTTACAAATTGAGGATTCTATGTAAACAAATCAATGTGAGCACACTATCTGACAATGAGGCAGTCTTATAAATGTCTACAATATATGACATGAAAGATAAGTGGTTTGCCTATAGATAGTGTGGGACATGCAGTACTGTATATCAATATACTAAGTATTGTTCTAATAATACAGTAATATATACATTTTGCATTAAATATATGGAGATTGCAACATAGAAATCAACAACAATCTAATACTTATGCCCCCGTACACACGATCGGAAATTCCGCCAGCAAAAGTCCGATGTGAGCTTTTGGTTGGAAATTCCGACCGTGTGTATGCTACATTGGACTTTTGCTGGCGGAATTTCCGCCAGCAAAAGATTGAGGGCAGGTTCTCTATTTTTCCGACGGAAAAAGTTCCTATCGCCTGTAGCAATTCCGATACGCAAAATTCCTACGCATGCTCGGAAACAATTCAACGCATGCTCGAAAGCATTGAACTTCATTTTCTCAGCTCGTCGTAGTGTTGTACGTCACCGCGTTCTTGGCGGTCGAAAGTTCAGAGAACTTTTGTGTAACCGTGTGTATGCAAGGCAAGTTTGAGCGGAATTCCGTCAGAAAAATCATCCAAGGTTTTTCTGACGGAAATTCCAATCGTGTGTAGAGGGCGTTATATTGTTTAATGTTTTTTTTTTATTAACAAAAATGATCACAGATCTCAATCACTCATTTGTAAAATTTCATATATATAGACCATATACAGTCATGCTCAAAAGTTTGCATACTCTGGCAGAAACTGAAATTTTGGCATTAATATTGAAATTATGACTGATCATGCAAAAAAAAAAAAAAAACCTGTCTTTTATTTAAGGATAGCAATCACATGAAGCCATTTATTATCACATAATTTTTTGGATCCCTTTTAAATCGTAATGATAGCAGAAAGCACCCAAATGGGCATGCTAAAAAGTTTACATACCCTGGAATGTTTGGCCATGGTACAGACACAGAAGGTGGTACACACAGGTTAAAGTGGCAATTAAAAAGGTTAATTTCCCACATTTGTGGCTTTTTAAATCACAATTAGTGTCCGTGTATAAATAGTCAATAATTTTGTTAGCTCTCACATGGATGCACTAAGCGGGCAGGTAGCTCAAGATCAAAGGATTGCCTGGTAGAGGCAAAAGAGAAGGTGCTTCTAAAGGCAGTAAACACTAAACTTCTATTAGCCCAAGCAAGTTTAAAACTTACAAGTGTACAGGCTCATCAATATAAACAGTGTCCAGCGGGAGGGGTCCCTTTTGGACATAACAACTGTAATGGTGTCCTATACTGGCCAGCGGTGGAGAGCTGTGTGTAAAAAAAAACAGGAGGGGCAGCCGCTCTGTGAGGACCAGTGTGGCGCGCAGGTTCCCCCGGAAGTGACGTCAGAGTGGACAGGAGGCATTCCCGAGTATGCCCATTCATTTCTTCTTCAAAGCCAAAGCCATGGTTGATAAGCCTGTACACTTGTACATCTTGTAAGTGTTTTTTGAATCTTGTTTGGTCTAATAAAAGTTTAGTGTTTACCGCACTTAGAAGTGCCTTCTCTTTTGCCTCATGAATATGGAACTTAAAAAAACACTGCCCATGCAGGTTACAGGCGTGCATTATTTTATGTATTCCTGTAAAAGCACCTCTATGTTAGCCTATGTGGCCATGCACACATAGGCGTTTGCAGGAGTATTTGAAGAGGAGCGTTTACCAAAAACTCCAATACACCAAAAACATATTCTGAGGGAAGCTTTTGAGCAGAAAAAAAAATGCAAGTACAGGGGTAAGGGCATGTCTAAATGGACATAAATGCAAGTGTATGCATGTAAGTGTATTCCAATAGCTAGAATAAATCATATTCTGGCCAGTAGAATGCATTTATGCTTCCACACTGTATGCAAATAAAGGCATGTATATACATTTTGTAACATTAGAGGCTTTTTTTCTTTCACATTCTTTCAGAAAAAAATGCCGCCTTTTTCATAAGACTGTGTGCATGAGGCCTATTTGAAATTGATATATTGATAATTGATTGGTACTTTTAAAATGTATTTTACACAATGAAAAGATAACACTGTAAAATCTCACATCTCGTTGCTTCTTGTTTAAATTTGTGCATCTTAGTTATCATCCTGTTATACTTTCCAGGCTTCTACTCCTTCAGCTATACTTGTCTGGCTACATCCTGAAAACATATGTTTAGTGATGCTTATAAATATTTATAGACTATTTTCTTTCAGGCAAAAATGGCATAGAGAAAAAACATGAATAACCAGCTCAAATGATTAGGCTGAAAGAATGTAGAAATTGAAAAATGTCAATTTACTAAAGACTTTTTAATAAAAGTTGACATAGATTATAAAAAGCTCATCTTCTTCTGACATAAATCTTTTCTCTACATTATGATGATTAGAAATTGTGAATTCTGCTTGTTTTGATATAATAGTATTTTGTACAGGAGAAATATGTAAAGCTAACTGCATTGTTCTGTAAACAACTTCTTAAAAAGAGGAATACTCTTAAACCAACATTTAAATTCTTCTAATATCTTGAGTAGATGCTGAGTCGGGTCACGTGCTAATCTACGTGATATAGTATAGGAATATATTGAGCTTGGGGAAGAAGTATAGTTAGAATTAGGTTAATTTAAGTGTATAGGAATTCTCTTAAGAATAGCTGCACCCATGGTGAACATAACATGTCACTGGGAAGCAGTGGCATAGGCAACAGCTGGTTTAGTTGAGTAGCGGCACTGAGTTTTAACATTTCTTGCTTCCTCCTAAGCTAGTGATTCCTGAAATTTGTCAGGCTATGACATACACTGTTTAACTTCAAATGTTTGTTATACATAGCATAATGTTGTGTTGTATTTTACATTTTTCAGCAAAAAAGACCCTAATGACCCCACCATCCAACTGAGAAGCTGATGTGAATATATACATTATCTCACAAAAGTTCCTCTCGTCTTAAATTAAGGTTAATCTCCTTGATCCATCGATCTATCATCTATCGGGTATTTTGATATCCATTTTTGTAATATACAGTATCTCACACAAGTGAGTACACCCCTCACATTTTTGTAAATATTTTATTATATCTTTTCATGTGACAACACTGAAGATATGACTCTTTGCTCCAATGTAATGTAGTGAGTGTACAGCTCGTATAACAGTGTAAATTTGCTGCCTCTCAAAATAACAAACAGTCATTAATGTCTAAACTGCTGGCAACAAACGTGAGTATACCCCTAAGTGAAAATGTCCAAATTGGGCCCAAAGTGTCAATTTGTGTGGCCACCATTATTTTTCAGCACTGCCTTAACCCTCTTGGGCATGGAGTTCACCAGACCTTCACAGGTTGCCACTGGAGTCCTCTTCCACTCCACCATAAAGACATCACTGAGCTGGTGGATGTTAGAGACCTTGCACCCCTCCACCTTCTTTATGAGGATGCCCTACAGATGCTCAATAGGGTTTAGGTCTGGAGACATGCTTGGCCAGTCCATCACCTTTACCCTCAGCTTCTTTAGCAAGGCAGTGGTCATCTTGGAGGTGTGTTTGGGGTCGATATCGTGTTGGAATGCCCAGTCTCCGAAGGGGGGGATCATGCTCTGCTTCAGTATGTCACAGTACATGTTGGCATTCATGATTCCCTCAATGAACTGTAGCTCCCCAGTGCCGGCAGCACTCCCACCACCATGCTTGACTGTAGGGAAGAAACACTTGTCTTTGTACTCCTCATCTGGTTGCCGCAACACACGCTTGACATTATCTGAACCAATAAGTTTATCTTGGTCTCATCAGACCACAGGACATGGCTCCAGTAATCCAGGTCCTTAGTCTGCTTGTCTTCAGCAAACTGTTTGCGGGCTTTCTTGTGCATCATCTTTAGAAGAGGCTTCCTTCTGGGACGACAGCCATGCAGACCAATTTGATGCAGCGTGCAGCGTATGGTATGAGGTAAAAAGCAAAAAAAATAAAAAAAAATATACAGCACTGTGTAAATAAAGGTAAAAATATCAGCCAACACAGCTATAGACCAAAAAGCAATATGTGTGATTTTAAAAAATTGCGTAGCGCTAAAAGACCTTATGAATAATGTGTTACATATACTCGTTGAAGTGTGAGTAACATCAAGTGCAAAAAAATCTCAAAATGAAATACTGTATCCAAAATCTGTGTATGGATAATGACACTAGTGCTAAAGATTATCTAAATAACCCAAATTGCAGATTAAACTAAATCTGAGTTGTGTAAACAAAACAACATGTTATATACACCACAATATAAAATAAATGTAAATATTTTCAGTGACAAAAATTATATAGACGGTGAAAAAAATAGCGGTGAGAAAAATATTTTTTCTTAAAAATTAAAGTGTGACTAATGGGCCGTACACACGGTCGGACTTTTCGACGGGACTTGTACGACAGACTTTCCAGCGGATATTCGACGGACTTTTGACGGACTTCTGACTGACTTTTTAACGAACGGACTTGCCTTATTATAGTTTTGTTAAAACCAGATAAAAACCCTAATAATCCTGAATCATATCGTCCAATATCACTACTTACGTTGGATGTGAAGTTATTGGCAAAGGTGTCAGCGATTAGATTGGCGAAAGTAAAATCTAACATAGTGCACATAGATCAATGGTTTTATTCCAAATAGATCTATTGCAGTGAATATAAGGCGTCTATTTCTTAACCTGCAGGTCCCGTCTGAAAGTTTGGGTAATAGAGCTATATTGTCCCTTAAAGCAGCAAAAGCTTTTGATAGTATAGAATGGGACTATTTATGGCATTGTTTAGAAAAATCAGGTTTTGAATCCCAGTTTATAAGTTGGATACAACTCCTTTACGCTGCACGGGTGGCACGGGTGCAGGTAAATGGACATATATCTGCTCCATTTCCACTGCAACGAGGAACAAGACAAGGATGTCCATTATCACCCTTGCTTTTTGCATTGGCTTTGGAACCGTTGGCTGTCTCTATCCGGCAATCACTGAATATTATTGGGTTTTGTAGACCCTTAGGAGAGGATAAGATTGCTTTATATGCAGGTGATACACTTTTATGTCTCGGAGACACAATATCTTCTTTAAAGGCAGCGGTGTCTTTAATCAAAATATATGGCTCTTTCTCAGGTTTTACAATTAATTGGGATAAATCAGTTCTTTTGCCTATGGATCCCCCGGTGACCAATCTGTCAAATTTAGCCTCTCAAATAGCTGTAGTTTCTAAATTTAAATATTTGGGCGTACAAGCTACATCACAAGTTAATACATATGTGGAGAGAAATTTAGCCCCATTATTTAAGCGGTTTACGCAAGTGAGAAAAATTTGGCGTAAACTCCCTTTAACGATAATAGGTAGAGCTAATTTGATAAAGATGATATGGATGCCAAAATTATTATTTTTGTTGCATAATTGTCCTGTATGGCTTCCTCAGAAATTTTTCAAACAAATAGATACCTTGTTTAGAGAACTTATTTGGAGATATAAACATCCCCGGATTAGATTAGAAATCCTACAGTTGCCAAAAGATGAAGGAGGTCTGGCTGTTCCGAATGCCAGATTGTATTATCTGGCATCCCAATTTCAGCAATTAAGTGGATGGAATGTTATAGACTATGAGGACCCCATACAACAAATTATATTTTCCCAGCTGCCAATAGATCCACCGGTACAGTTAATTGTAGCTTATCACTTCTATAGAAAACATAATTATCCTACATTTATTTAATACATAAGATTTGGACTACTATTCAACAAGATACTGAATATGAGGGATATGATCAATATATGCCCTGTAACCTGGGGGACAGGTAGCAGGTACAAAGCTCCCTGGGATGAGCAGTCTTTCAGGCACAGATACCAAATCCAGTGAAATAGTGACAAACAGTGCGGTGTTTATTTGTGATATATACAAGTCTATATACAGGTGCTGTACAGTGTTCCAAAAAAAACAAATAGGAACAAAAATAGCCAAAACAAAACATAGCCGTGTCTCGGCACTAACTAAACAATATTTACAGATCCTAACTACCAGGCTGAGCAAGCCTACAGCTTGTCAACTTCCACATACCTTTTTGCTCTCCTACACAGAAGTTGTCTGAGTATCCCAGGCCAAGAGCAAAGGCTATCTGCTCAGGTGAGCTTAAATTAGCCTGGGGGAGAGGACCAAGACCTGAACTGGACCATGGATCAGAGATCCCTGAACGTGTATGAAAGGAGCCTGGGAGATGTATATACCCCGAACAGGACTTTTCCTGGCTCTCTCTGGGACGCTTTGCTACAGCCCATATGGGATAATCCGCAATTGCCTGAGGTTGCGAAGCTTGAAAATTTTGATTTATGGAAGAAGGCCAGAATTCTGCTTCTTTGTCAACTTTATGATAATGAGGTTTTACAACCATTTGATAAACTGGCAGAGAGATATAATTTGCCTAATAAGTTATTTTTTCAATATTTGCAACTATGGCATGCTTTGCAGAGTCAAGCAAGGACTTTTTTTATTAAAATATTATCCTTCATCAATTTTAACTTTAACAGTAACTGTAAAACATTCTAAACAGGGACTTATAGGGGACTTATAGGGAGTATATACTCTTCTCTGCAAATGAACTAATCCACAAGTGGGTAGCTTTGGGCAGCCATGCAGGGATCTAGAGACACTTAGTGACGAGGAGTGGGAACAAGCTTTGAAGAATTTATTTGAAGTATCCTTATCCTCTTCCCATTGTCATTCACAGAGCCCATTATACCCCTTTAATGTTATACTCTTGGGGTAAAGTAGCTACACCAAACTGCCCAAGATGTACCACTGATACAGGTACACTTATACACATGCTCTGGCAATGTCCCAAATTGCATCGCTATTGGGAGGGTGTATTTAACACTTTAAATTTCGTAAATTTCTTAGGTTCCACGCAGGTCCATCTTGATCCAAAAATAGCATTACTAGGGATTATATCAGAAGAAACCCTTCCAGTTAAAATGCATGTGATATGGTTGAGAACTATCTACCTGGATACCTACAGTATCTCACACAAGTGAGTACACCCCTCACATTTTTGTAAATATTTTATTATATTTTTTCCTTTTTTTTTTTTTTTTTAAAGTATTTATTGACAAGCAGTACAGTACAGTTTAAGGCAAACAATTTTCTTTGAAGCCGAGCTTAAGAGAAGTAGGCCTGACACCCCAACTGGCGACAAACTGTGTCAAGCACTGACTAAATCTATATTTCTAACAATGTGCTCTTTCAAGACCAGGACGTGTCTCACCTCTCGGGAATAACAGCCAAATCCCAAGGGGCGAGAGCGTCCCTATGTGAGTCTCCTGTTCGTTACAATTGCCAACCAGTGAACAGCAGGATACATTCGGAGGACCTGAGACTATTGTTTGAGAGTACCTGAGAATGCAGAACTGTAAGGTACATGTACTCTATAAAATGAGTGCTGGAGCACAGACATAGACTAAATTAAGCTAAAAAATAAAGGTAGAAGAAAAAGGAGAAAGAGGAGGGAGAGGGAAGCGATAAGAAATAGAGGGTGTGGGGGGGTTGCCAGTACTCGATGGTAGAGAGCTTATCCGTTAAGCGCTAACTCTAGGAATAAGGGATATGCCTACGTGCCTAGCCCAGGGTTCCCATGTAACCTCAAATGTTATTATATCTTTTCATGTGACAATACTGAAGAAATGAAACTTTAATACAATGTAAAGTAGTGAGTGTACAGCTTGTATAACAGTGTAAATTTGCTGTCCCCTCAAAATAACTCAACACACTGCCATTAATGTCTAAACCGCTGGCAACAAAAGTGAGTACACCCCTAAGTGAAAATGTTCAAATTGGGCCCAATTTGCCATTTTCCCTCCCAGGTATCATGTGACTCTTTAGTGTTACAAGGTCTCAGGTGTGAATGGGGAGTAGGTGTGTTAAATTTGGTGTTATTACTCTCACTCTCTCATACTGGTCACTGGAAGTTCAACATGGCACCTCATGGCAAATAACTCTCTGAGGATCTGAAAAAAAGAATTGTTGCTCTACATAAAGATGGCATAGGCTATAAGAAGATTGCCAAGACACTGAAACTGAGCTGCAGCAAGATGGCTAAGACCATACAGCAGTTTAACAGGACAGGTTCCACTCAGAACAGGCCAAGCCATAGTCGACCAAAGAAGTCGAGTGTACGTGCTCAACATCATATCCAGTGGTTGTCTTTGGGAAAAAGACGTATGAGTGCTGCCAGCATTGCTGCTGAGGTTGAAGGGGTGGGGGGTCAGCCTGTAAATGCTTAGACCATACGCCCCACACTACATCAAATTGGTCTGCATGGCTGTCGTCCCAGAAGGAATCCTCTTCTAAAGATGATGCACAAGAAAGTCTGCAAACAGTTTGCTGAAGACAAGCAGACTAAGGACATGGATTACTAAAACCATGTCCTGTGGTCTGATGAGACCAAGATAAACTTATTTGATTCAGATGGTGTCAAGCGTGTGTGGCGGCAACCAGGTGAGGAATACAAAGACAAGTATGTCTTGCCTACAGTCAAGCATGGTGGTGGGAGTGTCATGGTCTGGGGCTGCATGAGTGCTACCGGCACTGGGGAGCTACAGTTCCTTGAGGGAACCATGAATACCAAAATGTACTGTGACATACTGAAGCAAAGCATGATCCCCACCTTCGGAGACTGGGGCAGTATTCCAACATGATAATGACCCCAAACACACCTCTAAAACGACCATTGCCTTGCTAAAGAAGCTGAAGGTAAAAGTGATGGACTGATCAAGCATGTCTCCAGACCTAAACCCTATTGAGCATCTGTGGGGCATCCTCGAATGGAAGGTGGAGAAGCGCAAAGTCTCTAACATCCACCAGCTCCGTGATGTCGTCATGGAGGAGTGGAAAAGGACTCCAGTGGCAACCTGTGAAACTCTGGTGAACTCCATGCCCAAGGGGGTTAGGGCAGTGCTGGAAAATAATGATGGCCACACAAAATATTGACACTTTGGGCCCAAATTGGACATTTTCACTTAGGGGTTCACATTTGTTGCCAGCGGTTTAGACATTAATTTCAGTGTGTTGAGTTATTTTGAGGAAACAGAAAATTTACACTGTTATACAAGCTGTACACTCACTACTTTACATTGTAGTAAAGTGTAATTTCTTCAGAGTTGTTACATGAAAAGATATAATAAAATATTTACAAAAATGTGAGGGGTGTACTCACTTGTGTGAGATACTGTATATTACAAAAATGGATATCAAAATACCCGATAGATGATAGATCAATGGATCAAGGCGATTAACCTTAATTTAAGACGAGAGGAATATAAACATAGGAGGAGCCCAATTTTTTTATTAAATATGGCATTGGTGGCTAGTCTCCAATCTATTTGAACAATCAGTTGAGTAAGATACTGAGGAAAACCAACAATGACATACGAGGGAGTTACGTTTATAAATATGGTAATGCTGGTTTGTTTTTGTTTTTTTTTTTCTTTTGTATTTGGGTGGGGATATATGTGGAAATTGTTTTGCGTGTTTTTGAATTGTTGTTGTATTATAAAAAAAAACTAATAAAAACTATTTGATTGAAAAAAAAAGACAGCTGCATTAAGCTATGCCTTTTTATCTGCCTAGAATTTATTCTTAAACATTACTTCTAATAAAAAATTGGAAAAGGAGCTTATCGAACAAGTTAATCATTTTACAATGGACGAATTACAAGCCCTCAGGGACCTCATGTTTCTTTTATGAGGAAAGTAACCCGGACGATCCTATCCCCTCTTCTGGTATTGTGGTGGAGAGAGCTGTCCCTCTTGCCAGCAATTACACAAGTACTCTCTTTAAACCAAAGTCCTGTCAGTTCCCAGATTTATCTGCCTCTCCTAAAATATGGGCTTTTTTGCAATTAACAATCAGAGATGTAAAGTCCCGACAGTGGGATAGAGCAGAGAGGAATAATTCCAGTGAACAACAAGAGGCTCTAAAATCCTTGCGACTACATGATGACATCGTTCTGATGTCCCACCCCCAATATCAAAAAATGTGTATTAACATCTTAAAAACATGAATGGTACTGTAAAATTGATTTACAACAAATTCCGTTATAGATTTATGAACTACAAGTTTTATGTACAAATGCCTACCTTAAAGGATTGATTGACCAAAAAACCTTAGAATACCTGATCTCCAAATTTCCAAAATGGGCGACTTTTTACACCCTCCTGAAGATTTACAAGAATCCAAAAAATCCCCCTGGGAGACCTATTATTTCTGGAATCCTTAACGGAAAAGGCTAGCAGATATGTGGACTCATTTTTAATGCCACATGTCACTTGCCTTTCATCAGCGCGGTATCCGGGTGATGGAGTCCTTTCTAAAAGAGCAGGATCATACTACCTGGTCCCATACTGTATTTATTCTGGATCTATTTAGATTTATACTTACCAGAAATCATTTTGTCTTCATGAACCTAGCCTACCTACAAAGGCAAGAGTGGCAATGGGCACTCGTTGTGCCCCGGCTTATGCCAATTTATATTTGGGGGGATGGGAGAGATGTTTCTTTTCTGATGAAAGATTTGTGCCTTATTTGAACCATGTGCAATTTTGGTTTTGGTTCATTGACGATCTCCTGATTGTGTGGACCGGGTCTAGAGATGAACTGTTGGTGTTTCACGATGCCCTTAACATCAATGATTTCAATTTGAAATTTACACACACAATTAATGCTGTTGAAATCGCATCTTTGGATTTGCTAATTTGCATTGATGAAAATGGATACATCACTACTGATTTATATCGTAAGCCAAGCTCGGGGAACATTATCTTGAATGCCCAAATTTCTCACCCTGCTCCACTCATCAGAAGCATACCATATGCACAATACCTGCGTCTTCGCAGGAATTGCTCATCTGAAGAAGATTTCTTTCGTCAGTCTGATCTTTTAAGATCAAGGCTATCTGACAGGGGATATTCTAGAACTTTGTTGAGGAAAGTCTTCAATAAAGCTAGAATAAGACCCAGAGCTGAACTCCTATTCAAACAAACTTCTAAAACTGAAACTAATAAAGTGAAATTCATCACTCGTTTTTCTGCTCATGAGCGATCTTTACATTCGCTGATCTCTAATAATTGGCACCTTTTAGCTGAAGATCATACCTTGGGTAAATACGTACGTCCCACCCCTTAGTTGGTATTTAGGAGGGCGACCTCACTGCGTGATATCTTGACTAGCAGCCATTACCAACTCAATCCGGAGACCTTATCTCGTTCCTGTAAGGGAACCTTTCGCTGTGGTAGATGTGGCCGCTGCCCATGGATCCGTGAGGGCACTGGCATATATCTACCTAATGGTCAATGGATCCAATCGAGACAATGTGCTGATTGTGCTACTTGTGGAGTGATTTATTTGATGACATGTCAATGCCATGCATTTTATATAGGCAAGACCATTCGTGAGCTCAGATTAAGGATGAGGGATCATCTTTATTATTCCAGTGGAGGTAAAATTGTGACATCAGTCTCTTGACACATAGGTTTACATCACAGATTTGATAATTCAGTGATTTCATTTTTTGTATCGGAAGTTGTCTCCCCTAACCCTAGGGGTGGCGACTGGGATAATGCTATTTTAAGGGCCGAGACCTATTGGATTGAAAAGCTTTCTGCTCTTAATCCCCCAGGGATTAATGAGGTAAACTCCTACAGACCCTTTTTCTAAGCGTTGATCCCATGGGACCAGTTGGTATCCCATAGGACTTCATGGCGCTATTCCTGTCTCTTACCATAAAATTCTTAAAATTCTTGGTTGTTCTTTCTATTGAAAGCCACCATTCTCTTTCTTTTCCACTCTGTCAGTGGTTCTAGCTGTATGGTACCCGAATTTGTGGATACTGCGATATTGTAGGGTTAGAATTTTATATAAACAATGGTTATCTGGACACTTTGATATTGAACTCACATAGCTAATACTATTTAATGGATTAATATATATTTTTGTATTTTTAGATTATATAAAAAAAATTGTATCCCCTCTTTTTCCTTCAATTACATTCCTCAGCTTTGGATTGGATCCTTGTGAATAGGGGCGATTACTCCCCATGTCCGACTTTCAAATTTTTTGGCGGTCTATCTCTCTTGGGCGAGTGTGTGATTCCCCACCCTTCTGTCTTCTGTGTTACATCCACTAGATGGCGCACACAGATATCAGACTTGTGGATGGGCCGACGTTTTTGTTTTTTTGTGTTTCACACTAACAAATCGTTGTGCAGTACTGTGCACGTCCACATGCACAGTCTGGAGTCGTATCTGTTGATGTCATATTGCGGCACCTTGGCGCACATGATTGACGTCTTAGTGGATAGGAATCAGGTGCACCTTATGGTATTTAAGGGGAACTGATTTTTCAGATGTTCCCTGTGGCAGCTTGGATGATGGTAGAGAGACAC
The DNA here is from genome assembly GCA_037952925.1 of Lithobates clamitans. Lineage (NCBI taxonomy): Eukaryota > Metazoa > Chordata > Amphibia > Anura > Ranidae > Lithobates > Lithobates clamitans. The sequence continues at coordinate 2,505,051 of JBBGZY010000404.1, read as the reverse complement.
TCTATGGAGTTGATTGACTGGTATGTGTCTTGCTATATGTGTTGGTATGATCTTTATGATGTGTTCCTGTATGAGCCATGGTCTAAAGATATGTTTTTCCAAAGATCCTGGTTGATCTGGTGTTTGTCTGAGATCCTGTGTATTACTTCACTGTGAACACTGTTTGAAGCTTGGATCCCTACTGAGTATATCCAGCCCGCATGATGTGATTTTGACATTATGTTTTGAGACCTATCAGATAGGTTGGTGTTTCTTTTGATCACTCTCATTAGGATTCAATCTGCGCTAAGACGTTTCAATCACTCTAACAATAAGCTTCTTTAATGTTCTTTATATATTATATAGAATTTGTATGTGGCTTTAGATGATTCTTGGACTATCTCCATCTACACCTGACTTTAACATCCACTTGGATATTACACTTTCTCCCCACCTAATTACATGCTCTGTGTAGTGAAGACTCCATAGGTGTGTATCACTAAATGATATACTTTGATTGTATACTTTGAATGTAATTACCTGAATTACAATGGTTGTGAGATAGATTTCTCCACCCTATGAACTTTTTAAATATTAGTTTTTTATTTTAAAGTATTTTCTTCTCCATGCAACGGTTTCTTTATGTGACTTCACTTTTCCTGGTTCCCGCACTCGCCCTTGTGACACCCAAAATTCTGGTGCTGGCTATGTGGGTGAGTTTATTTTTTCGCTCCTAAATTTATCATTTCACATGGGCCTAATCCTTAATGTCGAGGGATATACTGAGGGGTATATTAGATTCTATCTGTATTGTTTTAAGATACATGACAGCATACCATTAAGGTTGTTATTAGTTATGTCTTTCTGTTGCTAATACTGTATATTTGATTCATATGCTTTCTTGTACATCATTTTCTGACCTAATACACTCCTGAAGAAGGGGGTTACCCTGAAACATGTAGAGTGTGCAACTGGAAGAATAAATCCCCATGTGTAACAGCGCGGAATCATTATTATATACATCTGAGTTCTTCCAATTTATGTCAGACAAGTTGAACAGCGCGAAATCATTATTACATACATCTGAGTTCTTCCAATTTATGACAGACAAGTTGATGCTCCATGATTAGCAGCATCCAATGTATATTATCTACTATTGAAGGCGTTTTATAATGTGTATATTTGTGCATAATAAATTTATATATTTTTGTAAATTGACTGCTGTAAGTTCATATCATACCACGAGAGTCCATGTTGCCTGATGAAGTCACGTGTCGTGATGTAATGCGTAGGGAGTGGCTGGATTGACAGAACAAACCAGGAAGTGATGTAAGAGGTGTCTAATGCTGTCTACAATGAATTGTTTGCACCATTACTGCTGTTTTTTACTGCTTTTAAGTCCATTTTGGCCTTTAATAAATTAAGTTTAGTTAAACGGTTTTACGCTATGGGAGGCTTTTTCTTTATCCCCTTATAACATCTGACAACATTGGAACCATCATATAATTGGGAGCCTGGAAAGTCAGAGACACTGGTTGAAAACCTGTAGCCATGTCCAGCATTATCATTATAATGAAGACGCACCGGACTCCTACTGTGAGCCGCTGCATGTTCCAGTGTGAACCCAGCCTTAAAGTTGCACAATTTACAGTGCGGCTTTAGAGCACAACTTTGATGCCACTTTTGGTGAGATTTTGTTTCAACTTTACATTCTATGAATCAAAGTCACATTAAAAGTTAGTGCAGGCACCTTTTCAAAGTTGTTGAAACTTCAAGTCACAGTGATTTGAAAAGGCACCGCTAAAAAAGAACGGTGTGCAACTTGTCATGATGTTCAAAGTTGTATGACAAATCGCACAATTGTGAATGGACTCTCATGCCACGTACACTTGATCGGAAATGCCGCCAGCAAAACTCCGATGAGAGCTTTTGGTCGGAAAATGCGGCTGTGTATATGCTCCATCGGACTTTTGCTGGCGGAATTCCAGCCAGCAAAAGATTGAGAGCATGTTCTCTATTTTTCGGTCGGGAAAATTTCCTATCCGAAAATGCGATTGTCTGTATGCAATTTGGATGTGCAAAAAATCACGCATGCTCAGAATCAAGTACGAGACGGAAGCGCTCAGTCTGGTAAAACTACCGTTCGTAATGGAGATAGCACATTCATCACACTGTAAATTGTTGGATCTTTTAGTGCAGCACATTCTTTTGTTATTTATAATGCTAGAAGAATGAATTTGTTTTGCTGCTCATATTCACACAGAGTTCTCACAAACTTATTTCTTTATTAGTTCTCGTGATCTCCTGAATAATATTTTTTGTTTTTAAAGCCAGATCTTCATAATAATGTTTAGAATTATTTTAGAGTCATCTTTTTTATCCTTTTGTTTTTTTAATCAAGAGCTCCTGTTTTTTTGATCATTTTTAAATTCTTTTCTAGTGATATCCATAATTTATTATTTTTTTGTGTGTCAAGTTTCCACAACAACATTATTATCTTGTATTTTTAAAGCTCAAGGAGGTTGGTTGTTGTCCTTTGTTAAATTGACATTGTATTTTTGAAATGTACCTGCCTACTCACAAATAAACTGTCCTTTTTGAATAAAAACACAAAGGCAAGTATTTTCATATAAAAAAAATCTCCATTTATTGTGGCTAATAACAAAATAAAGAGGAAGGCAACGCTGGAGAAACTACTTGGATTTGCGAAGCCTTTGTATCCCAGGGCACACATCAATTCTGTAACTAAAAATTGGTAGCCTGAGAAGTCCATATAATAGGGAGCACAATCCGGTCCTGGACTCCCAGAGATCATGAACAGCAGCAGATGACGTATATGTCCCCAGGCTGTGGTACTACAACAGCCTGCGTCTTCTGAACCCAGGCCATCACTTTCATGTCTTCCTTGCAGCCTTCCCTGCAGGGTTCCTTGCAGCCTTCCCTGCAGCCTTCCTTGGAGGCTGTGGCTCTGGAGGTGGACTTGTGGCAGGAGGAGGAGAAGGAGGATGGGCGAACGCACATAAGTGTATGTTCTCACTAATTTGGCCCCTCAACCCCTTCTGAGGGGCCTGAAAAATAATATTCTCACACATGAAGCATTCGCCCTCCTCCATTTGCTGCAATTTTGCAGCCATAGGCCTCTTCAGCGTTGGGGGGTGTTTCAGGGCCGCATTAGCATCCTTAATGAGGCCCAATGCTGCCTCCTCCATGTTACTTCCCTTCCTGGCCCTTTTTGTTGTAAGGCGGAGGGGAGGCACCTGGGATTGGGTGAGGCTACTGGGCCTGGCCACCTCCTGGCTGACACTTACCCCGCCTCCTCCTGGCTGACACTTAGCCCCGCCTCCTCCTGGCTGCCACATTCCAGAGCCTCGTCCTGGCTGAGTTCTTCCTGTGTATGAAAAAGGGACATAGTTTTAGTTTTTGGTTCATCAATCACACACAATTTTCAGCTCATGACTGTTGCAAATTGAATGTTAATAAATAGAAAAGACTATCATGAGCCCAGCATTTTTCATTCTTGTCCCAATCATTTTTGGGCCCTACTGTCTATTGATATGTCAAACACTTTTTGTTCAATCATTCATTTGTTATCAATAATAACATTTAGTTAACAACAATAATTTTCGGACAATAAATATGTTCAAAAATATTATACCTGGCTCCAGCTGAGCTCCTCAACTTCTTCCAGGATGGAAGGCCCAGGTTGGTCCTCGGAAGACTCAGCTGGGGTTGAGGGAAGGGTGGATGGAAGTGTAGAAAGTGATTCCCTGGCTTCAATCTGGTCTTCCAGAAACCGCATCCTGTTGTAGTACCACAGACTGGGTACATACACATCCTTTGCTGCTGCTCCTGATTTCATGGAAGCCTGGACCTTATTAAGCTCCTTCCTATACATGCTTCTCAAGCTACCAATTTTCCTCTCCACAAACTCGATGTCTGCGATGTCTTCACAAATTGCAACAGTTTCTCCAGCGATGCCTTCCTAGCTGGTTTATTTTGATATAAGGGGTTTTTAACCTCCCACAAATTTCTCATATCCCTGCATCTGTCTATGAACTGGCCCATGAATTCAGGGACTTTGAATTGTTTCATATTTGCTGCAAGACAAAACACATGAAAAAACACTAATATCAGGATAAACTCTCCAAATCTTATCCCAATGTAGGCCTCAATCTTGAATCAGTGTAGGCCACGTATGTCCCAAGTTCAAATGTTACCTTTGTTCTCACAATCGGCACTTCCTCCACTCACAGATCGTACGTACAACACATGCATGTTAGCTTTATATACACTGAGCATGCATGAAACTTCGCCCCTTCTCTTTCATCGCAGTGGGAGAGGAACATGGCGGAGACACAGCAGGTGCGTAATAGCAGTAACGAGGAGGAAAGCCCGGAGCCAGAAACGTTCCGATCCCACAGGAGATTTAAGGCCTTTATAGAGATGGTGGAGATGGTGGACATCTTGAAGAGGGACGACTATGACGGGAAGTATGGACCTTACCTAAACCCAAATGTGAGAAAGGCCAAGATCATGTCTAAAGTTGTGGAGAGCCTGCACAGGAATTTTGGGGTACGACGATCCAAGGAGCAATTGAGGAAACGCTGGTCAGACCTGAAATTGAGGGAGCAGGATCAGTACAGAAGGATCAAGGAAGTGCTTCTAAAAAGTAAGTACTTGTCGTGTGTTCCTATTATTATTATTACTTGCATGCTGCTCCGTGTGCTTTTCTTTACTGTTGTACAGTTTAAAATGGCTACTTTCATGTTCATGGGTACAGTAATCGGTCGTAGGAAACATCGTTCATTTGTCAACTAAATACAATGTTTTGGGCAGATACAGGGTTAACTACATTTGGTCATGCTAATTTGTATTAAAAGAAGTTTAGAACATTGTTGTCTAGATCTGTTTGAAACTAGAAAGAATTGCAAACTTGATTTAGTGTAATGTAAGGAGAGGACACTCAGCAGTTGTTTACGCATCTGGACTCAGGAGTAGGGATGAGCCGAACACCCCCCTGTTCGGTTTGCACCAGAACTTGCGTACAGGCAAAAAATTTATTTGAACATGCAAACACCATTAAAATCTATGGGACACGAACATGAATAATCAAAAGTGCTAATTTTAAAGGCTTATATGCAAGTTATTGTCATAAAAAGTGTTTGGGGACCTGGGTCCTGCCCCAGGGGACATGGATCAATGCAAAAAAAAGTTTTAAAAAAGTCAGTTTTTTTTCGGGAGCAGTGATTTTAATAATGCTTAAAATGAAACAATAAAAGTGTAATATCCCTTTAAATTTCATACCTGGGGGGTGTCTATAGTATGCCTGTAAAGGGGCGCATGTTTCCCGTGTTTAGAACAGTCTGACAGAAAAATGACATTTCAAAGGAAAAAAAATCATTTAAAACTACTCACGGCTATTAATACATTGCCGGTCCGACAATACACATAGAAGTTCATTGATAAAAATGGCATGGGAATTCCCCACAGGGGAACCCCGAACCAAAATTGAAAAAAAAATGACGTGGGGGGTCCCCCTAAATTCCATAACAGGCCCTTCAGGTCTGGTATAGATATTAAGGGGAACCTCGGCCAAAATGAAAAAAAAAAATGGCGTGGGGTCCTCCTCAAAATCTATACCAGACCCTTCAGGTCTGGTATGGATTTTAAAGGGAACCCCGCGCCAAAATTTAAAAAAATGGCGTGGGGTCCCCCTAAAAATCCATACCAGACCCTTATCCGAGCACGCAACCTGGCAGGCCGCAGGAAAAGAGGGGGGACGAGAGAGCGCCCCCCCTCCTGAACCATACCAGGCCACATGCCCTCAACATTGGGAGGGTGCTTTGGGGTAGCCCCCCAAAATACCTTGTCCCCATGTGGATGAGGACAAGGACCCTGGCCGGTGGTTGTGGGGGTCTGCGGGCGGGGGCTTATCGGAACCTGGAAGCCCCCTTTAACAAGGGGACCCCCAGATCCCGGCCCTCAACCGTGTGTGAAATGGTAAGGGGGTACAAAAGTACCCCTACCATTTCACTAAAAAACTGTCAAAAATGTTAAAAATGACAAGAGACAGTTTTTGACATTTCCTTTATTTAAATGCTTCTTCTTTCTTCTTTCTTCTATCTTCTATCTTCCTTCGGTTTCTTCCTCCATCTTCTTCTTCTTCTGGTTCTTCTGGTTCTCGTCCGGCATCTTTCTCCGCGGCGTTGGCGTCTTCTTCCCTTCTTCTCCTCGCATAAACAAAAATAAGTGGAAAACAATTAGCCATCCGCTTGTTTTCCGCTTGCCATCTGGTAAGCGAGTTTTTCATTAGGTGGTGGCACTGAATAAGGATTTAGCTCACCCGGATGTTTTATGTGGATTTATTTGAACTGCATTACATTATCCTGGAATATATAAGCCATTGTTGACCCGCACCCTGATCCTTTCCACTTTTTATGACAATACCATGAATATAAGCCTTTAAAATTAGCACTTTTTATTTCTCCCATAGACTTTTAAAGGGTGTTCCGCGGCATTCGAATTTGCCACGAACACCCCAAATTGTTCGCTGTGCTCATCCCTACTCAGGAGTACTAGCGTGGGACACAAGAACAACATTTTTTTACGATTACAAAAGCTTTTATTGAAAGGTCTTAAACATACAATCAATGTGGCAGACAAAGTCAAATACTTTGAATCAGGTATCACAGCTACAGACATAGGAAAACGTTAAGGACAAGTAAAATGGGATCAACAGAAAGATAGTATACAGCTTACAATGCGTTTTTGTATAGATTATGCGAACATCGGATGCAAATATCCCTGAGGAACATTACTAGGTCATTAAAAAACAGTATCCCAATGATTCCATTTATTATCAAAAATATGCATAGTATCATACAATGTGTGATGGATGTGCTTAGATTGTTTCCATTCTGGCTAGCACTTGCGACCATAGAAGAGTCCAAGAAAGCCAATTTAGTGCTGTGACCCAGTGTATGGCTACGAAAAGCATGTGAATACGTTTTTCGCAAGGTGTAGGGATATCAGGGATGGAAGTGAAGCACAGGCACATTTGTATAGTAAGAGTTATTAAACGACCTGTAATGGTGGACACCTTTGAGGCTGCTTTCTGCCAGATAGGCTTAAGGAGTTTACATCTCCAAAAAATATGGGTTAGTGAGCCTAGCTCGTTACAGCCACAGAAACACAGAGGAGATACCGCAGGATATATAGAATGGATTTCCGTAAGTGTCATGTACCACCTAGTGTGGAGTTTGACAGCTGTTTCATGGATTAAGTATGACTTTGTATTTCTAAACATGTTAGTCAGCATCTCCTCCCATTTGGGGTGACCGAAGGTAATGCCTGTCTCCCTCTCCCAACTAATCATAGGTTTAGTTTTCTCCTCCAGAGCAAATTCATTGATTTAGACCATAGTAACCCCGAAAGAAGGAAGGGGAGGATTGCGTGTGTTTCAAAGGTGAGCCATGGGATATTGGTAGGGGGGGCATGCCATTGGGCTGTTTGTGCTAATCTAGCCGATAAGTAATAACGCTAGAGGTCCGGGAGGCCCAGTCCTCCAAGAGGTTGGGGTCTGTATAATAGAGATTTATGGAATCTAGGTTCTTTGTGGTGCCATATGAATCTGTTAACATCTCTTTGGATTGAGTCTATGTAAGATTTAGGGATGTAGATGGGGAGAGATCTAAAAAAAACCAGTAATTTAGGTAATATTGCTATTTTAATGGCGGTGATAAGTACTTAGGTACTTATCCAAGATTTTAAGCAAGGATCTGACATTGGAGACTATTGGATGATAGTTTGCCTGAAAAAGTGTCTGAAACGATGGGGTGAGCTGTATTCCCAAGTAGCGAAATGTTTGAGTGCACCAAGTGAATGGGAAGTGGCGCTGCAAGGAGGTTGCAAGATCGTTCGGCAAATTTATTGGCATAGCTGTGCATTTAGCCAAATTTACCCCCAATCCTGAATTCTCAAGGAATGAATCTAGCAGGGAAATTAGGTTCGGTAGTGCAATAAGTGGGTTTGTACGAAACAGGAGGACATCGTCTGCATAGAGACTAATGTTTAAATTCTTTGGGGCCTTTATGATATCCTTTAATATTTACATTCTCTGAAATGGCACAGGATAAGGGCCCTATCTCTAGGGCAAATAAAAGGGGGGATAAGGGGCATCCCTGTCTGGTGCCCTTCTGCAGTGAGAAAAATCGAGAGCTATTACCTGGTAACTTTATACGAGTTTGGGGGTCCCTGTATAAGGTGTGAAAACCCTGTAGGAATTCTCCAGTGATGCCAAATCTGGGTAATAAATGGTCCAGGTATGTCCAGCTAACGCTGTCAAATGCCTTATGAATATCAAGGCTAAGGAGAAGTGTCTGTTTAGAGTGTAAGTTGGCATCTTGTATTATATTTGTGACTAGGCGAATGTTGTCATTTATCTGTCTTCCGGGAATGAACCAAGATTGGTCAGGGGAGATCAGGGTCGTAGTGATTGAGTGTCTGCTAGTAGTCTACCAAAGATCTTTAAGTCATTGTTAATGACTGAGATTGGACGGAAGTTTTGGGGGAGAGAATGGTCTTTATGAGATTTCGGGATGAGGGACATGTTATCTAATAACATCTCTGCGGGAAAATCGTTACCTTTTAAGATATGGTTATAGAGCATAGCCAATTTAGGTGATAGGATATGTGAAAATTTTTTGTAATAAGAGGTGGAATAACCATCCGGGCCCGGTGCAGTGGACTTTTTGAGCGATTTGATTATAGTTGCAATTTCTGCTTCTGTGCAGGGAGCGTTTAAGACTTCCAACTGCTGGGTGGACAAAGTGGATAGTACCAGGTTTGAAAACCAAGATTGGGTTGTTGGGTCTTTTGTTGGGTGGGACTCTGCATATAAATTTTGGTAGTAATCTACAAATATGTGCATTACGTTGTTTGGATGTGAAACTAAGATCCCGGCCTGGTTGCGCAGTTTATAGGAGTGAGATCTCTTCATGGCCTGGTTGAGCTTCCGGGCAAACATTGTGGATGCTGAGTTGCTATATAACATAAATTTGGCTTTAGCCCATGTCAAGGCTTTCTCTGTTTTATCAGCCTGCTTCTTGCTATTTTTTTGCTAAAGGAGGTAAGAACAAAATTTTTAGGGTGTCCCACACAGGTACTCCAGTGGATACTTGGGGTGTCTCCATGTGTGAAACTTGTCCAAAAAATGTAAATATTCCAGCTTTGGTAAGGGAAAAATCATGTCTTCAGCTTGGAACTCTGCCAAAACAGACCCCACTTCCAAGCAATGTTTCATATTCCTATTTCTGGCCTCAAATATCTGTGTGCTAAGCATACCTTTTGTTTCATTCTCATAGGGGAGAAAAGACTCCGGACCTCTGAGGACACCAGGAACCCTTCATCTCCTGAAGAAGGGGAACAGAGGACACCACAACCAGAGAATGTGGAGGAAGGAGAGGTGGTTGAAATTGTCACCACAACAGGTGAGTGTCTAAGACCACAGATTCAGGTAATAGATGTATGCCTGCATATTTATAATACATGGTGTGTATTTTTTCTTTTAGGTGATTTGCATGTTGTGGAAGAACAATCTCCTCATTTCACGAGTGACAGTGTGCAAAGGCTAATCCAGGACATAATATTTTGTAGTCAGGATTTAGACATCATCAAGCAAAAAACAAATGACATAGAACAAAAACTGAAGAACATGATTGATGCACTAGGAAGAATCTAAATAACAACAAAATGACACCATTTTCTATTTTTGGGGACCAATTTTTTCAAATGTTTTACGCTGTTTTAAAAGCCAAATTTTGAAGATGCACACAGTGTGTCAACATGTGCTATCTGCCATCAGGGGATATCAATGTATGCGCTTTGTGGGTGCAACCCCTTCCTCGTAACTCAAGTAGGTGAGAGGAAGTGGTTGCACCCCCAAAACACGTCCATTGATCCTCCATGATAGGAGATAGCACATGTTGACATTAGGCATGGGATCAGGAGGGAAATCCCCAGTTTGACTCCCAATTTGTGTGCATCTTCAAAATTTGGCTTTGATGAAGGCAATATCAATACATTTTTGACACTATAATGTCTGATATTACCTTCAGTTTTTCAATGTTGAACTTTGTAAGTTTCTGAGTTGTGTATGTTATGTTTTGAAACATGCCTGTTTATGTACTAAAAAAATATGTTCAAAGTAAAACTTGAAAAAAACAAGATGTTTAAAAAAAAAAAAAAAAAGTTTTACAACGCACATGTGAATGTGCATGGAGTAAAAGGTTTTATACTCAACAAGTCTGGAGTTGGAAGTCTTAAACGCTCCCTGCTCAATACCAGTTTTTGTAATAAGTTGGTGTTTACAGTGACAATGGGTGTTATTTAATAATGGAAAAACTAGGAGAACCTAGGAGACAGCTAAAAGAAACACAAGCAGTAAATCAAAATCAAGATTTGATCAGATCAAATTTTTTTTTAATATCAAAACTATTTACAAATTTGCTGGCATAGCAATGGCCCCCCTACCCGTAAAATAATCAACATATTTTTGACGCACTTTACGGGTGCTTGGGGGGGGCAAGTCAGGACGGCCAGCTTCCAGGGCCGTCATTGTAGTTTCTGGAAGTCCGGCCTCAGGCCCAACTGAGGCAACATAATTCGCAGCATTTCTCTAAAAAGTTGTGAAGTATGCAGAATGCTAGAACTATGTGGTTAAGTTTGTACTCCGCCATATTTATTACTGTAAGAAATAGGCGGAACCTGGCTGGCCATTATCCCAAAGGCATTCTCCACGACTCTTCTGGCTCTGGCCAGCCGGTAATTAAAAACCCTCTTCTCCGGGGTGAGGGTCCTCTGGGGTGAGGGTCCTCTGGGGGAATGGCCTCATCAGGTGATCACCCAGACCAAATGCTTTATCAGCGATAAAAACAAATGGGAGTCCTTCCACGTTCTCATCCACAGGTGGCAATCCCAAGCCTCCACTCTGGAGATGTTGGTAGAACTCGGTCTGGGCAAAGACTCCACCATCCGACATCCGGCCATTCTTCCCCACATCCACATGGAGAAATTTGTATGTCGCTGACACCACCGCCATCAACACAATACTATGAAACCCCTTATAGTTAAAATAGTATGACCCCGAGTGGGGTGGTGGGACAATGTGGACGTGCTTCCCATCGATTGCCCCTCCGCAGTTGGGAAAGTCTCAACAATGAGCAAATTGGGAAGCCACAGTCTGCCATTCCTGTTGCATTGAAGGAAACTGTGGAGTCAAAAAGAAAAAAAAAATATTAGTACTTTTGCTTATAACATTGCAAGCAGATTAGACACAAACATTCTTGGCCAACATCAGTATAACATTTATTTTAAGGAGTATTTCAAGACAAAAATATAAGGTCCACTTATCAGATTCCTCACCCCCTCTGATGGCCCATTGGAAACATTTTAAGGGGGGGAGGGTTATAAATAGGGATGAGCTGACTGTTCGAGTCGAACATGAGTTCGATTCGAACATCGGCTGTTCGATCGTTCGGTGAAGATCGAACATTATGGGCCATTCGCGCCAAATTCGAGCGATGCGTCACGGCGCATAATGCACTGCGTCATCGCAGTGGTTTGCTGAATAATGATTGGCCAAGCATGCACTATGACCCGCATGCTTTGGCCAATCACAGCACCATAAGCAAACAGAGCCATAATTGGCCAAAGGCAGGGTGCCTTTGGCCAATTATGGCTCAGGGGGTTAAGTACACACCCCACCTGCACGTCGGCCCTGTGTAGTGTGTTGCTGGCGTGATAGATAGATAGATAGATAGATAGATAGATAGATAGATAGATAGATAGATAGATAGATAGATAGATAGATAGATAGATAGATAGATAGATAGATAGATAGATAGATAGATAGATAGATAGATAGATAGATAGATAGATAGATAGATAGATAGATAGATAGATAGATAGATAGAGTGTGCCATTTCATTTACTTTGAGCAGGCAGTTTATTCAGTTAGCTAGATCTCACTGCAGACCATTCCTGCTGTACTATTTCTAATCTACTTAATGGCAGGCAGTTGATCCAGTTTAGTTAGATCTCACTGCAGACCGTTCATGCTGTACTGTTTCTAATCCACTTCAGGCAGGCAGTTGATCCAGTTTAGCTAGATCTCACTGCAGATCGTTCCTGCTGTACTATTTCTAATCTAATTCACGCAGGCAATTGATTCAGTTTAGCTAGATCTCACTGCAGACCGTTCATGCTGTACTGTTTCTAATCTACGTCAGGCAGGCAGTTAATCCAGTTTAGCTAGATCTCACTGCAGACAATTCCCGCTGTACTATTTCTAATCTACTTCAGGCAGGCAATTGATTCAGTTAGCTGCAGTGTATTTCACATATATATATATATATATATATATATATATATATATATACAGTCAGACGGCTATATATATATATATATATATATATATATATATATGTATATATATCCACTGTATCCAGTTTAGCTAGATCTCACTGCAGACCGTTCCTGCTGCTGTACTGTTCTATTTCTAATATACTTCACGCAGCCAGTTGATTTAGTTAGCTGCAGTGTATTTCATATATATATATATATATATATATATATATGAAATACACTGGCTTGTATATATATATAGTCTAGCCAAGCCTATACCTGACTGTAGGCCATTTCTGGAGTACGTGTTCAAAGACACTTTCAGGCAGGTGACTCAGTGACGTGCAGTTCATAAAATATATGTCCACTGCATTGTAATCAGCCAAGCCTATACCTGACAATAGGCCCTTCCTGGAGTACGTTTTCAAAGACACTTTCAGGCAGGTGACTCAGTGACGTGCAGTTCATAAAATATATATCCACTGCATTGTAGTCCAGCCAAGTCTATACCTAACAGTAGGCCATTTCTGGAGTATACATATTCAAAGACACTTTCAGGCAGGTGACTCAGTGAGGTGCAGTTCATAAAATATATATCCACTGCATTGTAGTCCAGCCAAGCCTATACCTGACTGTAGGCCATTCCTGGATTGCGTGTTTAAAGACACTTTCAGGCAGGTGACCTCAGTTCATTTAATATATATATATATATATACAGGCTTGTAAAAAAAAAAAAATATATATATATATATATATATATATATATATATATATATATATATATATATATATAGTCTAGCCAAGCCTATACCTGACTGTAGGCCATTCCTGGTGCACTGTTTTTAGTAAACTTCAGGCGTTGTTTTGCTAATCTAATTGTACAGTATGTCTGGAAGGCCACCAAGGAGAGGCAGACGCTCACAGGCTTCTAAAAGAGGGCAAGCAGGCTCTGTGTCTACAGCCAACAGTCCTGGTCATGGACACGGTGCATTCTCAGCACGTGGCTGTGGGGCACTCTTGTCCTTTTTTTCGGCAGCTGGCCGTGTTGAGCCACAACATGCAGAAGAGTTGGTAGAGTGGATGACCAAGCCGTCCTCATCCTCCTCATCCTCTGTCACCCAAGCTCAGGGTACTTTGTCTGCCAATGCAGCTGCTAAAGCAGCCTCTTCCATCGGCTCAATGTCATCAATCACTCCTTTCCTAGCCCCACCATCATCCCCTGAGGAGTCCCCCGAACTGTTCAACCACAGTGTAGGGTACATGCTGCTGGAGGATGCACAGCGTTTTGAAGGCTCTGATGATGGTACCCAGGTTGAGGGTGAAGGCAGTAACGTGAGCCCAGAGAGAGGGGGTGCCCAAGAAGGACAAGAAACTGGCAGTCATGTTCCCCCAGCTGCAGCATACTGCCAGGTTTGCTCCAGTGGTGAGGAGGGAGGGGATTGTGAGGTCACTGACTTCATGTGGGTGCCAGATAGAAAAGAGGAGGAGGAGGAGTAAGAGGAGGAGGTACATCTCCAATGAGGCGGGATGCCCTCCAGGGGCCGGCTTAAGGGCAGACAATGACTGCATCACACCACAGAGCTCCGCATGCGCAGGGCGCTGCTGACTCCGTGCATTTTTCCAAAAGTTGTTTGGTGTGGGCCTTTTTTGAGACGTGTGCAGCAGATCGCACCATTGCTGTTTGCAACATATGTCTGAAGCGTATCAAGCTTGACCAGACATATGTCGAGCTCCCATGCAGTCCATTGGCAACAGTACTTAAAAGACCCACACCAAAGAACAAGGCGGACCTCTCCTTGCTCCTCATCAGCTGGGATCTCCAACCCCACTATAACTTCAGTCCTCTCAGAGACCTGCACTGAGAGGAATGAAGGTGTAGAATTAGGTGTACCAATGACTTGGGGGCAATCTGCTAGCGGTACACCAACATCCTATTGTAGCAGGCAAATTTCCCAACCTCAGTTGCTAAACCGGCGAAAGAAATTCGGTCCCAGCCATCCACATGCTTTGGTTAAATTGCTAGCACTCCAACTGCTGCCTTTTCAGCTGGTAGACCCTGCCCCCTTTCAGTGGCAGGTTCCCAAATGCCAATTTTTTTCTCGGAAGGCCAATCTGGCTCTCTACCAACATGTGGAAGGCAATGTCTTGGCCTCGTTGGACGGGGCGGTCAGCGGTAAGGTGCATATTACCTCTGACTCATGGTCCAGCAGGCATGGACAGGGACGTTACCTTTCTTTCACGGCGCACTGGGTAACCCTGATGGCAGCTGGGAAGGATGCAGGATAGGGTGCAGTATTGTTGGAGCTTGTTCCGCCACCACACCTCCAAAATGCTGGTAGTGGTGATTCTGCCACACCTCTCTCCTCCACCCTCCTCTTCTTCTTCCTCTATGGCCTCTTCCTGTGCAGATTTGTCCTTGGAACCAGCGGTGCTCTGTAGATGTTCTAGGGGCTACGCAAGCACTCAGGCAAAAAGATGCCACACTGGGGCAGAGATTCTGGCAGCTCTGCAGGGGCAGGCTCAGAGGTGGTTGACACCACGCCAGCTTCAGCCAGGAATGGTGGTTTGCGACAATGGCACCAACCTCCTCTCCACCCTACGACAGGGACACTTCACCCATGTTCCCTGTTTGGCTCACGTCCTTAATTTGGTGGTGCACCGGTTCTTGTGCAGGTACCCGGGCTTACAGGATCTCCTGAGGCAGGCCAGGAAAGTCTGTGGGCATTTCCGCCAGTCATATAATGCCAGTGCTCGGCTGGCTGACCTCCAAAAGGAATGCAACCTGCCGAAGAACCGCCTCATCTGTGACATGCCCACCAGGTGGAACTCAATGTTGGCAATGCTGCAGCAGCTGCACACGCAGGAGAGAGCCATCAATGACTACCTGTGCCAGTATGGCACCAGGACAGAGTCAGGGGAGCATGGCTTTTTTTTGCCACGCCAGTGGCTCATGATCAAGGATGCATGCACTGTCCTGTCACCATTTGAGAAGGCCATGAGGATGGTGAGCAGTAACAGTGCATGCACCAGTGATATTGTCCCTCTTGTCTACCTGTTGGAGCACGCTGCGTGGAATAATGGACGGGGCACTTGAGGCAGAACAGAGGGAGGAAGAGGAGGACTTCCTTACCTCTCAAGGCCCCCTTTATCCAGACAGTTTTCCAGCAGGCCCACCTATCCCACAGGAAGAGGAGGAGGAGGATTGTGTCAGCATGGAGGTGGAGCCTGGCACTCAGCATCAGTAGCAGTCTTCAAGGGATCATTTACAGTCTGAAGAAACCCATGGACTTGTAGGTGGCTGGGAGGAGGTGGCTGCTGATCATGTCATCCTTAGTGACCCAGAGGACGGAATGCCTCAGCAAACGTATTCTGCATAGCCTCCCTGATCCTGCAAAGCCTGCAAAAGGACCCTCGGATTCGTGGTATTAAGGAGAGGGATCAGTTCTGGCTGGCAACCCTTCTCAATCCACGTTACAAGGGTAAGGTGGCAGAACTTATCCAGCCGTCGCAGAGGGAGCAGAGGATGAAACATCTTCGGGAGGCCTTGCACCAAGGTTTGTGCAATGCGTTTCCAGAGCCTGGGAGGTTACAATTTCCTGGTCCTCCTGGACAACGTGTTGCTGAGGCTTCGGTCAGTCACAGAAGGAGCGGTGGAGGAGGTGGCCGTCTGACTGATGCGTTCAGACAATTTTTTAGTCCGCAGCCCCAAGGTCTGATCGGTTCCAGCAACCATCACCAGCGTCTGTTGTACATGGTGCAGGAATACCAAGGGACAAGATCAGACTTGGAGACCTTTCCAACTGAAAATCCACTGGGTTACTGGGTCTTGAGGATGGATCACTGTCCTGCATCCAGCGTTCTTTTGGAACGCACATTCAGTGCCGCTGGAGGCTTTGTAACCGATCACAGAGTGATCGGCTCACCTTCAGAAAAATGAATCAGTCTTGGATCACCAGCTACTAAGCACCTGATGCTGATGTAACTGACTATTTTTTTTTATGAATTTGAGATTCCTTGAAGACTACTTATGACTATGAGTGACTATCCTTTTATGCTGAGTGATTATCCTATTCCTCCTCAATGTTTATGTTGATAGCTTCTAAGAAAATTTTTGGTTCTGGGCACCACCACCAGTGGCTAAGGCCCAGTTTTTATGCCCCTGTTTAACAGGGGCATGTAATTACAATTTTTGCTGTAATATTTTGCAGCAGGGCTCGTTCCTGCGCTCAACAAGAGTATCTGTGAGGGGTTGCAGTGTTGTGGCACCACCACCACTGCCTAAGGCCCAATTTTTCTGCCCCTGTTTAACAGGGGTGTGCAATTACAATTTTTTGCTGTAATATTTTGCAGCAGGGCTCGTTCCTGCGCTCAACAAGAGTATCTGTGAGGGGTTGTAGTGTTGTGGCACCACCACCACTGCCTAAGACCCAATTTTTCTGCCCCTGTTTAACAGGGGCATGTAATTACAATTTTTGATCTACTATTTCACAGCTAGGCCCGTTCCTGCACCCACCAAGAGTACCTGTGAGGGGTTGCAGTGTTGTGGCACCACCACCACTGCCTAAGGCCCAATTTTTCTGCCCCTGTTTAACAGGGGAGTGTAATTACAATTTTTGATCTAATATTTCACAGCAGCGTCCATTCCTGCACTCACCAAAAGTATCTGTGAGGCTTTACAGTGTTGTGCCACCACCACCACCACCACCTAAGGTCCAATTTTTCTGCCCCTGTTTAACAGGGGCATGTAATTACAATTCTCGATATAATATTTCACAGAAGGGCCCGTTCTAGCGCCCAGCAAGATTAACTGTGAGGGCTTACAGTGTTCTGGTACCACCAACACCTAAGGCCCAATTTTCCATAGAGTGTATAGGGCAGGCTGTATAGTATATACAGGCGGTCCCCTATTTTCAAAAATCCGACTTACAAACGACTTACTTACAAACAGAGGGAGACAACAGGAAGTGAGAGGAAATTTACCTCTAGGAAGGGAAATTCTCTCCTGTAAGAGTTAATATGGGAAAAAGGTGTATCCTCCACTGATTTATCACCAATCCTTGTTTCCCTTAAAAACCCCAAATTTTCAAAATCCAATTGTCATTGGGACAGAAAGTGAGGTGAAATCTTCTGAACAGGGGCACAGACAGCAAAACAAATGTTACTGTCAGGAAAGGATTCATCCGCTGGTAAGATATATCGTTTGGCATGCAGTACTGGGGTCCACCAGCAGGTGTCTCCTGGCAGTGTTGAACTGTCAGGAGAATATTTCCCTGCTGATGTCATTTCATCTTTTGGCCGCAGTAGTGACGTCTACCAGCGGATGGATCCTGGCAGTATGGAGCAGACAACACTCCCTGCGCACAGGTGTGACTTGTAGTCAATCACAGTCAGTCCTATAAATACCCGGCAAGCCCTCATATGCTTGCCTTGGTATCTCTCTCCTTGAGCCCTGACCTTGTTTGCCTGTTACCCGATCCTGAGCCTGCATCTGACCTTGTGCCCGAGCTTATCCTGACCCGATCCCTTCTGTGTTCCTGTACCCTTCAGCCCGATCCATTCCCTCTCTGTCCTGTTGGTTCCCTGTCCCTCATTTACTGATCTTCCTGTGTATGACCTTGGCTTGGCTAACGTTTATGTCTCTGGTATATCCCTTGTTCTTGCTGACCTGCTGTGTATGACCCTGGCCTGGCTGACATCTATGATTCCGGTATTGCCCCTTGCTGTAGATATTGTTGTTTGTAGTGTGTTTGTTGGGTTGGTTGTTCACTGTTTGTATTTTCTAAATTATCACCTATTTTAATAAATATCACTATTCACTTACATGTGTTTTGGGTTATCTCTGTGCAGTCCACACAGTCTGGTCTACTAGTCTCCTGACAGTTACAGGGGTGATAACCCTTCCCTATGTTTTCCAAAAAGCTTTAAAATAGATTTTTTGGCTGGAGCTACACTTACAAAATGTACCTGTTCCAAATTACAAACAGATTCTACATAAAAACAAACCTACAGTCCCTGTCTTGTTTTCACCACCTGTATACTGCTGTTCAGAGTATATAGGGCCTGGGGGCCCAACGCCTTTTCTTTTTTTAATTTAGGTGTGGGGTTCCCCTTAATATCCATACAAGACCCAAAGGGCCTGGTAATGGGCTGGGGGAGGGTACCCATGCCGTTTCTCTCACTGATTTTCATCCATATTGCCGGGACCCGACATTACATTAAAGCCTCAAGCAGTTTTAAATGACGTTTATTCCTCTAGAAATGTCATTTTGTACAGGGACTGTTCTAAGCATGGGAAACACGCACCACTTTACAGGCATACTATTGACACCCCCAGGTACGATATTTAAAGTAATATTTCACTTTTATTTTTTCACTTTAAGCATCATTAAAATCAATGATCCCGAAAAAATGTCCATTTTTAAAACTTTCTTTTCCATTGATACATGTCCCCTGGGGCAGGACCCGGGTCCCCAAACCTTTTTTAGGACAATAACTTGCTTATTAGCCTTTAAAATTCACACTTTTGATTTCTCACGTTCAAGTCCCATAGACTTTAATGGTGTTCGAATGTTTGCGCAAACTTTCGGTCCGTTTGCATGTTCTTGATGCGAACCGAACCGGGGGGGGGGTTCGGCCCATCCCTAGTTATAAATGAGTTTTGGACCCCAAAAAAAAGCCTCTGGCACTCTGCCTGAATTTAAGGACAACAATAACATTAGGACACATTTTAGGGGGTGTTTAGGGTAAAGCACTACAATGGATCTGACAAAATACATTGTTAAGTGACTAGGCTAGGTGTATATGGGCCCAGGATAGCATGCTGGGGAGGTTAGTGAAGGCAAATATGCAGGAAGGACAAAAAAGAAGCATTAAAAGCTTACAGCAAGCATGGGACAAAGAGGACATTTACAGCATATTACAATCATGGTAATTAGGTCTATATTTATGGACCTGACTGTACATTAAATACATAGAATGTGATGTTAAAGGAGAAAACTTACCCTAATATAGTCCTTCTGCAGGACCTGTATGATGGCAGAACAGGTCTCTGGAATAATGATCCCCAGAACCTGGGTGGAGATGCCTGTAGAGAACTTGAGGTCCTGTAGACCCGTCGCCAAGTACTGCAACATGGCGACTTACCTCTGCTCCAGAGTGATGGCTTGCCACATGCAGGTGTCCTGCTTGGTAAAAAAAAAATAGGGTCCCTCATCCGGAGAAAATTCCTGAAATCATCAGGGTTATTCTCCTGGATCTCCCGCAGCAAAGGCATATGAAAGAATT
This sequence comes from Lithobates clamitans, assembly GCA_037952925.1. Lineage (NCBI taxonomy): Eukaryota > Metazoa > Chordata > Amphibia > Anura > Ranidae > Lithobates > Lithobates clamitans. Next base: position 2,485,386 of record JBBGZY010000404.1, on the reverse strand, counting down.
GGTCACGCTGGAGCAACCAATTCTTGGTCCATGAACTCCTCCCCACCCTGTTCATGGACTGGGCTTGGGTCAAAGCAACAACCCCAACACCAAGCCCTCGCATAGCACGAACTCTAAAATGAGCACGTACCCGCAGCATGGCTTCAAAACGGCGGCTGGTCAGAACGAACTAACAGAACGCACTGAAGAACAGAAAGGCCTGTGAAGAGCGAGCTGAAAATCAGAAACGAGCGGACAAGAACACACTAGAAAACAGATACGAACTGACTACATGCACTGAAAACCAGATACAAACCCACAAGAACAAACTGAAGAGCAGTAACGGACTGAAAGGCACGAGGCTGAAAAGCGCGAATCGTCTCTCACCAAACTTCTACTAACACAAGATAAACACGAGATTAGCAGAAGGAGCCCAAAGGGTAGTGTGCTGGCTATTGAACTTCCGTTTCCTAGTCCCGTCGTACGTGTTGTACGTCACCTTGTTCTTGACAGTCCGAATTTGGTGTGACCGTGTGTATGCAAGACAAGCTTGAGCGGAATTCCGTCCGAAAAAACATCCAAGATTTTTCCAACGGAAATTCCGCTTGTGTGTACGCGGCATCAGGCATACGTTAAGATCAGTGACATGTATTGCCACAGCTGACACTGCTAGCTGCTACAGAAGGAGTAAACCAATAGGCCCCATAAAAATTCTGCTTTTCGGCCCCATAATTTGTAGTTGCATCCAAGTAGGTATAATTTGGTTTTAGAACGAAGACCTCAGCCTTTTAAACACTGTGTAAATAACATTTTAAAGAAAATGGAGAGTGCTTATGTCATCAATTTTAAGTGCAGAAGTCATTGTGAAAACAGTACATAAGTGCTCTTACAGAGAACAGACTTCAATAACAGGGCACCTGGAATAAAATATTTTTGTAGGACAAGTGATATTTAGTTAATGGTCCACTTGTATACATGTATAGATGTATTTAAAGCTAATCTCTCCATGCTGCGAATCATTGAGTGGTCCTGATTCCTAGCCTGCCTCTGGTAAATGTGCAATGGTTTTAATATTTTTTTTCCCTGGTTTTAATATTTTTTGAGCTCTCAAAATATCTCTGTCGCTAAAGTTACAACAATGTGATCACCACAGCAGAATGAAAAGCCTTTATCTGGTTGGAAAGTGTAAGACAATCAGTGCAGTCACTATTAATACAAAATACCATAAACTATCTGTGACATATAAACCTAATGTACATAAATCACAAGCAAATCAATGTGCTCATAAATCTGTGAATTCTTAGTTTCTGCCCAGCACCGTTAGGCGTTTTCACTCCACCCCTCTAAGATATGATGCAAATAATGATGCAGCGCAACTAAAAGAGTGTCTCTTAAATAAATGAGTCCCAAATAATGAAAAAAAAAGTCCTTAAATACAGTATCTCACAAAAGTGAGTACACCCCTCACATTTTTGTAAATATTTTATTATATCTTTTCATGTGACAACACTGAAGAAATGAAACTTTGCTACAATGTAAAGTAGTGAGTGTACAGCTTGTATAACAGTGTGTTTGCTGTCCCCTCAAAATAACTCAACATACAGCCATTAATGTCTAAACAGCTGGCAACAAAAGTGAGTACACCCCTTAGTAAAAATGTCCAAAATGGGCCCAATTAGCCATTTTCCCTCCCTGGTGTCATGTGACTCATTAGTGTTACAAGGTCTCAGGTGTAAATGGGGAGCTTAATGTTAAATGTTAATGTTAATGTTAAATTTATCGCTCTCACTCTCTCATACTGGTCACTGGAAGTTCAACATGGCACCTATTGGCAAAGAACTCTCTGGGGATCTGAAAAAAAGATTGTACATAAAGATGGCCTAGGCTATAAAAAGATTGCCAAGACCCTGAAACTGAGCTGCAGCTTGGTGGCAAAGACCATACAGCAGTTTAACAGGACAGTTTCCACTAAGAAACTTGCCATGGTCGACCAAAGAAGTTGAGTGCACATGCTCTGCCTCATATCCAGAGGTTGTCTTTGAGAAATACACGTATGATGCTGCCAGCATTGTTGCAGAGGTTGAAGGGGTGGGGGGTCAGCCTGTCAGTGCTCAGACCATACGCCGTACACTGCATCAAATTGGTCTGCATGGCTGTCGTCCCAGAAGGAAGCCTCTTCTAAAGACGATGCACAAGAAAGCCTGCAAACAGTTTGCTGAAGACAAGCAGACTAAGGACATGGATTACTGGAACCATGTCCTGTGGTCTGATGAGACCAAGATTTGATTCAGATGATGTCAAACGTGTGTGGCGGCAACTAGGTGAGGAGTACAAAGACAAGTGTGTCTTGCCAACAGTCAAGCATGGTGGTAGGAGTGTCATGGTCTGGGGCTGCATGAGTGCTTCCGGAACTGCGGAGCTCCACTTCATTGAGGGAACCATGAATGCCAACATGTACTGTGACATACTGAAGCAGAGCATGATCCCCTTCCTTCAGAGACTGGGCCGCAGGGCAGTATTTTAACATGATAACGACTCCAAATCCACCTCCAAGATGACCACTGCTTTGCTAAAGAAGCTGAGGGAAAAGGTGATAGACTGGCCAAGCATGTCTCGACACCTAAACCCTATTGAGCATCTGTGGGGCATCCTCAAACGGAAGGTGGAGGAGCGCAAGGTCTCTAACATACACCAGCTCCGTGATGTCTTTATTGAGGAGTGGAAGAGGACTCCAGTGGCAACCTGTGAAGCTCTGGTGAACTCCATGCCCAAGAGGGTTAAGGCAATGCTGGAAAATAATGGTGGCCACACAAAATATTGACACTTTGGGCCCAATTTGGACATTTTCACTTAGGGGTGTACTCACTTTTGTTGCCAGTGGTTTAGACAATAATGTGTTGAGTTATTTTGAGGGGACAGCAAATTTGCACTGTTATACAAGCTGTACACTCACCACTTTACATTGTAGCAAAGTGTCATTTCTTCAGTGTTGCCGCATGAAAAGATATAATAAAATATTTACAAAAATGTGAGGGGTGTAGTCACTTTTGTGAGATACTGCATGTATGTGTGGCCAACCACTAGTGAATTTCAGATATCCCAGATTTTTCTTCAACGGGTCACCCACGTATCACATGCATAACACCCAGTGAACCATATACGCTCACCTCTTGGGCTGGACCTTAATCACTAGTCAAGGTCAAACGCACTTTTGTCCCTCTAGGGCTGTACTCCAACTGGCTCCTGGCTCCCAGTAACAATCACAGACACCGACACATGGACTGGAATTTCTGTTTGACCTCCTCCTCTCCATGTGACATGTGCTCATGCAAAAGGAATAAAACCAATAGTGCTCCGCATACGTTTTAAAACAATTTAATAAAATCTAAAATGGGACACACAAACAAAGGCACACTCAGTGACATGTTCTGCGCATAGTATACTGTAAAAATAAACCTTCTCACCACTCGGTTTCCACACTGCCTAGTGGTGACATCAAATGTGCTGAATTGACTTCGTTACTATGGACATAAGGATTCCTATGGTAAGAGACACTGTTTTAGTTGCACTGCATCATTATGTGTATAATTTCTCTGGTTGGGCCATGGATGGGAAGTAGTGGCGCTATTCTGATATTAAATGTCCTAAGAGTAATTAAAGCATCCTACCTGCATGTGGATGGGGGTGTGAGGGAGTATAGTAATGTGAAGATTATCTGTTTTTAGTAACACCCCATGTTTTACTATAACACATATACTGAGACTGCTTTTTACTGAAAATACTTTGTGCCTGGGTGATAACTACAAGGGGCTATACTTCTGAAAGTGGGTCCCCTGATGAAGAACTATTATCCAGCCAGGAAATTACTCATTGGCAATATACTGTCATGTAACTTTGAGTAACCTGAGAATAGCCCAGTGGCATCAGAAGAAAAAACATGCAGAAGTTAGAGGTCATTCCTGACATTAAACGTGATTTCCACTTTAATGTTAGCACCAACACTCAGGTCAAATATCTGCTGTTCTTACATCATTTTTCCATATCTTTCCTGACTGAAGCTGGTCTGACAAACAGTTTTCAGTATGGAGCAGAGAAAGTTACCTCGTGGACTGGCAAAGTCAACGAGAAACATGCATTATCATACCCATTGTTAATGGGTCCAATTTAATTTGTTTGCTAAAGTAATATTAAACTCACCCTCACCATAAATTATTTTTTAATCATTATTGTGGTAAAGCCGCTATTCTTCTTTTTAGAATTGCCATTCCATTTTACACTTAACTTGCTTTGTAAAATGACTTTCCCTTTTTATACTAGAAAATTGAGAGTGGTTCCTGTGTGTGCATCAAGGCTTTCTGGTTCAACTTTTCTATTTTCGTTTCAATGGTCTACATCAGTGATACCCCTGAAGTCTTTAAGTGGAAATAGAAATAGAAAATTGTAAAACTTTCAGTGTAAAGAATGGTTAGCATTTTTTTTTTCAGTTACCGTCAGAGAGGGCAAAGAGAACTTCGTTTTTTCAGAATACGTGACAGAGCACTATAAGACACAACATGGTACACTGTGCAACGTGTACATTTCTCTTCATCTTATGGTGTTCCGGATACTTTATACATACTCTGCAGTGTGTCACAAACCACAAAAGCAAGAAAAGAATGTGGTTTCTTACAAAAGCAAAAATTACATCCTGTTCTAATAGATAAGCACTCTTTAAACTGGCTGGTATGGGAACTGATACTGTCGACAAGTTGATAGAAGACATCATTGCTTTGCTCTATCTGCCTGTAGTTGCTATCTTCATTGTAGAAAAGTCCTGATGGCATACTTATCAGTGAATTTTCTTGAAATCAAAAGCTTGACACCAGAAAGCCATTAGGTTAATAACTTCTTAAATGTAAGATGTAGATCGATGCAGGTCACTTGCAAATGTTACAAAATGAAGAAAAGTTAATAACAAATCATATTTCCTCTGAAATACATGCCCATATGCCTCAAAGAGAACAAGCAAAATACTCTGGTTGCCTATACTGTATATCTTGGCTAAATATGTTGCAGGCTCCTAACTTTGTTGTGTTTTTTAACATGGCATGCATGTATGATACGCACCTACAATATATTAACAAAAGTATTGAGACACCTGCCTTTACACACATGAACTTTAATGGCATCCCAATCTTAGTCCGTAGGGTTCAATATTGAGTTGGCCCACCCTTTGCAGCAATAACAGCTTCAACTCTTCTGGGAAAGCTGTCCACAAAGTTTAGTGGTGTGTCTATGGGAATGTTTGACCATTCTTCCACAAGGGGAAATTTTTGAGGTCAGGTACTGATGTGGATGAGAAGGCCTGGCTTGTAGTCTTCTCTCTGATTCATCCCAAAGGTGTTCTATCAGATTGAGGTCAGCACTCTGTGCAGGCCAGTCAAGTTCCTCCACCCCAAATCTGCACATCCATGTCTTTATGGACCTCAACATACCAAGTCATTTTGGACAATTTCATGCTCCCAACTTTGTGGGAACAGTTTGGGGATGGCCCCTTCCTGTTTCAACATGACTGCACACCAGTGCACAAACAAGGTCCATAAAGACATGGATGAGCGAGTTTGGAATGGAGGAACTTGACTGGCCTGCACAGAGTCCTGACCTCAACCCAATAGAACACCTTTGGGATGAATTAGAGCAGAGACTTTGAGCTAGGCCTTCTTATCTAACATCAGCCCCTAACCTCACAAATGCACTTCTGGAAGAATGGTCAGACACACTCCTAAACCTTGTGGACAGCCTTCCTAGAAAAGTTGAGGCTGTTATAGCTGCAAAGGGTGGGTCAACTCAATATTGAATCCTACAGACTAAGACCGGATTTCCATTAAAGTTCACGTGCGTGTAAAAAAGGCAAGTGTCCCAATACTTTTGGTAATATAGTGTATATCAGACAGCAGAACAAGCACACTGGGCTATTATTCCTTCATGGACATAACATTTCTGGAGAGTAGACAAATCCTGGAGCATAGGTGTACATAGTTTCTCTTAAATTAGCAATCATGTAGTGAGAACTTATAAAACCTCTAAAGTTTTAGATAAAAAAAAAAATATTGCTTTGATGAGGGTAATGCTGAACCAGAGAAAGTGGGATAACTAGACCTTCTAATGATTGCACTGATTGCACTACTGTGATATTTTTTTATTCTCTAGATCAGTGTTTCTCAACTCCAGTCCTCAAGGCACCCCAACGGGTCATGTTTTCAGGATTTCCCTCAGATGAAACGGCTGTGGTAATTACTAAGGCAGTGAAACTGATCAAATCACCTGTGCAATATAATGGAGAGCCTGAAAACATGACCTGTTGGGGTGCCTTGAGGACTGGAGTTGAATAACACTGCTCTAGATCATCTGTTAATGCACGTAACCTTTAAAGCCCATCTCCAAGATAGTATTAATACCCCTCCCACCCCCTTCTCTAACTGATCTCTGGGATGAAAAAAATGCCTTTGTACTTACCTAATAGGCTACCTGATACTCCAGTATCGCGTCTTCTCTCCTCTTCTGTTTACATCTTGCAGTGTCCTTCTTCGAGTGTCCACTTTATGCAGGCAGGCCCTTTCTATTGGCTGTCCGGCCTCTCAGTATCCTGAAAAAGGATTGATGTCAACTCGAGTGGACTGTAGGAGACCGTCTGGGGCAAGTCCAGTTGCAGTACTGTGTTAGCGGTCCCCCGCATTCAGAAACAGTGCTGGCAAGGAACCTGAATGATGGACTTAGGTGAGTATAACTTGCTTCAGCAGGTAAGGAAAACTTATGGGTATGAGGGGGTTATGACAGAGAGGACGGAGAGGGGGTTCATACTTCCCTGGAGTGAGGCTTTTACCTTTCTAGGATTGGGTTGACATTACAGTTGCAGTGGTGTCCCTAGGCACTGAGGCATATCCTCTGTGTCTCTGTGCTAAGCTCCCTTTGAAGTATGATGTTCAAACATCTCCAGTGTGCATGGGATCTTTAAAATGATGGGCTGGGATGTCAGATCATACACCTTTACATGCTGTATGTAAGCATGTATAACAGCATAATAACCATAACCAGAGTGACTTTAGTAGAAGAAACTCAAATGTATCTTTAACAGAATATGACTGCACTTAAATATTTACTTTAGTGGCCTAGTCAACAGATTATAAGAGTATAACATTCTACTATGGTTTTGAGTCTCACAAAATAACAACGCAAACAAATCTTTACAACCACTGGTGGCTCCTACCACATTTAAATGACATTTTCAGAGCAATACACTTCTCCTTTAGAGGCATAAACAGCTGAAATTATAATTAAATTATTGCTTTTCCTCTCAAACTTGACCTCACCTCCCTGCCTCCTGAGACTTTTCACTGTGTAATAAGCCTGCCCAATATATGAAAGGGAAGCTTGGGAGAAAGCATCGGGCCGGGCCTAGATGTAACTTTACAGTGAAAGGCTATCACTGTCTCTGGGTTTTTATATTTTTTTTACATGGTTTTCACTGAAAGTAACCTATACTTGTGGATTTTTTAACTTATATGGTCCGTTTGAGTTGGTCAAATTGGGGACAGGTTAACTATATAGCCAGTAAACTGTCAGTAGACGTGTAAACTAGGTACCTAACAGCCCTGAGATCCAGAGCAGTTTGCTAAACAGTGATTTTAGTTCTTGATCTTGTGTTTGGACCTTTCATTTCCAGTACCTACTGTTAATCAGGGGTTCAACACATCATAATGTCCTCTTGATGACGTCACAGATGAAGTTGGCAGTGCGAGACCTGGTGCACAGCAGTGGTGTGACAAATCTCTTCAGAACTATATCGATGAGCAAGTGAGTATGCTTTTTGTGGATTACTCACCGAAAATGGTAAGGTGGAGATGGAGGGGGGCCTCAGGTTTTCGTTGTGTACCATCAGAACCTTCTAGCCACTGGCTTTCTAACAACCATGATGTTATCGGTTGATAAGGATGTAAGGGGTAGGATGGTGGTTGTTTGTCACATCCTCCATGTTTCCCATTAACTCATTGGGTGCTAAATGTGGGTCACTTATGAGAGACCTACCCCAGGGTGAGGTCTTCTGGGCTATGTTAGGCACCTTGTACAGGGTCACACATGGGGAAACTTTTTTGTGTTGTCTTCATCAATGCCATAGGACAAGGCTGAGGCTGCCGTGGGGGTATATGCAACCTTAAGGCGTACCTCTACTTTTAGAGATTAATTTACACCATGCACACTGACACTGCAACTGTTCTCCGGTTAACTCTTGGTTTCCTGTGACAATGCACACCTTTAACATAACTTACATTTTGGGGGGACACACTGAGCTAATGTCCACATCCACCTATCCAGTGTTTTGCAATTCCCCACTAGCGGAGTGGGCCTCACCGTGCTCTCTGCGTGGGCTCCACAGGTGCATTTAACTTAACTCTTGTACCTCTGTACAGGATGGGAACCTCCACAGTGCAATCTGCTCCCGTTGCTATGGGAGACCGCTGGTGGAAGGAATGCTGACAACATCTTACCCCCCTGCTAGAGGCTGTGCCACCTATAACAGGTACATGCTATTGACAGGCTGCTTGTTACACTTCCTGTACTCTTGGCCACTATTTACGTCTTCGCATTACTCCACTCCACATGAATACCTTCATACCCCAATGTGTTAAGACCCACTTGTGAAGCTGTGTATGTGCCTGTTACTTGCAATACACCTCTTTATTAACTTCAAACCAGGCAGGGCCAATGTTTCAATACTTTACTCACTTTACGCAAAATAAACATTTCACAGTCCAACAGGCAAGGCATTATTCGTTTCTAATTCCCTAACTATAACTATAGGCTTGTGTGCTGCCCTGGCATACCTGCAAAAGTGCAGTCCACTGATCATAGTCCTTCAGAGGCATGCTCCAGTGATAGTGTCTTCAGGGTAAACCAAAGGTATCTACATGTGGACATTAAAGAACAACATCCTTCTGCTACTCCGTATCTCATCCTTTGCCTCAATCCCTTACAGGTCTCACAACCCACAGCTGCACTAAAACTCTCCCCAATCCTCTGCCCGTGGGGGAAAGGAGGGAACTCTCTGGGCCAACCACTAGTTAAATTTATATTTCACAGGACTAGTAGAGCTGACCTAGACAAGAACCTGTGATAAAGATAAAGAAACCGGGAATTACATTAACCCCTACCCTCCCAGCTGGGACAGCACCTAACTAACTGTTTTAACCTGCCTACCCGGTGGACGTTAGATTACTGCACGGCATCTTTGTTTGACCCTTCCCTGCCCCTCTCCTTCAGCACTTGGGTCAAATTACCTGAGTAAAAATTGAATACTAGGGCAAAGATGTGTTTTCTTTGGAGGAAAGAAATCACCTCTAATGTTGGATGTGCTATGTTGGGTGTCCTACGCGTTGCTGCATTTTGTACAACTAGAAACACAAGTGTATCCATTCCATCTTCTGACATCACTTGTAGCATCTTATTACAGGTATCTCAGGACTCTGAAAGTGGGGTACAAAAAATATTACTAAAGAAAAACAAATGAAAATGCAAGCACATGGGCACATGATGAAAAACAAAAAACAAATCCTCCACAAATTCACTTGTGTATGTCATAAGCTGTACAAATAGGGCAAGTTCATAGTTCATAGACACATGTCACACAATGCTAAGTTCAATTACAGTCTGGGGTATTTACTGGTTTTCATCCATGCAGGCAGAATGAGGTATATAATGTAGAAAACAAAATGACCAAAAGCACTGAGAGAGAGGGAGAGAGAGGAAGTGTGGTATTTCAGAGAGTGTGTGGTCGCTCTGTGACAGGTTTACCACAGTATGAAATGTAAGAGATCTAAAATAGTTTAACTGATATGCAAAACAGATCAAGGCTAAAATATCCCCTGTGCAAAGGAGGATATGGGCTTCAAATGTGTTAACTTTTTCAGAACTTGAATAAAGTAAAACACACCATCATTCAATCTTGTTAATATACTGCTTCTTCCATTATTGCTTAAACTGACAGGCTAGGCTAGGCTGAAAACTCGTGTGTCAGTCTTGTTTTCACATATCAAACTGTACTCTTTATTTTCAAGGGGCAGCTTGGTTCTGCATGATGGAGGATGTATTCCATAGATGTAAAATGTCAGACAAAAACATGTTTACCAAACACCTACTATAGTAACTGAGTACAGCTCTATTAAACTATCACATAGGAAAATTGAAGGCATTGGGATAAAATAATGGGACAATATTTCAATGCAGTATATAAGTATTTTATGTCATAAGATCTCACAAAAAAATGTGCAAGGTCACAATCATTCTGCAGAATAGATTTATACCCTACCGTAAAAAAAAACAATAAAAAGCATTGCAAAATGTCTAAAATACCTACAATGAAATGTTTACAATAATACACAGAACTGTAACTTTATTATTATGAAGAATAAACGTGGTTCTACAGGCCAAAGTTTTTTTGCCTTAATACATTCTCTGTGTTAAGGTTTTTTACCTTCATTGTGCAGCTCCTCCCTTACCTTACCTGAGCCTGATCTCGATCCAGTGATGTGCATGAGAGCAGAGACTCTCTCGGCTCTCTCTCTCCTCATTGGCTCAAACACAGCAGTGGGAGTCACTGACTCTCGCTGCTTTCAATCACAGCCATCAGGGCTGAGCTGTGCTCTGTGTGCCTTATGGACACACAGAGCTGTTTTAGGAGTGAGCATTCACGAGTGCCCCCATAACAAGCGGCTTGCTATGGGGGCAATCAGCGGGTGGGATGAGCGCCAGCAGGGGACCTGAAAAAAGGAGGATTGGGGCTGCTTTGTGCAAAACCATTGCACAGAGCAGGCAAGTATGACATGTTTGTTTTTTTAATAAAAAAAATCTGGATGCTTGCAATAACTTTAAATGAGTGGATGCCAACATTTTTATTTGTAATGCATTTATCATGTATCTGACTAAATTTTCAATTCAAAGACTCTTGACATGTCCATTGTGTCCAAAGTAAAATATTAAAATCTTGTTCTTTGTCATGTAGATAACATGGAGATAATTGTGTAGAGTTATCTAGTTTTGCTTATAGAATTGCCATGTAGAATAAATAGTACATAGTTTTCCACTTGACTTATTCAGTAGTAGTGCAAGCAACAAAACTTACAGCGTATGTAAAGCCATAACTTTTTTTTTTTTTTTATGTTTTTGGATAGAGTATGGACAGTTAAACTCCCTAACAGGTATCTTTTGTTGCTGACTGTATCCAGAAGGAGTGGTTTCCTGTCAGTTCATATCCTCGAGATGGAACAGGAAATGAGAAAAAATCTCTCCAAAATGAACTTATTTGCCATATTGGAGAAAAGTCACAGAAACAGGTACCCTAGCTAAAACATTTTACCTAATCACTTGTTCTGGTGGCAACTCAAAAATGTTAGATTCCCTTTCACTTTCTGTCTCTGTGACAATGATTACCAGTACAAATAGAGGGGTGAATCTCCCCAGCTGGGACACAGACCACAATAGAAACTTGATAAAGGGTCTAAGACCCCATAGACACTATTAGATTTTCTGCAAATTTTTGTCTTCAGATTTGTCAAAACCATATAATATGAGGTCAAACCTTAGGAGTTTCAATTTGTATGCAATCAGGCAGGCCCTTGCACTACATGGTTTAGGAAAATCTGAAGACAAAAATGTGCAGAAAATTTAATAGTGTGTATGGGGTCTAAGGGTCTAATGAAAAAAAAAACTGACGAGCTCGGTAGGAGCCGCTGTACTAACTATGAAATGCTAGTACAGTGATCTCCCCTGCTGAGCTATTGTGTTCTGACAGGGGAAAAGCCCCCCCCCCCTCCACCAGAACACACTGGTCAGCGCTCTCAGCCATTGGCAGATGCCGATTGGCAGACCTTTTTCAGTTATGCTGATAGAAGCTGGCCAATGCTGCCCGATATTCGGCCCTTGTGTATGGCTCTTAAGTTTTAAGTAGCCATAATAATCATACTCCATCATCTGTCGGTCTGACTTCTGTAAAGAGTATTCTGTTTGGTTGCTGTGGGTTACTGCATTTTGCTCTCTCCTTTTACTGTTTATTTAATACTTGCACATATCTGCAAATTCTCTAAGGCAATTAGAAAAACAAGAACAGTTCCTCATATGCACATTAAAAAGGTAATACGTGTTTTGTTAATTTATTTATCTATTTATATTGTGCGCTGCTGTAAAATATATACTTTTCAGACAGACAGAGGCTTCACCTGCCCAACAGTTTGTAAAGACCAACAGTTTGTAACTCAGTCTGATTAGTTAGTAGCCTCATATATGCATTTAATTTACATTTTATATCATTGTACTAAATACAAAGATGCAATCTACAGTACTGTATTTGAACACAAACTCTTAGTGATATATACACTATATTACCAAAAGTATTGGGACACCTGGCTTTACACGCACATGAACATTAATGGCATCCCGGTCTTAGTCCGTAGGGTTCAATATTGAGTTGGCCCACCCTTTGCAGCTATAGCAGCTTCAACTCTTCTGGGAAGAATGTCCACAATATTTAGGAGTGTGTCTATGGGAAAGTTTTTTTTTTTTTTTTTTTTTAACACTGTTTATTGTTCATACAAGTTGGATTACACGTTGAAGTACACAGTCTCGATACATAAGAAAGATGGTACAGGCTGAGATCATCACAGTAGTACAATGTAAGGGGTACAGTATTCAAATATGATCAAGCAGCATTGCAACTTTGTATGAGTCAAGTTTAAGGAAAATAAGAAATCCTAAATATATATACAATAACTCAACAGGGGCATTTAGCCCTATATGAAACTAAATGGAGAAAACATTGTACGGATTCCTCAATAGGTATGTGTGTTATCTGTGACTAAATATCTGGATACGTTCAATAGGATATATTAACCAGTTTATGCAAATCTGAACCTGTGGGTTGCTTTTGCCTAGAGCGCATATTCGGGGAATGTGGGCCTGTAGAAAATAAGTCGGCAATAGCGGGAGTGTGTGGACTCAATGTCAGGGGTGAAGAAATGTGAGATAGTGAATTGGGGTTGTTGTTGTTGTTGTTGTGTGTTTGCACGAGGGTGGTGACTGTCACCTGTCTCTATTGAACTGATGTCTCAAGAGTCAGCTGATGTTCTGGCTACGGGATACTAGCCAACTTTACAAGAAGTTAAACTGGCTATCGGGTAGTATGATTGAGACGGGGACTTGTATCAAGTGATGGTATGGCTAAGAGTGGAAGAGAAGAGGGTTCGGAGAGGGTGGAGGTTTTGTGGATGCAGGGGTTGTGTGTTGACCTAGTCTGTGGTATGATGCTGGTTAATCTGATTTGTCGGGGTGTGCAGGAGTATAAAGTGAAGGTTTTGAGAGGAGGATTGTGTCTTCTTTTCTTTGTTATCATCTTCTTGGAGCATTGCCTACTTTTTGGAGAGAAGATGTGTGTATTCATCTGTTGTCTGGTAGTGTTGCCAACAGGACCAGATTTTCCTGAAATTTATAGATGTATCTTTGGATTGGTGTATTAATTCCTCCATTTCTGCTATTTTTTCTATACGTTTAAGCCAATCAGCGGTGGTAGGGGGCTTGGGGGACTTCCAGAGGGTCGGTATGCACATCTTTGCGGCGTTCAGTAAATGTAGAGCTAGGGAGCGCTGGTAGTGTCGTTTTGGGATAGAGGAGTGGTGTAAGAGCATTTGTGCAGGTGTAAATTCTATCTGGTAGGTGGTGATGTTAGAGGTGATGCGATGCACTTCCTTCCAGAATGTTTGGATAAGTGGGCAGGACCACCAGATGTGAAGTAGAGAGCCTTCTACATCAGAGCATCTCCAACAGTTGGAAGGTATAGCAGGGGAGATTTTATGTAGGTTCGCCGGGGTTTTATACCATTTGGAGAAGATTTTAAAGCTATTCTCTTGTGCGGACACATTGATCGAACCCTTATGAATATATGAGTAAATATTTTCCCATTCTTCTTCCGATAAGTCAATTGACAGTTCTCTTTCCCAGCTGCGGGTTGCTTTATTAGACTTAGGAGTGTGGTCAGAGAATAAGAGAGAGTATATATCTGAGATCAGGTGTCGCTGTGGTTCTGTATTGGTACACAATTGTTCAAAAGGTGTGAGTCTTCTGGCGTGTGCGGAACGTTTGTGGGGGTGGTTAAGAAAATGTCTAATTTGGAGGTATGTCCATCTCGGAAATGGTCGGTCATTTGTTAGTGTAGGTAAATTCGTGAGAGATAGAAAGGTATCTCCCGAGAAGAAGTGGTCAGCGCGTACGTCAGTGTGAGGCCAGACATCTTTAAGGAATGTATCGGTCATGCCGGTTGGGAAATCCGGGTTGTTTCGGAGTGGTGTCAGCGGGCCCGGCGTGGAGGAGATATGTTGGTTTCTGCATGCCCTCTGAAAGGTTTGGAGAGTGCATCCTATTAAGGGGTGCTGCCTGCAAATTGGGGGGATATTGTTTGGGGAGATCCAGGGTAGCTGTCGTACTGGGATCTGGGAGAATGAGTTTTCAATTGCAACCCAGGCTTTCGTAGAAAAGTGGACACACCAGTCCACTATTCTAGTCAATTGACATGCCCCGTGGTATTTAGCAATATCTGGTAGACCAATGCCACCTTTAAGTTTAGGTAGGGTCAGTCGGTCAAAGCTCAGCCTGGGACGGTCTTTGCCCCATAGGAAGTCACTACATGCTCTACGATACGATGTGAAGAAGGCTTGTGGTAGTTTTATAGGGATGGTTTGTAAAATGTATAATATCCTCGGGAGTACATTCATTTTAAGTATTGCTGCCCTTCCGAACCACGAGAATATGCCTGTCGACCACGCCTTTAGGTCCTTCTGAATTTTTTGAAGGATAGGAAGGTAGTTTTTAGAATATAGGTCGGAAAGTTGGGATGGTAAATTGATTCCTAGATAAGTTATGGTGTTTTGGGTCCATTTAAATGGGAAATTGGCTTGACATAGCTTTAGAGTCTCTCTACTTAATGAAATGTTTAGAGCTTCTGACTTCGTGAAGTTGATTTGTAGGTTTGACAGGGTGTTGAACGTGGCAAAATCTCTAAGTAGGTTAGGTAACGTGATGTGCGGGTCTGTCAGAAATAGGAGAATGTCGTCTGCGAAGGCAGAGAGCTTGTGTGTAGTATTTGATACGGACACTCCTTTGATGTCCGGGTTGGACCGTAAACGTTGGAGTAAAGGTTCTAGGGTAAGGACGAATATTAAGGGTGATAGCGGGCAGCCTTGACGAGTCCCATTGAATATGGAGAAGGCGTCCGACAGGTGGCCATTGACCCTGACTCTTGCGGTGGGGGAAGAGTACAGGGCCATAATGAGTTGGAGCATACGGTTACGTATTCCCAACACTTTAAGCACTTCAGTCATATAGTCCCAGGCCACCCTGTCGAACGCCTTCTCCGCGTCCAGGGATAGGAAGAATCCCTGTTGCTGGGAGGAGGTCATCCACTTATGAATGTTAATGGCTTTGATCGTGTTGTCTCTTGCCTCTCTACCTGGTATAAAGCCTACTTGATCTAATGAGACGAGATTGGGTAATAGAGGCAAGAGACGATTGGCTAGGATTTTGGCGTAAATTTTGAGGTCTACATTTAGCAGTGAGATCGGGCGGTAGTTAGTCACTAAGGACGCGTCTTTGTTTGGCTTAGGGATTACCGTGATGTGTGCAGTGAGTAGATCTCGTGGAGGTGGATTGTCGGAGGAGAGGGAGTTAAAGGCGGATAGAAAGTGAGGCTTCAGCGTGCTTATGAAAGTTTTGTAATAACCCGTCGTCAGTCCATCAGGCCCGGGGCTTTTGCCGGGTTTCAATTGTTTAAGAACCCTATCCATTTCTGTGGACGAGATAGGTTGTTCCAGTTCGTTGGCTGATTCAGCCGATAGGGGGGCAGGAGAGTATTTACTGAGGAAGTCTCTAATTAGTAGTAGTCTATTGGTATTATCGGTCTGAGGGTCAACCGGATGTAAGTTGTACAGGTGGGAATAGTAGCTAATAAACTGGTCGGCTATTTGGTCGTTGGAAACTAGTTTTTGTCCTTTAGCATCTGTAAGTGAGTGGATAGTCATGGAGGCTTTCTTAGCTTGTAGAGCCCTTGCCAAAAGTTTACTGGACTTGTTGCCATATTCGTAGAAAGTTTTTTGGGAGAGTATATAGTTTCTTTTTATACGTTTGTTAAGTGTCTCTAATAATTCATTCCTAGTTTGAATCAGTTCTGGGAGGATTTCTACTGCTAGGGAGTTTTTGTGCTTTCGTTCTAATTCTTGAATACGGGTTGTCAGTTTTGTGATATAAGCATTTCTTTTTTTTCTGCGTGTGGCTGAGATAGCTATGAGTTCACCACGTATAGTACTTTTGTGTGCCTCCCATAGTATCATTGGAGATATGTCAGGGGATTTGTTTTCTTGAAAATATAGTGCCAATCGTTCGCCTATTCTAGAAGCGATGGATGCATCTGTAAGGAGAGAGGGATCTAGACGCCAGATTGGGGTTGTGGGAGGAGCGTCTGTGAGTTCTAACGTCATGGAGATGGGATGGTGATCCGATAGATACATGGGATCAATGGATGCCGCGGTCAGACATGGTAGGTCTTTTTGTGTGAGGAAAAGATAATTAAGTCTCGAGTGTCGGTTGTGGGGTGATGAATAGAAGGTATAATCTTTCACGTCCGGATAAAGTGTACGCCACGAGTCATGCAACGATAATTCCTGTATCTTTGATTTAATTGCTCGTAGTGCTTTATATGGCATGGAGGAGGTGCCTGTTGAGGTATCCTGTAGGGGATTAAGGGAGACATTAAAATCTCCTCCTAGAATGAGAAGGCCTTCCTGGAACGAGGAGAGTTTTTGCAGAGTGGTTCTGAAGAATGATACTTGGCCGGTATTGGGGGCATATATATTGGCAAGGGTAACTCGTTTGCCATATAGGATGCCTTTTACAAAGATGAACCTTGCTTCCCCATCTATGTAAGTATCGTTAATTTGAAATTGGCAATGTTTGGCAATGAGGATAGAAACCCCTTTCGTTTTTGCTGTGTGGTTAGTTGCATGAAGTGCTGTTGGAAAGCGCTGGTTGGAGAGTTTTGGAATTGAGTTTGTTCTGAAATGTGTCTCTTGGATGAACACAATATCGGCTTTGTTCCTGTGTAGTGAGTGGAGAACCTGAGAGCGTTTTTCTGGGATATTAAGTCCTCGTGCGTTTAGGGAAATAATTTTAGTTTTAGATTTGTTTGTTTTGTTTGTTGTTCGTGACATGTTATGGTGGTGTTTCCGATCGTAATGTATCAGAGGAAGGAAAAGGAGCCGGTAGCGATACTTGTTGTGAATAAGAATAGGGGCTTTGAGGGAAGAGGAGTAGGGTTAAGAGGAGGACGAGTTGGCGTTGTCTTTGGAGAGTACGTTAGCGACTTGATAGGAGAAAAAAAAAAAAAGGGGGGGTATGAGGGGATATGGCTGTGAAAGAGATCTTGTAAGTGTGGTGCTTGAGAGGAATCCGTAGCAATGAAAGAGGGAGGGGTTTCTGTCTATTGGTGGTCGATTTTGGAGATTAGCAAGAACCTGCTTGCTAATCCAAGGATACCTTGAGTCTGTATCCAGAAATATCCGAAAGAAGTCAGTGGTGGTTACTGAAGGAGGAAGTGTCAGTCAGAAGGACCAATGTGCGAAGAAAGCCACTGAGTGGGGAGTAACTAGAGACGACGGAGAGTGTAGCGGTAGGATGGGTAATTACTACCCGCTGTACAGAGAGAGAGGTATGGTAGTGTGGGAGGGGGAGGTCTAAGGGGCATATTGAATGCTTTGCGGACTATGTTTAGGGCTAGTGGACAGATGGACATATTGTGAGGGTTAATAGTACAGGAGGTTATTAGAATGGGAGGGTATGGGCATCTCCAGGATGGGTAGTATGTCTATAGTGAAAAGAAGGAGTATTCTGTGTTCTCTCTTAGTGTATGTGCGTGAGGAGCAGGGGTGAAGAAGAGATCCGTTGGAGAGTTTAAACTAACGCGGGCAGATCTCAGTGTGGATGTATAACCTTGAAAAAACGGAGTATGCTCATAAGAATGGAGATACTCATTAAGAAAAACCCAAATGTCATTAACTCTCTATGAACGTTTTCTAGAACAACTGGTCTTTAATCCTAGGAGTGAGCTGTGGCGTGCCTTCTTAGCCTGCTGTATTCACTGCTTAGCGTGTTTGGCATAAGGGAAGTACGAACTATGACATGTCGTTAGATGTTTAGTCGAATCCCCTCTGGGTCGTGCATGATCGTAAAGAGGAGGATTAGCTAATGTGAACATTAGCAGTGAGGGGGGGGGAGGGGGGGGGTGAAGGAATCCAAAAAAAAAAAAAAAAAAAAAGTCAGGGAAGTTTACTAGGGTGGGTTTGGGACTTCTATGCCACAGCGGCTATAGAGACTACCCATTGATAGTCTAATAACTCAGTGTCTGTGTGTAAGTTATAGGTTTATCCATGTCAAAGCGCACGGAGGGTTGTTCGAGGATGAAACAGTGTAAGGCAAGCCTGGGAGTGTGTGGTTCCTTCAATTAGATCTCTAGGAATTTAGATGGCTGTTGAGTGCGCTGTATCCATGTAGCATAAATGCTTAGCCCCGAATCTGTATTGAGTGTGTTGCGTCTCCTTTTCTCCCTTTTCCCTCCCGAGTGACGTATCGGTGGGCTCAGGACACATGTCATTCTTATCAGAATGACCTGCGACCTGTTGGGAGGGAAAGGCCCTGAGCATGTATGAAAGATCGTGATATGGTACTCGGTAGACCTGAAATAGCGTAAAAATAGAATGTTTATGAATGGTAACAACTATGTTCGGGTTTTTGTTACATACATTACCAGACTGGGGTTAGGAAACTTAGGGTATTTCGTGGTCCTGCGATTATATCGTAGAATCCTAATTTTCCATGGAGGACACTAAGTGTTATAAAATACAGGTTTACATTGCGTTTTTACATTTGCCTTTGGTTTCAAGAGTCCCATAAGCACATTGTTCAAGTAGTGGTGAGGTGATGATCCATTGCGGCCACTCTGGTAAGCTCCCTACCTACGGGGGTTTGGAAGGGAAAAGTTGAGTGAGTTTATGGCAAAGTGAGGAGGGAGGTCATATATGGAATGGATCTAGCATGCTGCATTCTAGCTTATGGTCCAACACATGATCCTGTATGCAGGGTTGGTGGACCTAATTTCTTTAGGATCTACCTGTAGGCAGGGATATCTTTATATAAAGAGTTGGAGAATTTCAAGTTGCCGTATGGATCATCATCCCAGCCGCATCTAAGTGAGATTGACTAGAAAGTTGTCATATATGCTCATAAATTTATCATCAGCGGAGAGATTGCAGAGGTAAGCATTAGGATAGGCATATATTTAAATATGAAAATACTCAGTGGTAAAAAGGGAAGAGAAGAGCAAAAAAAAAAAAAAAAAAAAAAAAAGGAGGGGAGGGCAGGGGGGAGAGAGGGGAGGGAATGAGGGAGAGCGGGGAGGGCAGGAGGGAGAGGGGGGAGGGCAGGAGGGAGAGGGCAGGATGGAGGGGGGGGGAGAGGGGGGGTAAGGTAGAGGGGGCAGGATGGAGGGGGGGATGGAGAGGGGAGGGAAGGGTAGGTAGGAGAGAGGGGGGGCATGAAGAAGGGGGAGGAGGGGTAGACCGTTATATGAGGAGAATGTAAAACCCAAAGAGGCCTTTTTTTTTTTTTCCTTTTTTCTTTTCTTTTTTCCCTCCTAGGAGGGTAGAAGGGGTTACAAGAAAGCGTGACAGTTGTTTGTTGCAGCCAATGCTAAAAGGTCAGAGGAATAGCGTTTGTAGAGACACTCGGCATGCAGTGGTGGCATACGACCTACATGTGTGTATCTAACGAGAGAGCACAGAGTTCGAGAGTAAGCAAGCAGCATGCAACCCGAGCGGGTGTGAGAATGAGCAGCAGTACTTGAGTAGCAGGACAATGTGGCAGTAGATAGAAAAAGCAAGCTGTGTGAAGGAGCAGGCGAAGCACATCCCGGGAAAAAATAAAGCAGAAAAGAAAAAAAAAGCAGATGAGAACCGTGGTGAACTTAGCTGCGGGTGGAGAATCGCGGACTCTCTCTTAACGGTCGCGTCAAGCTCTCCTGGGTTGAGGTGCTTTCGACGGGCTGGATCTGTGATTCTGACCTGGGGCTGAGTGGCGATCCCGGGGTTCGGATGGTGATCTTTGCCTCCTGAGAAGATGAGCTTGGGTTTCCATGGGCTCGCTGCGCTGTGTGGCTTTGTTAGCGGGGGGTCGATACTCGGCGTACCATTCGGGAACTTCCGTGTATGGGATATCCAGAGTCTCACAGAAGTGATATAGATCTTCCGGCACTCGGAGCAGTGCAGAGCGCCCATGAGTAGAGGCTGACAAGCCGAAGGGGAACTTCCATCGATATGGGATTCCGTTGGTGCGCAGAACTTCCAGTAGAGGGCGCAGTTCTCTCCTTCGCTGTAACGTTATGGTAGAAAGGTCCTGGAAGAGACGAATTTCTGTGCCGTTGTGCGACAGTGGAGTATTGTTACGTGCATTCCGCAGGATCTCTTCCTTTAGTTGAAAGTCAATCACACAACAGATCACGTCTCGGGGGGGGTCAGAATCTCTCCCCCGTGGACGAAGGGCGCGATGTATGCGTTCCATCCCAATTGGTGTGGTGGCCGGTTTCCCCAACAGGGTATTAAACAAGCCTGTCACTTCTACTTGAAGGTGTTCTGCGTCAACTGATTCCGGTAGTCCTCTTATGCGTAGGTTGTGGCGTCGACCGCGATTGTCCAAATCCTCCATGTGACGATTAAGATCGCGCAGTTGGAGGGTGTGTGTGTCTAACACTTGGCACGAGCGGCGGAGTACAGAGGAATGAGTAGCCGTGACCTTTTCTACCTCATGAACTCTGCCTGCGATCGATTGAATGTCAATCTTTAGGTCTGAGATTGCGGCTGTGAGGGCTGCCGTAAAGGTGTTTTTTATGTCCGTCGCTACAGAGTGTAGATCATGGAGGCTCGGTTGCGGTTGTGGTGAGAGGACTATCCCGGCATTGTCTGAGGGGATCTGCGAGTTGGGAATAGGTGGTAGCCCTGATGTGTGGGGTAGGCCGCGGGAAGCCGCCATATTGCTTGCCTGAGTGCGGAACATTTCCGGGATGTTCTGGCTTACCCGTCCCGTTAAATCACGGGGAGATCTGGAGCGGGAAGTAGAGGAGCTTCGGGAAGAGGTTCCCATAGCGTTTGGGGGTGGCAGTGAGTTGGAAACCTCCTTTTTAGTCAGTTGAATCTCTCTGTCAGCGGGAGCTATCGAATTAAGCTGCCATTCTCCGTCGAGTTCAGGCCACGCCCCCCCCTATGGGAAAGTTTAACCATTCTTTCAGAAGAGCATTTGTGAGGTCAGGCACTGATGTTGGACAAGCATGCCTGGCTTGCAGTCTCCACTCTAATTCATCCCAAAGGTGTTCTATCGGCTTGAGTTCAGTTCCAGTGAAGGTAACACTTAAGGCGTCAGCACACCAAGACATTTAGGACAATTTCATGCTCTTAACTCTCTGGGAACAGTTTGTGATGGCCCCTTCTTGTTCCAACATGACTGCGCACCATATAGTAACTGTCGACTATGACAGTTGCTATTATTATAATTGGGACACTGGACATAACAGCTGCTAATTGGTTAGCACTTCTGCCTAGAAACACTAAGGTTGTCGGTTCAAATTCCAACCACAGCACTACCTGCCTGGAGTTTACATGTTCTGCCTGTGTGGATTTCCTCCTGGTACTCTGGTTTCCTCCTACACTATAAAGACATGCTTGTAGACTAATTGGCTCCTGTCTAAATTGGCCCTAGTATGTATGAACATGAGTTAGGTATCTTGGATTGTAAGCACCCTGAGGGCAGGGACTGATGTGAATGTACAATATACAGTGCCTTGAAAAAGTATTCATACCCCTTAACATTGTATGTGAAAGACCAACACAAAGTGGCACATTATTGTGAAGTGGAAGGAAAATGATAAATGGTTTTCAGAATTTTTTACAAATAAATATCTAAAAAGTGTGGCGTGCATTTGTATTTACCCCTCCTGAGTCAATACTCTGTAGAACCACCTTTTTACTGCAATTACAGCTGTAAGTGTTTTTGGGTATGTCTCTATCAGCTCTAGAGAGTTACATTTTTGCCCATTCTTCTTTACAAAATAGCTCAAGCTTTGTCAGATTGGATGAAGAGCATCTGTGAACAGCAATTTTCAAGTCTTGCCACAGATTCTCAATTGGATTTAGGTCTGGACAACTGGGCCATTCCAACACATTAATAGGCTTTGATCTAAACCATTCTATTGCAGCTCTGCCTGTATGTTTAGGGTCATTGTCCTGCTCTAAGGTGAACCTCCACTCCAGTCTCAAGTCTTTTGCAGACTCTAACAGGTATTCTTCTAAGATTACCCTGTATTTGGCTCCATCCATCTTCCCATCAACTTTGACCAGTTTCCCTGTCCCTGCTGAAGAAAGGCATCCCCACAACATGATGCTGCCACCACCATGTTTCACAGTGGAGATGGTGTGTTCAGGGTGATGTGCAGTGTTAGTTTTACATCACTCATAGTGTTTTGCTTTAGGTCAAAAAGTTTTGGTCTCATCTGACCAGAGCACCTTCTTCCACATGTTTGCTGTGCCCCCCACATGGCTTCTCGTGAACTGCAAATGGGACTTCTTATGGCTTTCTTTCAACACTGGCTTTCTTCTTGTCAGTCTTCCACAAAGGCCAGATTTGTAGAGTGCACGACTAATAGTTGTCCTGTGCACAGATTCTCCCACCTAAGCTGTTGATCTCTGCAGCTCATCCAGAGTTGCCCGGCCTCAATTTAGGTGGATGTCTTGGTAGGTTTGCAGTTGTACAATACTCTTTCCATTTTCGGATGATGGATTGAACAGTGCTCCTTGAAATGTTCAAAGCTTGGGATATTTTTTTTATAACCTAACCCTGCTTTAAACTTCTCCACAACTTTAGAACAACATATTACAGCGCACACATGCAAAAAATGACATTTAACTCCTGCAAGGCTATTTAAAACACCTGAACATTTAAAAAAAATATGGGGATTTGGTCACACCATATGGCTATAAGGTGCTTAAGCCCACTTGCTGCGACAGTACACCATTATCAGTGGGTCCTATACTATCCATAGAATGGAAGATCCTACTTCTCTGAACCATGGGATAAATACACTCCTCTATATGGGAGAACTAAAGTACTCCTCCTATAACACAGGTAGACACTAATAAGAGGCAAGGATGAGGGAGTGTGGTGCTCCTGCCCAAAGGGAATTGGTCAGAATCCATACCATAGACAAACAAAGATTTGGGGGGCACACCCTAAAAGATGCATTAACCACTTCCGAACCAGCCGCCGCAGTTTTACTGCGGCAGGTTGGCTCTGCAAATTGATGTTACCTTACGTTGCTTCACCTTTTGGCCTCTAGGGGCACGAACGATGCGAGTGCCTGGCTGGCGCAATGACCGCCGGGCACCCGTGATCGCTCGTGACAGAGCAAGAACCGGGATCTGTGTGTGTAAACACACAGATCCCGGTTCTCTCAGGGGAGAGGAGAGAGATTGTGCGTTCATACTAAGTATGATTACCGATCTCTCTCTTCCCCTAGTCAGTCCCATCCCCCCTATAGTTAGAGCACACCTAGGGAACACAGTTAACCCCTTAATCGCCCCCTAGTGTTAACCCCTTACCTGCCAGTGACATTTATACAGTAATCAGTGCTTTTTCATAGCACTGATCGCTGTATAATTGTCAATGGTCCCAAAAATGTGTCAAAAGTGTCCAATTTGTCCGCCGCAATATCACAGTCCCGATAAAAATAGCAGATCATAATAAATATCCTCTATTTTTTTTCAAAAAAACACATTTTTTTCTCAGTTTAGGCCGATATCTATTCTTCTACATATTTTTGGTAAAAAAAAATTTGCAATAAGCGTATATTGATTGTTTTTCGCAAAAGTTATAGCGTCTACAATGCCATTACTAGTAAAAAAAAAAAAAAAAATAATAAAAATGCCAAAAATCTATGCCCTATTTTGTAGACGCTATAACTTTTGCGAAAAACAATCAATATACGCTTATTGCAAATTTTTTTTAACCACAAATATGTAGAAGAATAGATATCGGCCTAAACTGAGAAAAAAATGTTTTTTTTTGTTTTTTTTTTAAATAGAGGATATTTATTATAGCAAAAAAGATATTGGGGTTGATTTACTAAAGGCAAATCCACTCTGCACTGCAAGTGCACTTGGAGGTGCAGTCACTGTAAATCTGAGGGAAAGTTCTGAAATCAGGGGAAGCTCTGCTGATTTTATCATCCAATCATGTACAAGCAAAAATGCTATTTTTTATTTTCCTTGTCCCCTACGGATCTTAAGCGACTGCACTTCCAAGTGCACTCGCAGTGGACTTGTAGTGCAAAGTGTATTTCTCTTTAGGAAAATCAACCCCATTGTGTTTTTTTCAAAATTGTCGCTCTTCTTTTGTTTATAGCGCAAAAAATAAAAACTGCAGAGGTGATCAAATACCACCAAATGAAAGCTCTATTTGGGGGAAAAAAAGGACATCAATTTTGTTTGGGTGCAGCGTCGCACAACCACGCAATTGTCAGTTAAATCGACGCAGTGCCGTATTGCAAAATATGGCCTGGTCATTGAGCAGCCAAATCTTCCAGGGCTGATGTGGTTAAAGATAAAGCCATAAGACCATAAAACAGAACAAAACATTACAGAGCACACATGCAAAAAATGACATTTAACTCCTGCAAGGCTATTCAAAACACCTGAACATTTTCAAAATATATGGGGATTTGGTCACACCATATGGCTATATGGTGCTTAAGCCCACTTACTGCGACAAAGTACCCCATTATCAGTGGGTCCTACGCAATCCATAGAATGGAAGATCCTACTTCTGTGAACCATGGGAGAAATACATTCCTCTATATGGGAGAACTAAAGGACTCCTCCTATAACACAGGTGGACACTAATAAGAGGCAATGATGAGGGAGTGGGGTGCTCCTGCCCAAAGGGATTTCGTCAGAATCCATACCATAAACAAACAAAGATTTGGGGGCACACCCTAAAAAATGCATCAAAGATGGTGCAGCCATAAGATCATGAAACAGAACAAATTATTACAGCGCACACATGCAAAAAATGACATTTATCTCCTGCAAGGCTATTTAAATCGCCTGAACATTTAAAAAAAATATGGGGATTTGGTCACACCATATGGCTATATGGTGCTTAAGCCCACTTACTGCGACAAAGTACCCAGGAGTACCCAGAAGTAGGATCTTCCATTCTATGGATAGCGTAGGACCCACTGATAATGGGGTAATTTGTCACAGTAAGTGGGCTTAAAGTGACATTAAACCTTTGTTTTTTTTTTTTGGTTTTTTTTAAATAACAAACATATCATACTTACCTCCACTGTGCAGTTAGTTTTGCACAGTGTGGCCCAGAACCTCGTCTTCTGGGGCCCCCATGCGGCTCTCACGGCTCCTCCTCGCATCAGTAAACCCCCTGGGAGAAGCGCTCTCCCGGGGATTACCTTGTGGGCGTGCTCCCGAGTCCGGCATTTGCATCTATAGACACAGAATGCCGGACTCGACCCCACGTTTTTGGATTTGATTGACAGCAGCGGGAGCCCATGGTTGCTATCAATCTTTCCAATCAAGAGCCGAGAACCCTGTGCAGAGAGGAAAAGTATGTTTCTGCCGAGGGAATGAAGAGCTGAGGTGAGTAAAACGGGGGTCTGGGGGGGGGGGGGTCAGTGTCAGAAGTTTTTTCACCCTAATGCATAGGATGCATTAAGGTGACAAATCACAAAGGTTCACAACCCCTTTAAGCACCATATGGCCATATGGTGTGACCAAATCCCCATATTTCTTGAAAATGTTCAGGTGTTTTAAATAGCCTTGCAGGAGGTAAATGTCATTTTTTGCATGTGTGCACTGTAATATTTTGTCCTTTTTTTGGTCTTATGGCTGCACCATCTTTATTGCATCTTTTAGGGTGTGCCCCTCAAATCTTTTTTTTTTCTCCACAACTTTATCCCTGACCTGTCTGGTGTGTTTTTGGCCTTGATGATGCTGTTTGTTCTCTAACACACCTCTGAGGGCTTCACAGAATAGCTGTATTTATACTGAGATTAACTTACACATAGATGGACTCTATTTATTAATTAGGTGACTTCTAAAGGCAGTTGGTTCCACTAGATTTTAGTTGGGGGTATCAGAGTAAAGGGGGCTGAATACAAATGCACACCATACTTTTCAGATATTTATTTGTAAAAAATTTTGAAAACCATTTATCATTTTCCTTCCACTTCACAATTATGTGTCACTTTGTGTTGGTCTATCACATAAAATCCCAATAAAAAACATTTACTTTTTTGGTTGTAACATGTGGAAAATTTCAAGGGATATGAATACTTTCTCAAGGCATATGTGTAAAGTGCTGCGTAAATTGATGGCGCTATACAAGTACCTGTAAAAAATAATATTTATAATTATAAGGGTTGTGTGGACCTGGTCTTTGGTAAAACCTGGACGCTGGTTTGGAGATTTCTTCCCACCCAAGGCATTTTGAAATCTTTGAGCTCCAGACCCTGATCCACGCGTTACCCAAAGAATCATGAAAAACCATCATTCTCCGCTCAGAACTGATATTCCGGAGTCTCGTACTCTGCATATGTGCAACCCCTGTGTTACTTTCTCCTAAATTTCCACAGTGGCAGGGCCTTGTACTGTCACATTACTTACAAAAATTACAAAATTACGTTTAAAAAAAAAAATCTTTTTAACTTTTGTGAGAATATTGAAGTGCAGGAAATATGGCCAAAAAGAACATTGGTCAGAAATCTCCACAGCCTTTTCTTCTGGTAAATTTTTGGGTATCCTACTAACTGGTGGGTCGAGTTGACAAGCTTAAAGGGTAAATTCTTTTAGGGGAAAACTTCTGGCTCAGCTGGAAATGCCAGCAATCCTTAGTTGAAGAAAAGTCATCCTCAGGACTATATTGGTGCTATCTTAGTAGGTGAGAGGGCACCCTCAAAAACAGAAGAGAGTATGCATGGGTTAAATGAAGGGCTACAGACTTGTAATGTTGAAAATGAGTAAATTTAACGTGCTGAGATTAAATATGTGGTTTACCAAGCTGACAATGTCCCAGACAAGGTTTTGTATCAGCTCACTGTATGTAAAAGTGGTGGTAGTGGACATGGGAACTTTTTTCGGGGGGGGCATCATTTTGGTCACCCATGCACCGCCCCTTTTCAACAATGTCATTTTTACATTATCATGGTCAGAGACTACAGACGTAGTACAGTTCCTAGGATAGGTAATGGATAAGGGTCAACAGCCTCTCTTACCAGACCCAGCAAAACTACAGCAGTGATCCCTCCAGCTGGACGATCGCTCACTCTGGGTTTCCCGGGAGCGACTCTGGTCAGTAGTGTAGCATGTCTGTACCCTGGTAGTGGCTCAGTCTTTCTCTCTCTGGTGGTGCTGAGCAGCGTGGCTCTCTCTGGTGGCGCTGGGCAGCGCGGCTCTCTCTCTGGTGGCGCTGGGCAGTGTGGCTCTCTCTCTGACTTCTGTCCAGCACACTCCTTGTTCTTTTTCCTGTAGCGCTCTCTCCCTCAGTTTTTTTCCAGGCTGCAGTCTCTCTATCTCTCTCTTGATCGTGCTGTTGCCTCCTCCCTTGTGGAAAATGGGGTCGCCAATCTTTGGGACTACATTTCCTCTCCTAGGTTCCTTTGATTAGCCCTCAGTTATGGCCAATAAGGAAGGAACGAAGCGGGCAGGAAGCTAGGTGGGGAACCTGGTGAGAGCCACCGTCTCTTCTCTCTGACAGGAGAAAGGGGGGGGGCGAGCGGGAGAAACCTCTGACAGCCCGCAGCTCACCTTTCTCCTGTCACAGCGCCGCCGAGTTCTCTGCTGGACTGAGCAAGGAAAATAGCTGAAGTCACACTACACTGATGAGAGGGCTTGACAGCACCTTGATGGTGTCACCCCACTGGCGGGTTGCACACAGGTGCGGGCCATCCACACCCGTTAGTGACGCAACTGTGCTGAATTTAAGATCTGATCCTTGATTCCAGGGGGGGCACTTGACCCCCCCTGCCCCTACCATGGGCGTCCACAGGTAGGGGCAGGGGGAGCACTTGACCCCCCCTGTCCCTACCTGTGGATGCCCATGGTAGTGGATAAGGTGCACGGCAACACCCTTGGGGTTCACCAGACTATTGTGTGGGTTATGGTAGAGGTTACCTCCAACTTAGAGGAGTTCCTCTAAGAAACACATCCTCTAGAACATCAGCAAATGAGTCTCTCCTCATGCTCAGCCCTCTTTGTCATCTTAGTCATAAATTTGAGGCACCCTTTTATGACACACATGTTGACAGAAATTGTTAAATGTTCTGCAACTATATACTTCTGTATCACGTCCTCTGGTGGATGGCGTAGTGCTATGAACCCATACTTGAAATAATATGTTAAAAACTGCACATGAAGATAATGAGGACCCCAAACTGAGTAGGGAGAAGGGGGAAGTTGGGTTGCAAGTGGTGTCTTGGACAAAACATTTATATTTGAATCCGGTGTCTATGCTGCCAAAAAGGGACACAGACCAGACCGCAATTCCCCACACTAGAATACAACATGTTGCCTAGGTCATAAAACCCCATTAGGTGACATATTAGGTATTTATTAAGCAGTTCAAGTTGCATAAATTCTTTGGCCCAGAGTCTGCAAAACCTCAAAGACATCTAATTAGGTTGTTGTAACTGGAGGTCATAATTTCCATTAGACATAACTGGCTAATGGCTAGCAGAAATGATTAACTTTCCTGGGTATGTTGTTTTTATAACCTGCTGTAACTTCCCATCTTAAAGAGGAGGGCCCATAAAAAAAATAAATAAATAAAAGTCAGCAGCTACAAATACTGCAGCTGCTGACTTTTAATTGGACACTTATCTGTCCCAGGGTCCAGCGATGCGGGGGATCGATTCCCCGCTCGTCTCCCCCTCCGTTCAGCGGCGCCAGCATTGCAACTGTGGGCGCCGGGCTGTGGCTTCCAGGCACTGGAAGAGGCAGACTACGAGGGGCCCCCTAGCAACAGGCATTTAGAGGTAAGTATAAAAAAAAAATTCCAAATGTTTTTTTTTTAATTTTTTTTTTAGGCACAGTCATGAATTTTTTTTTTATTTTAGGGTGGAACACCACTTTAAAGCCATTTCAAAACAATTCACATTCCCGTCTTGGTATTTCTCAATGCCAGGACCAAACTTCCAGTCATACTCCTTTACTAAACACACCCATACTAAGAAATGCAGGAAGCTGATGGAACAAGTCATTATGATCTTTATTAAATTGTGGTTTAATGCTATGGAATAATATGTTGTTTATCAGACCGTAACATATGGCCCTATGAAAATATGACAGCATTTAGAAATCTGTCTGGAAGAGTGGGTTTACCTGAAAATATCATAAATGTTTTAGTACTCCTTTTTCTCACCCCTCAGATCTTAGCCTAGGTCAGGAGTGGGGAAGTGGGAGCAGGTACTATGAAAAAAAGGAACCAGCTTCCCGAAAAAAAAAAACACCTGCCATTTCTGACTCGGCCCGAGGGAGAGGAAATGAAAGCTTTGGTGAAGGTCCAATTTAGGTACTTTCACTTTGATTGCCATTGGTTTTACTTTTGTTATTGTCTGTTTTTCTGTAACTATTTTTCTTGTATTATTTTCCTGTCTCTTCATTAAACAATATTTAAAAATCTATAAGCTTTATCTCTAATACTCTAAATCAGAAATGAATGAATTTTTGCTTTTTGAAAGAAGCTACCACATTTTAAACTCATCTCTGTCTGACGTGGGTGGGTGTAATTTCCTAATGTCAGAGTTGCTTTAAAAGATCATCTAAACAATGTGTGTTTCCACATGGTGACAGCTATTGTTTGTGTTTGTAAAGGGTTAAGCGGGGAGTTAAGTGTGGAGTTAACTGACTCTATGAAGATCACTCTCAGTCTGGTGGCTCTTAGATTGTTGCCTCACAGGCTATAAAATATCCATGCAGGGTAGAGCTGTGAGTGCCATCATCACACTGTAGTAAACATGGGTGGAAAAGTTTGAGACCATTTGGTATAATGTTTATTAACCCCTTTGCAACTGCGCTATAGCCGAATGACGGCTACAGCATGGCTGCACTTTGCCAGGGGGCCGTCATATGACATCCTCCCATGCTTGCACTGCCTGAGGGCCCCCTGCGGCACACATCGGCAGTGATCTGTGATCGCTGCGTCCTTTGGATGCAGCTGATCACACATCAGGGTTAAGAGCCAATCACGGTGGCTCTTTACCACATGATCAGCTGTGTCCAATGGTTGGACACAGCGGATCACAGATGTAAACAGGATTTGCTGGTTATCAGCAATACTCCCCTCATGCAGACAGCGTGTGAGGATAGGAGAGCCGAAAACTGGCAAATCCCCATAGGGGGCCCCGATGATCAGTGCAGCCTCAACAGTGCCCACCAGTGCTGCCAATCGGTGCCCACCAGTGCTCCCAATCAGTGCCCATCAGTGATGCCTGTCAGTGACAATTATTGCCGCCTAACATTGCCACCTATTAGTGTCCATAAGTGCCACCTATAAGTGCCCGTTAGTGTTGCCTATCCGTCCCCATCAGTGCTGTCTATCAGTGCTCATCAGTGCTGCCTCATCAGTGCCCGTTAGTGCCCCCCTATCAGTGCCCATTAGTGCCCCTTATCAGTGCCCATCAGTGCAGCCTATCAGTGCAGCCCCATCAGCGCACATCAGCAAAGGACAAAAATTACTTATTTACAACATTTTATAATTTTCCATCTTTTTCTGTTTGTTTAGCAAAAAATAAAAAACCCATTGGTGATTAAATACCACCAAAAGAAAGCTCTATCTGTCTCGAAAAATTATAAAAATGTAGTTTGGGTACAGTGTTGCATGACCGCGCAATTGTCATTCAAAGTGCGACAGCACTGAAAGCTGAAAATTGGCCTGGGCAGGAAGCTGGTGGAAGTACCCAATGATGATAAAAGAGCTCTTACAGTCAACTGCTGGCTTGCTCAAGATAATTTTATTTGTGGAAGACACCCTAAAGGTCTGTTGGTTTTAGGAAATCAGAGATGTTGGAGGCCTCTCAGTGTAACAGTGTGACAGTAAACATTTTTGCTATTAAAGTTCAAGAAGCTGCTATCCAGCTTATAGATAAAGCCTCAGCTGTAGACAAACCTTGTAAAGTACCCCTTGGAAAGTATTAGAAATCCTATATGTAACCCCAGAAGGGCCAAATCAGTTGGTATTGTAAAATAAAGATGTGATGGTAAAAATGCTGGAGTCACTAGTGTGAGTAAAGAAACCAGGGTCACAGGCCCTAAATGTGGGCTCTTCCGATAAAGCTCTTGAAGTGTAGAGAGAAATACAAACTGCTAAATATGGAGACTGGTAGAGGTTTGGATAGAAGCTTAGAATGCTATGTTAAAGTACTGTATATCTAAAAGCAAACCTTTTTCATTTAGTTTTGGAAAGGGTGTCCTCCAATCAAGCTGCCTCAAGTCTGAGACCTGCTCCTTTACAACGGCCAGACTCACCCCAACCCGACTCGTTTGGCCTTGACTGCCTGGAATTTAAGAGGGGTAAACTACGAGACTTTAACCTCTCTAATTCGGTAATGTCACCTATTCTATCAGCCAGGAAGAATTCTACCAACTCCACATATTACAAGGTGTGGCAGAGGTTTGAAGCTTTTGTGGCTCAGAGTGGCTTTTCTTTCTGATCCCCCGCGGGGGCTAATGTTCTGGACTTCTTGCAGTCCAGCCTTGATGTAGGACTTAGCTATAACACCCTTAAAGTCTAAGAGTCAGCGCTTTCAGCCCTTACGGATACCTTGTGGTCAAGAGAGTCTCTAGTGATCCCTTAGAGCAGCGATCAAGATCTGTCCACCAATTCATTCCCTTTTTCCTAAATAGGATTTGCCATTAGTCTTGAAAGCATTGCTAAAGACACCCTTCCTCCCGGATGCAGAAAGTTCATTATGGAATTTCACCTTGAAGACAGTGTTTTTGACAACCTTAGTCTCGGCTAGGCGAGTCTCGGGCATTGCTGCCTTTTGCTGTAGAGAACCATTATGCACTTTTTTTCCTGATAGCGTGATACTACGGCCTTTCCCGAATTTTCTCCCTATGGTCTCTTCAGAGTTCCATTTTAATTGGGAATCAGTCCTGCCGGCCTTTGCACCTTCTCCAGCGGACAGGGAAGAGCCCGGATGGTGTGACCCAGACATGAAATCCCTTCTCCGAATGTACTTGGCCAGAACTGAACCATTCAGGAAGATGGATGCTCTCTTTGTATTTTCAAAAGGTCCTCAGATGGGCATGCCGGCCCCCTCAAGAGTCCTCTCTACATAGATTGTGAAAACCATCCAGTCAGCCTACTCTCTAGAAGGCATCCCCCCTCAGGAGATCCCGTCACACTCCACAAGTGTCATCCTCATGGGCAGCTTGGTCCAAAGTTTCGGGAGATGTCGTTTGTAAGGCGGCAAGCTGAAAGTCACCTAATACCTTCATTAGGCACTATAAGCTTGATGTGCTGTCATCTCAATATGCTCAGATGGGAGCTTCAGTGTTGCCTAATGCTCTATCACAATAATAAATGTTTGTTCTGTAGCAACACCTGGTGTCTATATCTTATTCTTCCCTCCCTGGGATTAGCTAGTTAAATCCCTCAGTGATGGCATGACGCAGAGCCAGGAAAACAGAAAATTGTTACCAAATACTTACCGTAATTTTCCTTTCCTGGCTTGGCGTCATGCCAGCACATGCCCTCCCTGGTCCATCGCAAGCTCTTCACAAGAACACTGTCACCAGGTACTGCCTGCCATTTATACTAACTATTCAGGAAGGTCCTATTGGGGATCAAGGGGTGGAGTTGATCCGCATTGATGGCATGACACTGAGCCAGGATAGGAAAATTATGTTAAGTGCTTGGTAACAATTTTCCACTATCACAACAAGGAAAGTATCAACTATATATTCCATTTTATAATATCTTCAGGGGAAACCTCCTATATGTCTATCACTGTTTAATGTTTCTCAAATCTCATCCATTAAGCCATCCTCCTCAATATGCATATAAAAGTCTGAAATTGAAAAAATTACCACAGGTAGAGGTATGCCTGGGACTATCTATTGCACCTGCATAGGGATGTCAGTTAACCACACGTACTATGTTAACAAAGTGATCAACAGCGGTATGGGATTTTTTGGAAATTTGGCTTTAAGTCCTGACTTACTTCACTCTTTTAGAATTACCCACTTTCTGAACTTTGCTGAAAAGGTGTAATTTCCATAATTTGCATTGATTTGTCAATAATTTGGCTTGCTGCAATCTCTCATAATAACCCATTTTGTAAACTTCTCTGGGTATGTGGAACTTTTTCTAATATTTGGACAGTAACAGGTCACTTCATTAATGACTTGATCTACAAACTAGATGGGTGGCCTAAACTTGCCCAGTTTTCTTCACAGGGGTTCTTCTGCCTGTTCAAAAGTTCTGGGTCTGATTTGCACAAATAAGAGATGCGGTAAACCGTAATTGGTTTACACATTTCTACTGATGCTAGATGGGCCTATCAATCATCAAGTATGATATGAAGAGTGTTAAAAGATCAAACACTCACTTACATAATCATAACTAGAGATGAGCCGAACCTCCCCCGGTTCGGGTCGCAGCAGAACATGCGAACAGGTAAAAAATTTGTTTGAACACGCAAACACCGTTAATGTCTATGGGACTTGAATGTGAAAAATCAAAAGTGCTAATTCTAAAGGCTTATATGCAAGTTATTGCATATAAAAGTGTTTGGGGATCTGGGTCCTGCCCCAGAGGACATGTATCAATGCAAAAAAAAGTTTTAAAAACGTTTTTTTCGGGAGCAGTGATTTTAATAATGCTTAAAGTGAAACAATAAAAATGAAATATTCCTGTATATATCGTGCCTGGGGGGTGTCCTTAGTATGCCTGTAAAGTAGTGCGTTTTTCCCATGTTAAGAACAATACCACAGCAAAATTACTTTTCTAAAGGAAATAATGTCATTTAAAACTACTCGTGGCTGTAATGTTTTGTCGGGTCCCAGCAATATAGATGAAAATCATCACCAGGCCCTTTGGGTCTGGTATGGATATTAACCCTTTCATGACTAAGCCTATTTTTGAAATTTGGTGTTTACAAATTAAAATACGTATTTTGTGCTAGAAAATTACTTAGAACCCCCAAACATTATATATATTTTTTTAGCAGAGAATCTAGAGAATAAAATGGCGATTGATGCAATATTTTATATCACACGGTATTTGTGCAGCAGTGTTTTAAACGCAAATTTTTGGGAAAAGAGACAATTTCATGAATTTTAAAAAATCCAAACAGTAAAGTTATCCCAATTTTTTTGTATAATGTGAAAGATGATGTTATGCTGAGTAAATAGATACCAAACATGTCACGCTTTATAATTGCACGCACTCGTGGAATGGTGACAAACTACGGTACCTAAGAATTTCCATAGGCGACGCTTTAAAATTTTTTTATGGTTACCGGGTAAAGTTACAGAGGAGGTCTAGTACTAGAATTATTGCTCTCGCTCTGACGATCGCGGCGACACCTCACATGTGTGATTTGAACACCGTTTACATATGCGGGTGCGACTTCCGTATGCGTTTTCTTTGCTGCGCAAGCTCGCGGAGACGGGGGCGCTTTAAAAAATTTTTTTTTCTTATTTATTTTTATTTAAAAAAAAAATTTGATCACTTTTATTGCTGTCACAAGGAATGTAAACATCCCTTGTGACAGTAATAAGTGATGACAGGTACTCTTTATGGAGGGATCGGGGGTCTAAAAGACCCCGATCCCTCCTTTGCACTTCACAGTATTCAGATCACTGAAAATGGCGATTC
Source organism: Lithobates clamitans (assembly GCA_037952925.1). Taxonomy (NCBI): domain Eukaryota; kingdom Metazoa; phylum Chordata; class Amphibia; order Anura; family Ranidae; genus Lithobates; species Lithobates clamitans. The sequence continues at coordinate 2,450,349 of JBBGZY010000404.1, read as the reverse complement.
TGTATACTGTGTATCTTTTTACAACCGGCGCCGTTGGCAGCCGAGTAAATGGGAAGTGACGTCATGACGACGCTTCCGCATTTACAATGAGAAGGCTGAAACGAAGCCGCCCACAGCTTCGTTCCAGCCCGCCCCCAGCCACCGGAGGCATCGGATTGGTCACCGGGCTTCCCATGCCATCATAAGAGCGGCAGGAGGGGGGGGACGTCACCCCTCCCGCTGCTCCGGTATAACAGCCGAGCGGCTTTTAGCCACATCGGTTGTTATATCTGGATCGCCGGCTCTAAACAACAGAACCGGGATGATGCCTGCAGCTGCGGGCATCATCCCGGTATAACCCCGGAAAGCCGAGTACGCACATCTGCGTATGCTCGGCTGGAAGGGGTTAAGGGGAACCCCGCAACCAAATGTGGCAACCAAAAATGGCATGGGGGTACCCCAGGCACTATATTTTCTGAACAGCAGTATATATACTATACGGCCTGCCCTAAATACTCTGCTGAAAATTGGGCCTTAGGTGTTGGTGGTACCAGAACACTGTAAGCCCTCACATTTATTCTTGGTGGACGCAGGAACGGGCCCTGCTGTGAAATACTATATCAAAAATTGTAATTACATGCCCCTGTTAAATAGGGGCAGAAAAATTGGGCCTTTGGTGGTGGTGTTACCAGAACACTGTAAGCCCTAACCAAGGCCGCTGTTAGAAATCATGGGACCCCGTACAGCATACCTGACAGGGCCCCTTGGTCCCACCCCTGGCTCCGCCCCTGACCCCATGCTGTCACGAAATCTGGGGGAATGGTGGCAGGAGCTGAAACATGTAACATGTTCCAAAAGGTGAACCTTTAATAACCATTATTATTCTAAACTTTTTACACTATCATAAAGCAGCAGAGATGTCTTATTTTAGAACTTTTTTGACAACAACCAATTAGCTGGGATGAGCTCAGGTGTGTTCGGACTGTAGTCTAAACCCACCTTAGCTTTACAGCACCCCACCAATCATAACTGGATCTGAATGAAAGAGATGTCAGTGTTTTGAAAACTGTGCCCGTTCAGTTTGTGTCCTTATACACCACAGACTTGTGTCCATTTACATCAGGCTACCTCTGATCTGTCACATTTAAGTCTAGAAAAATAGAAAAGGATGTTCTTTTCCATGTATTTTTTTTGACCTGAATGCCCACAAGTCAATTCATGACCTACATGGAGCTTTCAATCAGGTCCACATCAGTGGCTGGTGCTCAAAATTTTTGGGGGGGCGCAAACAACCTGAAAAATTCAGAAAAAAACCCCCATCAACTGCTGCCATTGTGCCATCAAACTCAGCTACTGTGCCCATCAATTGCCGCCACTGTGCCATCAATTGCCGCCACTGTGCCATCATACGCAGCTACTGTGCCCATCAATTGCCGCCACTGTGCCATCATACGCAGCTACTGTGCCCATCAATTGCCGCCACTGTGCCATCATATGCAGCTACTGTACCCACTGGTCCACAGGAAAAACTGACAGGCGGACCTGATTGCAAAGCTTGGGTGAAAAATTCTCAAAGGGGAGTGGTTTGGGGGGTGGTAACAACATGCTGTGTGGTGCTGATTTTCTTATGGCTGTGCTGTTTTATAGTCTGTAACACACAGTACAGCCATATATTAACAAAGTCAGCACCCAACAGCATGTTACACTGACAGAGCCATACAGCACCTGCTGTGCTCTGATCATCATAATGATGATAACCATGAGCACACAATGGGGAATCAGGGGACTGAGCTTCAGCCTGTGTGATGTGTCACTGTGTGTGTGCAGGGGGATTGCTTGCCTGTGGACCAGCGTCGGGATTACTCTTTCTTTCAGCCTCCTCAGTGATTAGTCTCTCCCTCAGGCTGCAGCACGGCACTTACCGAGGGAAGGGAGCCACATTACAATTAAATCCATCCGCCGAAGAAAGCATACAGTGAGCACAAGGTACACTGATGCAGAGAAGGGATTGTATGCCTCCACCCGAAAATGGAGAAAAGGTCCCTTTTCTTCTCTCACCTCCTAGGCCCCTCTATTAACCTGATGGGGCCCAGGAAGGTACTATATACCTTGCCAATCAAGTAGGTGCAGGTTGATAAAGTTATTTAGCTAATTCTTTTTTTAGCTAGAAATCTTCTCGGGCCCCCCCTGCTGGCCAGGCCTGGTACAACAGGGCTGGTTGTACTGCCCTATCAGCGGCCCTGGCCCTCACAGTTACTCTTGGTGGGTGCAGGAACAGGCCTTGCTTTGAAATATTATAATAAGAATTGTAATTACATGCCCCTGTTAAACAGGGGTAGAAAAATTTGGGCCATTGGTGGTGGTGGTGGTGCCACAACAATGTAATATCCTGTACACACGGTCGCATTTTCCGACAGAAAAAGTGCAATCGATTGTGTTGTCAGAAATTCCGATTGTGTGTGGGCTCCATCGGACTTTTTCCGTCGGAATTTCTGACACACAAAGTTTGAGAGCAGGCTATAAAATTTTCCGACAACAAAATCCGATCGGTTAAATTCCGATCGTGTGCAAACAAATCCAACACATGCTCAGAATAAATTAAGAGATGAAAGCTATTGGCTACTGCCCCGTTTATAGTCCCGACGTACGTGTTTTACGTCACCGCGTTCAGAACGATTGAATTTTCCAACAACTTTGTGCCACCGTGCGCATGCAAGACAAGTTTGAGCCAACATCCGTCTGAAAAAATCCATGGATTTTGTTGTCGGAATGTCCGATCAATGTCCGATTGTGTGTACAGGGCATAAGCCCTCACAGTTGTTAGGTGCAGGAACGGGCCCTGCTGTGAAATATTATATCAAGAATTGTAATTACATGCCCCTCTTAAACAGAGGCAGGAAAATTGTGCCTTGGGTGGTGGTGTGGTGCCACAACACTGTAACCCCTCACAGATACTCTTGTTGGGCGCAGGAACGGGCCCTGCTGTGAAATATTCAATCAAAAATTGTAATTACATGCCCCTGTTAAACAGGGGCAGAAAAATTGGGCCTTGGGTGATGGTAGTGGTGGTGCCACAACACTGTAACCCCTCATAGATACTCTTGTTGGGTGCAGGAAGGGGCCCTGCTTTGAAATATTAGATCAACAATTTTAATTACATGCCCCTGTTAAACAGGGGCAGAAAAAATTGGGCCTTGGGTGATGGTGGTGATGGTGCCACAACACTGTACCCCCTCACAGATACTCTTGTTGGGCGCAGGAAGGGGCCCTGCTGTGAAATATTAGATCAAAAATTTTAATTACTGCCCCTGTTAAACAGGGGAAGAAAAATTGGACCTTGGGTAATGGTGGTGGTGGTGCCACAACACTGTAACCCCTCACAGATACTCTTGTTGGGTACATGAACGGGCCCTGCTGTGAAATATTAGTTCAAAAATTTTAATTAATTTGGACCTTGGGTGGTGGTACCCTAAACCAAAAATATTGTTGGAAGCAAGCATCATCAAGATTGAGGAGGAATAGGATAGTCAGCATAGGGATCCCACATCCATAGTAAATTTAATCAGTTACATCAGCATCAGGTGCTTGATAGGTGCTGATCCAAGACTGATTCATTTTTATGAATGTGAGCCTATCAACGGAGTCTTTGGACAGGCGCACTCTTTGATCCGTTACAAACCCTCCAGCAGCACCGAATGTGCGTCCTGGATGCAGGACGGGCGAGTAGCTCAATTTTATATTGAGCAAGTTCTGGCAAGTGGTCCAACCTTTGAGACCCAGTAACTCAGTGGATGCTTTCTTGGAAAGGTCTCCAAGTCTGCTCTTGCCCCTAGATATTCCTACACCATGTAATGCAGACACTGGCCATGATTGCTTGAACCGATCAGACCTTGGCGCTAAGGACTGAAAAAATGTTTAAAGGCATTGGTCAGCCGGCCACCTTCTCTACCGCTCTTCCTCTGACTGAACGAAGCCTCAGCAACACGTTGTCCAGCACCAGGTAATTGTAACCCCCCAGGGTCTGGAAATGCGTTCCAGAAACCTTTCTTCAAGGCCTTCTGAAGATGTTTCATCCTCTGCTCCCTCTGTAAAGGCAGGATGAGTTCTGCAACCTTACCCTTCTAACGTGGATCAAGAAGGGTTGCCAGCCAGTAATGATCCCTCTCCTTGATACCACGAATCCTAGGGTCCTTTTGCAGGCTTTGCAGAATCAGGGAGGCCATGCGGCATAAGTTTGCAGAGGCATTCGATTCTGAGTCCTCTGGGTCACTAAGGATCACATGATCTGTAACTACCTTCTTCCAGCCATGTACAACTCCTTGGGTTTCTGGGCACTGAAAACCATCCCTTGAAGACTGCTGCTGAGTGTTATCCTCTACATCCACGCTGACACAATCCTCCTCCTTCTCCTCTTCTTCCTGTGTGTTTGGTAGGCCCACAGGAATGCTATCTAGATAAAGGGGGCTTTGAGAGGTAAGGAAGTCCTCCTCTTCCTCCCGCTGTTCTGCCTCAAGTGCCCTGTCCATGATTTCACGAAGCGTGTGCTATAACAGGAAGACTAGAGGGACAGTGTCACTGATGCATGCATTGTTGCTGCTCACCATCCTTGTGGCCTCCTCAAATGGTGACAGGACAGTGCATGCATCCTTGATCAGTAGCCCCTGGTATTGCGAAAAGAAGCCAATCCCCTGACCCTGTCTATGTGCCATACTCATTGGTACACGCACAGGTACTCATTGATGGCCCTCTGCTGCATGTGCAGCGGCTGCAGCATTGCCAATGTTGAGTTCCATCTTGTGGGCATGTCACAAATGAGGCGTTTGGTGGTCAGATTGCATTCCCTTTGAATGTTGGCCAGCTGGGCACTGGCATTGTATGTCTGGTGGAAATGACCACAAACTTTTCTGCCCTGCCTCAGGAGATCCTGTAAGCCTGGGCACCTGCGCAAGAACTGCTGCACCACCAAATTCAGGACGTGTGGCAAACTTGGAACATGGGTCAAGTGTCCCTGTCGGAGGACAGAGAGAAGGTTGGTGCCATTGTTGCATACAACGATTTCTGGCTGAAGCTGGCGTGGTGTCAACCCCCTCTGAGCCTGCCCCTGCAGAGCTGACAGAATCTCTGCCCCAGTGTGGCTCCTGTCTCCTAGGCAGACCAACTCAAGCACCGCTTGGCATCTTTTAGCCTGACTGCTTGCGTAGCCCTTTGAACTAAGAGGCCATAGAGGAAGAAGAAGAGGAGGGGGTGGAGAAGAGAGCTGTGGCAGAATCACCACTAGCATTTTGGAGGCGTGGTGGCGGAACAAGCTCAAAAACATTGAACCCTGTCCTGCATCCTTCCCAGCTGCCAGCAGAGTTACCCAGTGTACCGTGAAGGAAAAGTAACGTCCCTGCCCATGCCTGCTGGACCATGAGTCAGCAGTAATATGCACCTTACTGCTGACCGCTCTGTCCAATGAGGCCAAAACATTGCCTTCCACATGCTGGTAGAGAGCCAGAATGGCCTTCCGTGTATTGGAACCTGCCACTGAGATATAGCACATTCCACAAATTCACGAAAGGGGGCATAGTCTACCAGCTGAAAAGGCAGAAGTTGCAGTGCTAACAATTTGGCCAAGCTAGCATTTAGACACTGAGCATGTGGATGGCTGAGACCGAATTTTTTTTTTACGGTCCAGCAACTGGGGTAGGAAAATTTGCCTGCTAAAATCAGATGGTGGTGTACTGCTAGCAGATTGGCTGGAAGTACTTGGGACACCTATTCCTATACCTTCATCCCTTTCAGTGCAGGTTTTTGAGAGGACTGGAGGTATAGTAGGATTGGAGATCCCAGATGAGGAGCAAGAAGTCCGCCTTTTTCTTTGATGTGGGCCTTTCAAGTGCTGTTGCCAATGGACTGCATAGCAGGTCATCATATGTCTGGTCAAGCATGTGGTGCCCAAGCAGCTGCTGTTCTGGCCATGCTTGATCCACTTCAGACATAGGTTGCAAACAGCAATGGTGCGATCTGCTGCACATGTGTCGAAAAAGGCCCACACCAAGGAACTTTTAAAAGTCAGCGGGGAGTCAGCAGTGCCCTCCACCTGTGGAGCTCTGCGGTGTGATGCAATAGGGTGGCTGCCCTTAAGCTGCCCCCTAGAGGTCATCCTGCCTCATTAGAGTTGTGCATCCTCCTCCTTCTCCTCTCCTCCTCTCTACTCTCAGGCACCTAAGTACAGTCAGTCACCTCATCATCCCCTCCCTCCTCCTCACTGGAGCAAACTTGGCAGTATGCTGCAGCTGGGGGAACATGACTGCCAGTTTCTTGTCCTTCTTGGGCACCCCCTCTCTCTAGGCTCACGTTACTCCCTTCCTCAACCTGGGAACCAACATCAGAGCCTTCAAATCGTTGCGCATCCTCCAGCAGCATGTACCTGACACTGTGGTCGAATCATTCTGGGGACTCCTCCGTGCATTATGGTGGGGCTACGGAAGTGACTGTGGACAAGGAGCCAGTGCAATAGGCCACTTTGGCAGCTGCATTGGAAGACTGGGTGATAGAGGATGAGGAGGATGAGGACAGCTTTGTTATCCACTCCACCAACTCTTCTGCATGTTCTGACTCAATTACACAGCCAGCAGCAGAAGACAAGGACAAGCGTGCCCCACGGCCACCATCAGAGAATGCACCATGTCTATGACCAGCACTGTTGACTGTAGACACAAAGGCTGCTTGCCCTCTTTTAGTGGCCTGTGAGCATCTGCCTCTCCTTGGTGGCCTTCCGGACATGATGTATATTTTGTTATGCAACAACACCACACTACACTGTATTAGATACTGTGTACACCACCAGAAGTGTAGTAGAAATTCTACACACTGTATTAGATACTGTGTACACTGCCTGCACTATATTAGCAACTGTACTATGGCTGCACTGTATTGTGTACTGTGTACACCACCAGAAGTGTAGTAGAAACTGTACACACTGTTTTAGATACTGTGTACACTGTCTACACTGTATTAGAAACTATACAACGGCTGCACTGTATTTATACTGCGTACACCACCAGAAGTGTAGTGGACACTGTACACACTGTATTAGGTACTGTGTACACCGCCTGAAGTGTATTAGAAACAGTACACCACGTAATGCACTGTAGAAACAGGCTACACTGGATGCAGAGTATATATATATATATATATATATATACAGTATCTAACAAAAGTGAGTACACCCCTCACATTTTTGTAAATATTTTATTTTATCTTTTCATGTGACAACACTGAAGAAATTACAATTTGCTACAATGTAAAGTAGTGAATGTACAGCTCGTATAACAGTGTAAATTTGCTGTCCCCTCAAAATAACTCAACACACAGCCATTAATGTCTCAACCGCTGGCAACAAAAGTAACTACACCCCTAAGTGAAAATGTCCAAATTGGGCCCAAAGTGTCAATATTTTGTGTGGCCACCATTATTTTCCAGCACTGCCTTAATCCTCTTGGGCATGGAGTTCACCAGAGCTTCACAGGTTACCACTGGAGTCCTCTTCCACTACTCCATGACGACATCACAGAGCTGGTGTATATATATATATATATATATATATATATATATATATATATATATATATATATATATATATACTAGACTGACTGTATATATATCAAATACACTGCCACTAACTGAATAACCGCAATAACCACACCAACAACACTACACATCACCGCCGTTTAATCAACTAAAGCACTGGACCATTTAGCTGGCCAAAGACCAGAGCACTTTTTGCGATTTGGCACTGCGTCGCTTTAACTGACAATTGCGCGGTCATGCGATGTGGCTCCCAAACAAAATTTACCTCCTTTTTTTCCCACAAATAGAGCTTTCTTTTGGTGGTATTTGATCACCTCTGCAGTTTTTATTTTTTGCGCTATAAACAAAAAAATAGCGTCAATTTTGAAAAAAACGCACTATTTTTTACTTTTTGCTATAATAAATATCCCCAAAAAATATATTAAAAAAACATTTTTTTTCCTCAGTTTAGGCCGATATGTATTCTTCTACATATTTTTGGTAAAAAAAATCACAATAAGCATTTATTGATTGGTTTGCGCAAAAGTTATAGCGCTAACAAAACAGGGGATAGTTTTATGGCATTTTTATTAATAATTTTTTTTTTTACTAGTAATGGCGGCGATCATCGATTTTTATCATGACTGCGACATTATGGCGGACACATCGGACAATTTTGGCACATTTTTGGGACCATTGACATTAATACAGCGATCAATGCTAAAAAAATTGCATTGATTACTGTAAAAATGTCACTTGCAGTAAAGGGGTTAACCACTAGGTGGTGCTGTAGGGGTTAAGTGTGTCCTAGGGAGTGATTCTAACTGTGGGGGAGAGGGGCTGTGTGTGACACATCACTGATCACCACTCCCAATTACAGGGAGCTGTGATCAGTGACAGTGTCATTAGGCAGAACGGGTGATGCTTGTTTACATTAGCATCTCCCCGTTCTTCCTCACTGTGAGACGATCACGGGTATCGCCACGGACATGGAGTCCGTGGGACCCGGGATCCCACTCACAGAGCACCCGGCGGGCACGTGCGCCTGCAAGCCGCCTCTTAAATGGCCACTTACAGGTACGTTAATCTGCCTGTACGTGCCCTTCTGCCGCAGTATATCTGCGTGAGGTGGTCGGGAAGTGGTTAAGCAGCCTTATATTGCATTGGGTATGGACTTAGTCCCCCTGAGCCGTGATTGGCCAAAGGCACCCTGCCTTTGGCCAATTATGGCTCTCTTAGCAGAGGGTGCTGTGATTGGCCAAAGCATGCAGGTCAGGTGCATACTTTGGCCAATCATCATACAGCAATGCACTGCGATCTCGCAGTGCATTATGGGGCATTCCGCGGAGTTCGAATTTGCCATGAACACCCCATAATGTTCGCTCTTCGGCAAACGGACGAACACCCAATGTTCGAGTCGAACTTATGTTCGACCTGAACATCAACATCAAGCTCATCCCTAATCATAACAGTAACTTGGAAGATGTCTAATTTGGGTCAGTGAAATTACATTTTAATGATAATAAAATTAAGGCCCAAATCAGGAGAATTGCTAAACCATCGAATTACACATTTTTTAATTCTTTGAATATTTACATTAAGACATGTTAAGCTTGTGAAGGATCATAGAATTCACAAGTTTCATGAATTATGATCACTCTCATTGCTAAATTTGGTGAATTTACAGATTAAATAAATCTACATAGAAATATTCAGGCAAACAAATAATAACACTTTTCCCCATAATTCTTGTGAAATTAACATGTTTAGTATATGGATTTCAGACCCCATCTTTTGTGGATAATTGCATATTACACTGTTTACATAGCATTCTATGATAAACAGTTGCTTAGATGAATGAAAATAAGTTAGAGGGTAAAAATTTGCTTTTGTTGCTAGCCTTAAATCAAAAAGTCAAAATGTATAATCATAAACATTTTAACATTGAATCTCAATTATTTCCAGCCTACTCCAATTATTCTGAATGATCTTGAAATAGAAAAATTTTCTTTTCAAAGAATCACCACTCATTTACTTCCTTGAATGCAGCGACACATATTCACTATGCTTTGTGAATAAGTACTGCTATGTAACACATTTCACATAGCCTGCTTATTATACTATGGAGGTGCTAAAGTTGGGGAGTTTCGGGAGGCCAGTATAAGAAACACACTACACGTGACATCATCACTGCTGTTCAGGCAGCAAGATATTATGAAATATGTAATACGTAGAAATCAAAAATAAGCCAAAAGAATGAGCAGAGAAGCTGAAAAGCATGCAGGGAATCCAGGAAGTTAGATAGGCAACACTTACTGTACAACATAATTTTGTAAGTGACAGATTTTTCAAGTAAGCTTATATTGGATTATCTTAAATAACTATTGTTTGTATTGCTATTACAATGCTGGTGGTATAAAACAAAAGTGTATATTGTGACTCAAAAACTACATATGTTTTAGTGATCTAAATTCTCAACCTATGCCACTCCATGAGAGTTGTGTTTTCATGCGTAGACTTGATTTTAAGTATAGATTCACTTTAACTATAAAGAAGATCATAGCGACATGTTGACCCATATGGGCACTTCTATCAGCAATGCAGAGACACATTGGGTTTAAATATAGATGCACGTTACCTATAAAGAAGTTCATAGCGACATGTTAACTCCTATGGAAACTCTACAGAGGCACATTGCTACAGGCAATTATTTGTATATTAAAGTGTTCTGCATCTTAATACAGATAGCTGTTACCTTCCCTCTTTATAAATGTGTTGTCTTTTAATAACCTTTTTATTCATTTCACTTTGCTGCGGAAATTAAACAGGGTGTCTCCTTAGTGCTGTTCAGGCAAGAAAATCATCCTGTAAGTCTTTGCCACACCTAGGCACATCACTACTCTAAGACGAGGAACAGCTAGGAATGCTTGACTAACTCATAAGTGTTCTGTTTTTTTTTCTGTTATAATGCATCTTGAATTTTGAAAGAGTGTTAGAAATTCATGTAGAAAAAAGGGCAATAAAACATATCCAATTATCCATGAAGGCAAAGAATCATGTTGTTTTCTATTAGAATCCCTAACCTAAGCTGATCTTTAACAGGAATTAGCCGAACACCCCCCGGTTCGGTTCGCATCCAGAACATGCGAACGGACCGAAAGTTCGCACGAACATTCGAACACCATTAAAGTCTATGGGACTTCAATGTGAGAAATCAAAAGTGCAAATTTTAAAGGCTAATATGCAAGTTATTGTCCTAAATAGGGTTTGGGGACCCGGATCCTGCCCCAGGGGACATGTATCAATGCAAAAGAAAGTTTTAAAAACAGCCGTTTTTTCAGGAGCAGTGATTTTAATGTAAAAGTGTTTTTAAAAATAAAAGTGAAATAGTCCTTAAAATATTGTACCTGGGGGGTGTCTATAGTATGCCTGTAAAGTGGCGCGTCTTTCCCATGTTTAGAACAGTCCCTGCACAAAATGACATTTCTAAAGGAATAAAAGTCATTAAAAACTGCTTGCAGCTGTAATGTAATGTCGGGTCCCAGCAATATGGATGAAAATTGGGTCTTGTATGGGTATTAAGGGGAACCCCGCACCCAAAATAAAAAAAAGAAAAGGCGTGGGGCCCCACAGGCCCTATATAATCTGAACAGCAGTATACAGGCGGTCCCTGGGTTACAAACAAGATAGGGACCGTAGGTTTGTTCTTAAGTTGAATCTGTTTGTAATTTGAAACAGGTACATTTTTCCAGCCAAAAGATCAATTTTTAAGCTTTTTGGATAACATAGGGAAGGGTTATCATCACCCCTGTAAAATTTGTTTTGCTGTCTGTGTCCCTGTTCAGAAGATTTCACCTCACTTACTGTCCCAATGACAATTGGATTTTGAAAATTTGGGGTTTTTAGGGAAACAAGGATTGGTGATAAAGCATCAGTGGAGACACCTTTTTCCCATATTAACTCTTAGGCCTGAGGCCTTAGGTGTTGGTGGTACCAGAACACTGTAAGCCCTCACATTTACTCTTGGTGGGCGCTGGAACGGGCCCTGTTGTGAAATATTATATCAAACATTGTAATTACATGCCCCTTTTGAACAGGGGCAGAAAAATTGGGCCTTTGGTGGTGGTGGTGGTGGTGCCACAACACTGTAAGCCCTCACAGTTACTCTTGGTGGGCACTGGAACGGGCCCTGCTGTGAAATATTATATCAAGAATTGTAATTAGATGCCCCTGTTAAACATGAACAGGGGAAGAAAAATTGGGCCTTTGGTGGTGGTGTGGTGGTGTTGCCACAACACTGTAAGCCCTCACAGTTACTCACAGGGCCCTGCTGTGAAATATTAGATCAAAAACTGTAATTACACACCCCTGTTAAACAGGGGCAGAAAAATTGGGTCTTAGGCAGTGGTGGTGGTGCCACAACACTAATTACATACATAGTTACATACATAGTTAGTAAGGTTGAATAAAGACACCAGTCCATCCTGAGTGAGTGTGGGTGTGTGTCTACAATTCTCCCTATCCCTCTACATTGTGTCTCATTAAGATGCTCATTTATTATATTATTATTTATTTAAGGTACCCATATAGCGCTGTCAATTTACACAGTGCTCCACACATACATTGCACTCTACCCTCAAGGAGCCCACAATCCAAGGTCCCCAACTCCCATTCATACACTAGGGCCAATTTTGGACAGAAACCAATTAAGCTACCAGCATGTCTTTGGAGTGTGGGAGGAAACTGGAGTACCCGGAGGAAACCCACGCAGGCACAGGGATAACATGCAAACTCCAGGCAGGTAGTGTCGTTGTTGGTATTTGAACCAGTGACCCTTTTTACTGCTAGGTGAGAGTGCTACTTACTACACCACTGTGCTGCCCCGAGAGGGGCAGAAAAATTGGGCTTTAGGCACTGGTGCTGGTGCCCAGAACCAAAAATGTTCCTAGAAGCTATCAACATGAACATTGAGGAGGAATAGGATAGTCACTCAGCATAACAGGATATTCACTCAGCATCAGCATAGGCAGTCTTCAAGGGATTTCACATTCATAAAAAAATTAATCGGGCTACATCCCCAATCTCAGCCTAACCATCACGGAAGCAACAATCAATACACACAATGCAAGTCGTGAACCTTTGAAGACTTCTTTTTATTAGTTGCAATAAGGGTCGGTTTACAGGCAAGTGACACTTCTTGCGGTGGATCCCAATAAATATGTGTAAAACTCGCAATATACAGGTTGAACTTTCTGCCCTCTTTAATGCAACATACATGCATTTGACGCTCTGATAACTGTGGGGAATGGGCGGCTTCTCAGGAACCTAGGGGAGATAGACAGGTACTGCCTAATTTATTGTCTTCTCATTACTAACTATCAACCAATGCTAACACCCAATCTATTATGCAAACTCATCCGCATACCTACCTAGGGAGCGTAGAGGATTCTTTGCCTCTGAGAGATAGATATCCCCCCAGGGAATAACATTAGAGACATTACGATCCCTTTGGTTCCTGAGAGGCCATCCTTACTATTTAACACGATGACCACATGCCAAACAACCTACAGGGCGTACTCTAGCATTCTGGTGGGCCTCTACAGGTTGCAAGATTATACCTCTGTCGCAGCACGGTTGGACACCCCAAGCTCTCCCTGGAATCCCAACACCCTTTGGTTCTTTCTGTATTCCCTATCCAACACCTCCTCCTTTCTTTCCCCTCCCTCCCCCCCTTTCTTTCCCCTCCCTCCACCCCTCTCCTTACCCCCTCCCCCCCTTTCCCCCCCTCTCCCCCTTTCCCCCCCTCTCCCCCCTTCCCCCCCTCTTCCCCCCTTTTCTCTCACTCCTCTCTTCTCCACTCATCTCTCCCCCCCCCCTTCCTCCCCCCTCCTCTTCTTCCCTTCCTCCTTTCCCTTCCTCTTCTTCCCCCCTCACCCCCCCTCCCTCTCACATTCAGGTTGTTCAATTGTTTTCATTTTGTATGCTCAAGTTTTGAGCGTTCTGGGGGTACTCTGACGAGGCAAAGTTATCCGATGGCTGAATTATTGCTACTACTGTTATCATTGTTGATGATGTTACCTTTATGTTTTCTACCTTGAACGAGAAGTGATCTTATGCTATGCTAATTTGCTTAGATGGCTCCCCACTACATTTACATTTACATTCCACTTCAAAACTGACTCTCTCGCTCCCTTGTCCGCTGAGATCCTGGGATCTCCGTCCCTCTCTTCGACCCCACACAGCGGTCCCCTTGGACCTTGGCTGACATCCCTGGCACTTTCTCTATCTAGGTGGAGTAGTTAATCTATCACCGCCTCTGGTACTTCCCCTCTACTCCCACCCTTTAGTTTATCCCACACTACTCCTTTCTACCTCCTCTACTCTTTTTATCCCCAAGGCCTAGCTCCTTCACTCCTATCTACCCCTGCAATTCCTATTTCTACCCCTTCTTCCTCTTTCCCTCGGCACCCCTTCTACCGGGTGGCTCCCTCTCATGTGGCTCCGCCCCCACCCATTTGTATCTTTCCCCCCAGCTTCTACACACCCACCTGTTAGACGTCACCACATTTAAATTTCGACGTCTCATCAATTTCTCACCATGCAAAGTAAGTCCCTTACCTCAACCTCCCTTACCTTAAAATGTATATCATTAAATGCGAAAGGTCTTAATCTCCCGGAAAAGAGAACACAAGTGTTATCCTCGCTCACAAAACACAAGGCCCATTTCATCTACCTGCAAGAAACGCGCCGCTCGGATTCTATACCCAAACTATCCAACCATGTGTACCAATCTGCTTTTCACGCCACCAACCCGATATCTAAGACCAAAGGGGTCTCTATCCTAATATCTAAAATGCAGACTTCCACCTCCTTGACTCTCTTGTTGACCCTGACAGTAGGTTCATCTTCCTTAAAGGCACATACGCCTCCAAACCAATAACTTTGGCCAACATCTACTGCCCTAATGAACATCACGTCACTTTCTTTAGAAAGACTTGCAAACTTATATCATCTTTTCAGCAGGGATTGGTACTTCTTGGAGGTGACTTTAACGTCCCCCTAAATCCGGTCCTTGACTCTTCCTCGGGCACGTCTAATCTACCCTATAGAGCTCTTCGCCAAATCAAAATGGAATTCCAGAAACTCACCCTACATGACACCTGGCGAACCTTATCCTCTTCTGCTAAAGACTACACCTTCTTTTCAGCCCCACACCAGAAATATTCCAGGATTGACTATTTCTTCCTCTCCCAAACAGACCTATCCTGCCTACAACAATCCACCATAGAACCTATGTTCCGTTCTGATCACCACCCGATTACTGTCACGCTCGCCTTCCCTGAAACCTTCACTAGAACCAAGATCTGACGTCTCAATCCTTCCCTGTTAAAAGATCCGGCAGTGGTGGACCACGTACTGGGCATACTTTCGAAACGTCGGTATGTCCTAGGCCAGAGGATCTTTTATGAACATGAAAATAAATGCGGCCGTTTACTCGCCCGTTCAGTACAAGCCTCTAGACCCTCTTCCAGAATACACCACATACGCAATGCACGGGGAACACTTTTAGCCAAGAATGAGGACATCGCAGACGAATTTGAGAAGTTTTATTCAAATCTCTATAATCTACAACCCAGCCGCGCAAACCTGACTGAATTTTTTCCTTTCAAATGGGAAAAGGAGGCGATCACATACCTTGGAATTCGGATCCCATCTCGTCTCTCGGATCTTTACCTGAAAAACTTCCACACTGCTTTACTTACAGCTCAAAGGCACCTGAGAGGCTGGATGGGACTGAATGTTTCTTGGTTCGGCCGTTCAGCTCTTATTAAAATGATAATTCTCCCTCGCCTTCTATACCTAATGCAATCTGTACCGATCTTCTTACCGCCGAAATTCTTTGCGAACTATCAGAAAGCATGTTCGGCCTTCTTATGGAAGAACTCCCCACAGCGCATTAAATATACTCGTCTCACACTCCAAAAAACCAAAGGAGGTATTGGCCTACCAGACCTAAGTAAATATTACATGGCATGCCATCTCACCAGAATAGCCGATTGGAACATACACACGCATACAAAAAAATGGATAGACCTAGAAAAGTCCTTTACATCCAACCCTCTTCACCTACTCCCTTGGATGCCTCCCAAACATTGGCCTCTGAACATTTCCTCACACCCACTTATTTACCCCTCCCTTTTAGCTTTCAAAAAAGCCTCACACTCCGGGAAACTCGCACCCATCCTGGGCCCCCTAACTACTCTAAGAGGCAACCCTGCCTTTCCTCCAGGGGAGTCTCCACACTTTCTCTGCCGGGAATGGCCCTTTGAGGATGTTGTGGCTTCCCAAGTCTTCTCGGGTGGGACACTTATCCCCCTAGAGAGGGCTGCAACCATATCTAAGACCACTACTTTCCCCTTCTGGACGTACAGGCAAATACGGCATTTCCTCACAACTCACACACACCCAACTAACTGGACAAGACAACTCACGCCCTTCGAAGATCTCTGCCACCGTAAAACACCTCAGAGACATCTTATCTCCCTTCTATACTACCTCCTTTCCGAAGAGACCAACCACGAACCACATCCCTCACAAACAGCGTGGAATAGAGACTTACAACCACCCTTGACCAAGGAGGATTGGAACACTGTATATGAATATGGTCATAAAGGCTCAATTAATGTGACTGTTCAAGAAAACTGTTACAAAGTGTTGACCAGATGGTATTGGACCCCATCATGCCTCCATAAATTTTCCCCTACCATCCCTAACATTTGTTGGAGGTGTGAAAAGTCGGTTGGAACTATGCTACACATTTGGTGGGAATGTGAGAAAATAAAACCTTTCTGGAAGGAGGTCCACAGCCTCATATCCCATATCACTACGTATACCCTAGATTATTCCCCGGCTCAGTGTCTCCTTCACCACATGTCCCTATTGAAAAAAAGCTATTTCAAATCTCTAGCCATGCACATGGTAAACGCAGCTAAGATTTGCATACCGACGCATTGGTGCTCCAAAAACGCCCCGACAATCGGGGAATGGCTGTCCAGAATTTCAAACATAAAAAACATGGAAGAATTGATCCATATCTCCCAAGATAGAATACAAAAATTCTCAACCACCTGGGTATGTTGGAACCATTTCACAACATCAGACCGCTTTCGCCATTACGCCACTTAGCTTTGACTTACCTAAATGGTTTTAGGTCTCCTGGGACTACAGAATGCTTTAGGGGGGGTGGCCGGCGGGGCCGCACGAGAGCGACTCACCTGTACCTTCTCAGTATCTAAACCCTTCCCTTACCCAACTTTATACCTTCCCCTCCTCTCTCTTCTCTCTACAACCATGTCCCTTTCTACCCCTTTCCCTTGGCTACCGCTTCAGCCCACCTTTTTTCCCCCCCTTTCATTCTAACCTCCTATTTTCCATCTTTATTCTTCCCCTCCCTCTCATCCACAGTGAGGCTATCTCCCCTCCTTACCCTCAAAGTTGAACGCCCTGAATTTGACACCATTTGACAACTCGCCCACTTTTCCCCCTATCCTTCTATCTACCCCACAGTCGCAAACTAGGCCATCTCAGGTTATACTTTGTGCATTACAAAGGCCCAGAGCAAGCCCTCTCGCTACCCCCTGCCTGTAGTGGCCTGACGGAGGGAGGGGGAGGTGAAATTGATAAAGAGATCCTCCACCTAACTAAGCCTTTTCTTACCTACAAATCTTGCTCTTGGCCAACCTGTATCTGACTGTTATAACACATTGTTTATGAAAACTATATGTCCAATAACCTGTTAATTTTGTGACTGTACCGAGTGACTGTAACGCACTCTCTGTATACTCTGTTCTTCCTTATATAAATAAAAATCTTTTATGGAAAAAAAATAAATTAATTGGTTACATCAGCATCAGGTGCTTGGTAGCTGGTGATCCAAGACTGATTCATTTTTATGAAGGTGAGCTGATCAACCGAGTCTGTGTACAGGCGCACTCTGTGATCGGTTACAAAGCCTCCAGCAGCACTGAATGTGTGTTCAGATAGAACGCTGGATGCAGGACAGGCCAGTAGCTCAATTGCATACTGTGCAAGCTCTGGCCAGTGATCCATCCTCAAGACCCAGTAACCCAGTGAATTTTCGGTTGGTAAGGTCTCCAAGTCTGATCCTGCCCGAACCGATCAGACCTTGGGTCTGCGGACTAAAAAATTGTCTGAACGCATTGGTCAGACGGCCACCTTCTCCACCGCTCCTTCTGTGACTGACCGAAGCCTCAGCAACACGTTGTCCAGGAGGACCAGGAAATTGTAACCTCCCAGGCTCTGGAAAAGCTCTGGAAATGCATTGCACAAAACTTTCTGCAAGGCCTCCCGAAGATGTTTCATCCTCTGCTCCCTCTGTGATGGCTGGATAAGTTCCACCACCTTACCCTTGTAACGTGGATCAAGAAGGGTTGCCAGCCAGTACTGATCCCTCTCCTTGATACCACAAATCCGAGGGTCCTTTCGCAGGCTTTACAGGATCAGGGAGGCTATGCAGCATAGGTTTGCTGAGGCATTCGGGTTTCTTCAGACTGTAAATGATCCCTTGAAGACTGCTGCTGATGCTGAGTGCCAGGCTCCACCTCCATGCTGACACAATCCTCCTCCTCCTCTTCCTGTGTGATAGGCAGGCCTGCAGGAATACTGTCTGGATAAAGGGGCCTTGAGAGGTAAGGAAGTAATCCTTTTCCTCCTTCTGTTCTGCCTCAAGTGCCCTGTCCATTATTCCATGCAGCGTGTGCTCCAACAGAAAGACAAGAGGGACAGTATCACTGATGCATGCACTGTCACTGCTCACCATCCTTGTGGCCTCCTCAAATAGTGACAGGACAGTGCATGCATCTTTGATCATTAGCCACTAGCGTGGCGAAAAAAAGCCAAGCTCTGCTGACCCTGTCCTGGTGCCATACTCGCACAGGTACTTATTGATGGCCCTCTGCTGCATGTGCAGCCGCAGCAGCATTGACATTGTTGAGTTCCACCTAGTGAGCATGTCACAGGTGAGACATTTCTTGGGCAGGTTGCATTCCTTTTGAAGGTCAGCCAGCCGAGCACTGGCATTATATGACTGGCAGAAATGCCCATAGACTTTCCTGGCCTGCCTCAGGACATCCTATAAGCCCGGGTACCTGCACAAGAACCGCTGCACCACCAAATTAAGAACGTGAGACAAACAGGGAACATGGGTCAAGTGTCCCTGTCGGAGAGCAGAGAGGAGGTTGGTGCCATTGTCGCAAATCACAATTCCTGCCTGAAGCTGGCATGGCGTCAACCACCTCTGAACCTGCCCCTGCAGAGCTGGCAGAATCTCTGCCCCAGTGTGGCTCCTGTCCCCTAAGCAGACCAACTCAAGCACCACATGGCATCTTTTTGCCTAAATGCTTGTGTAGCCCCTAGAATGCCTACAGTGCACCGCTGGTTCTGAAATCTGCACAGGAAGAATCCATAGGGGAAGAAGAAGAGGAGGAGTGGAGGAGAGAGGTGTGACAGAATCACCACTACCGGCATTTTGGAGATGTGGGGGCGGAACAAGCTCCAACATTACTGCACCCTGTCCTGCATCCTTCCCAGCTGCCAGCAGGGTTACCCAGTGCACCATGAAAAAAAGGTAACATCCCTGTCCATGCCTGCTGGACCATGAGTCAGCGGTAATATGCACCTTACCACTGACCACCCTGTCCAACGAGGCCAAGACATTGCCTTCCACATGCCGGTAGAGAGCCTACTGAGGTACCGCACATTCCATGAATTCTCAAAAGGGGGCAGAGTCTATACCAGCTGAAAAGGCAACAGTTGGAGAGCTAGCAATTTAGCCAAAATAGCATTCAGTCTCTGAGCATGTGGATGGCTGGGACCGAATTTCTTTCGATAGTTTAGCAACTGGGATAGGGAAATTTGCCTGCTACAATCGGATTTAGGTGTACCGCTAGCAGATTGCCCGCAAGTGCTTGGGACACCTAATTCTACACCTTCATTCCTCTCAGTGCAGGTCTCTGAGAGGACTGAAGGTATAGTGGGGTTGGAGATCCCAGCTGATGAGGAGCAAGGAGAGGTCCGCATTGTTCTTTGGTGTGGGTCTTTTAAGTACTGTTGCCAATGGACTGCATGGGAGCTCGACATATGTCTGGTCAAGCATGTGGTGCCCAAGTGGCTGCTGTTTTGGCCATGCTTGATATGCTTCAGACATATGTTGCAAACAGCAATGGTGCGATCTGCTGCACACGTCTCAAAAAAGGCCCACACCAAAGAACTTTTGAAAAAACGTGCGGAGTCAGTAGCGCCCTGCACATGCGGAGCTCTGCGGTGTGATGCAGTCGTTTGGCTGTCCTTAAGCTGGCCCCTGGGGGGCATCCTGCCTCATTGGAGATGTGCTGCCTCCTCCTCCTCTCTTCTATCAGGCACTCACGTAGAGTCAGTGACCTCATCATCCCCTCCCTCCTTACCACTGGAGCAAACCTGGCAGTATGTTGCAGCTGGGGGAACATGACTACCAGTTTCTTATCCTTCTTGGGCACCCCCTCTCTCTGGGCTCACTTTACTGCCTTAATCCTCAACCAGGGTACCATCATCGAAGCCTTAAAAATGCTGCACATCCTCCTGCAGCATGTATCCAACACTGTGATCGAACAGTTCGGGTGACTCCTAAGGACATGATGGTGGGGCTAGGGAAGGAGTGACTGATGCCATTGAGCCAATGGAATAGGCCGCTTTGGTAGCTGCATTGGCAGCCAAACTTGTCTTAGCCTGGGTGACAATGGATGAGGAGGATGAGGACGGCTTTGTGATCGACTCTACCAACTCTTCTGCATGTTGTTTCTCAACACGGCCAGCTGACGAAAAAAAGGACAAGCGTGCCCCACGGCCATGTGCTGAGGATGCACTGTGTCCCCGACCAGCACTGTTGGCTGTAGACACAGAGCCTGTTTGCCCTCTTTTAGTCACCTGTGAGCGTTTTCCTTTCCTTGGTGGCCTTCCAGACATGCTGTAAAACACCACCTGAAGTTTAATAGAAAAATTACACCAGGAATGGCCTGCAGTCAGATATAGGCTTGGCTAGACTAGAATGCAGTGGATATATATGTAGGAGACTGTATATATATATATATATCTTTATGCACTGCAGATCACTGAATCACCTGGCTGCCTGCCTGAAAGTGTTGTTGAAAGCGTACACAAGGAATGACCTATAGTCAGGTATAGGCTTGGCTAGACTAGAATGCAGTGGATATATATATGTTGGAGACTGTATATATATTTAATGCACTGCAGATCACTGAATCACTTGTCTGCCTGCCTGAAAGTGTATTTGAAAACGTACACCAGCAATGGCTTGCAGTCAGAGATAGGCTTGGCTAGACTAGAATGCAGTGGATATATATATGTAGGAGACTGTATATATATTTTATGCACTGTAGATCACTGAATCACCTGCCTGCCTGCCTGAAAGTGTATTTGAAAACATACACCAGCAATGGCCTGCAGTCAAATTTAGGCTTGGCTAGACTGAGATGCAGTGGATATATATATGTAGGAGACTGTATATATATTTTATGCACTGCAGATCACTGAATCACCTGCCTGCCTGCCTGAAAGTGTATTTGAAAATGTACATCAGGAATTACCTGCAGTCAGATATAGGCTTGGCTAGACTAGAATGCAGTTTATATATATACGTTGGAGACTGTGTATATATTTAATGCACTGCAGATCACTGAATAAGTTGCCTGCCTGCCTGTCTGAAAGTGTATTTGAAAACGTACACCAGCAATGGCCTGCAGTCAGATATAGGCTTGGCTAGACTAGAATGTAGTGGATATATATATATATATATATATATATATATATATATGTAGGAGACTGTATATATATTTTATGCACTGCAGATCACTGAATCACCTGCCTGCCTGAAAGTGTATTTGAAAATGTACACCAGGAACTACCTGCAGTCAGATATAGGCTTGGCTAGACTGGAATGCAGTGGATTTATATATGTAGGAGACTGTATATATATTTTATGCACTGCAGATCACTGAATCACCTGCCTGCCTGCCCGCCTGAAAGTGTATTTGAAAATGTACAACAGGAACTGCCTGCAGTCAGATATAGGCTTGGCTAAACTGGAATGCAGTGGATATATATATATATGTAGGAGACTGTATACATATTTTATGCACTGCAGATCACTGAATCACCTGCCTGCCTGCCTGCCTCAAAGTGTATTTGAAAAGGTACACCAGGAACTACCTGCAGTCAGATAAAGGCTTGGCTAGACTAGAATGCAGTGGATATATATATATATCTTGGATACTGTATATATATATTTAATGCACTGCAGACCACTGAATCACTTGCCTGCCTGCAAGTGTATTTGAAAACGTACACCAGCAATGGCCTGCAGTCAGATATAGGCTTGGCTAGACTAGAATGCAGTGGATATATATATGTAGGAGACTGTATATATATTTTATGCACTGCAGATCACTGAATCACCTGATGCCTGCCAGAAAGTGTATTTGAAAACTTACACCAGAAACTACCTGCAGTCAGATATAGGCTTGGCTAGACTAGAATGCAGTGGATATATATGTAGGAGACAGTATTTTATGCACTGCAGGTCACTGAATAACCTGCCTGGCCTGCCTGCCTGAAAGTGTATTTGAATACGTACACCAGGAATGTTTTGCAGTGAGATCTAGCTAAACTGGATACAGTATATATATATATATATATATATATATATATATATATATATATATATATATATATATATATATATACTAAATGCACTGCAGCTAACTGAATCAACTGCCTACCTGAAGTATATTAGCAGCAGTACAGCAGGAACGGTCTGCAGTGAGATCTAGCTAACTGAATAAACTGCTCAAAGTAAATGACACTCTCTATCTCTCTATTTCTCTCTCTGCCAAGAACACACTACACAAGGCCGACGTGCAGGCAGCCTTATATAGTGTGGGGCGTGGACTTCACCCCCTGAGCCATAATTGGCCAAAGGTACCCTGCCTTTGGCCAATTATGGCTCTCTTTGCTGATGGCGCTGTGATTGGCCAAACATGGGGGTCATAGTTTATGCTTGGCCAATCATCAGCCAGGAATGCACTGTGATGACGCAGTGCATTATGGGGCTTGACGTGCCGTTCGAATTTGGTGCCAACACCCCATAATGTTCGATCTTCATCGAACGATCGAACAGCCGATGTTCGAGTCAAATTCATGTTCGACTCAAACTCGAAGCTCATCCCTAATCTTTAAGTTCTGAAGTGTAAGCAAAGGCTTCACAAAAGTAAAGAACTTGAATGTAGTGAGTAGCTTTTCATAACTAGTCTTAAGATAGCTACAAACTTGAAATATGGATTCTTTTTATGAACTTCTGAGTCTTTTTGAAATTAATAAAGGACAGGTATTCAACAATTCCAGAATCTCAATTTACATTCTTTGTCTAATCTGACGTAGTATGTAATTGTAGATGACTGAATATATAGTAGGGCATTACCAGAGAGTGCTTATGAAGAAGAGGTGAAAGGTCTTTCATGCGATACAAAGCTGAGGATAGTTTTAGAAGGAAGTCAACAAGATGCCAAAGCAAAAATGGGCACCTAAAACTAACATCCTAGTACATCATATAAAGTTAAGTTAAAAAGTTAAGTGGTTAATTTTTCTTTTAAATATTTAAATATTACAGAATGGATATTACATCTATCTGAAAAAACACTGAATCCTTCTGTGTGCACTTGTCTTTAAATTTGAATAGCTCATCAAAAGAGTTTAGATCATTGAATTTCAGCAAATTTCAGCAAAAGTTATGCCCCTTTGAAGATGTCATGTAGGGCGATGCTACGTACTGACACCATCACGCCCCATGTGACCCTGGTACATGGGTGTTCATTTTGTTTGTTCTTTTAAGCTTGCCGGCTAATCTTAAATGTGTTTTGCGGCGGATGTGTGTTCCCGCCTGCTTTATCTTGAGAAATAAAGGCTTCTACTTTTTTTATATACTATTACACTATTGGAGTCTTTCTGTTTTTTGTACTCATGGCCCTCCCGGCCAATGAGTGACACTTTCAGATTGAAAGTCCGGTCCTTTCGCCTTTGATCATCATGGAGACGCAAGACTACGGAGCCACAGGAGGCCCATTCGTCCCTGCAGAGGGCTATATCTGCCTGCGATTAAGACCTTGCTATTTAGGGGGTCCACCCTCTCTGGTAAGGGCATTGATATACTAATTGGGACTCACTTCCAGCTGGGGATTTCTTCCATACCTTTTCTCCCCCTCCTTTCTTCTTTGGTGAAGGTGGATTAATCCTGGATGTTTGTTTTTTTCTCATCGGACTTGCTTTCTTCCATCAGTGCTTTGTCTCTGATCTGTGCATGGGCTCAATTTTTTCCCTCCACTAGGTTTTTGTTTGATGTGTGTATGGACTCAACCCACTGCTCTTTTTATTGTTATCATTATATTTTAGTTGATTCATATATCATTTATATCACTCTTTTTAAATGTCATTTTCCATTTTGAGTGTATATATCACAATCTTTTTATTGTTATCATTATTTTTTAGTTGATTCATATATATTTTATATCACTCTTTTTAAATGTCATTTTCCATTTTGAGTGTATATATCACAAGCGCAACTTATGTTTTATATGGCCAAATTTCCTCGCCTTGGTAAAACAGTTAGCTTACAATATAGGCTGTATTGAGTTCTGACTTCTGAAGGCCAAATATGCTCTTTTCCCCTTAAACCTGAACACTAGGAAGACATTAAATAAAAACATATGGTTAACAGAGTCTTTAGTAGACAGAAACTGAACTTAAAGTTTGTGAATATACATTGGTCAGCAAAAGGTGAGTTTTGCTACCTTTCCCTTGCATGCAGTTCCCAAATGTTGTTATGCATTAGAAAAAAATGTATTTTCTGATAGTTTTCTCAGTGAAACTGTGAATCTGTTTGCTAATATGACACATGCGGGGGTGAACATTACCAAATTCATAATAATTCTATTCTATAAGCAACCAAAAATCATTATTGAATTGCAGATTTTTTAAACCGAAGAACTGTGAGTTAATTTGACTTCCTTTTTTCAAATGAAATTTTAGGTTTCAACTTTTTGATGATAACACAACAACAAAGTTATTACCTTGTCTTTTTTCTAGTTAAATCCAATGGACCTAGCTATTGATGGCTGTGAACCTTTGTGATAGATCATTAATGGCCTGCATTATATAAAGAAATGGGTGCTGTTGAGAATAATTTGATTCTCTGATGTTGAAGTGACATATTTTCTTGGTAGAAGAAACCTTTTAGAATCAATTTGAGTCATTAGACTCTCCATGTTAGACACTGACAATTGCAATTGATTCATTGATAGACAGGTGCAAGCGAGGGTGGGAATTCCATACTTTGCATTGAAATAGGATTTCCTTATGGGAGGCTTTTCCAGGTTACTTCAAAGTGATTCAGTTCTGTTTGCCGTAAATCATCTCTGTCATTCTTGTATAACAGTTTGCACATGAGGGACAGGAACCGCTGACATTATATTAATAATTGACCTACAATTTATGTACCTGTTTTTTTAGAACAATTTCTGTTTTTAGAGGCCATTATTATCACATAATTTCATAAGCCCTGTCCTTAAATTATTTTCACATTTTATTTTTTCAATGCCAACATGTACTACAATACCTTTCTTAAATGCAATGACACTATGGGAACAGCAGTAGGTTAAACAATGCTTTAATCTGAAGGTGCAATCTGTTCATGTATCATATACAAAACCTGAAAGGTGTATTACTTCATAATCTTTGCTTTACTACTGTCCTGACCTTTCTGATATGTATTTCTATGCAGATCTTATCCCTGTACAATAACAATACATTCTAAAGCAGGTTGGCACAGACATGCCATTGCAACACTCTGCAAACTAACCTAGGCTTCCCATAAGTTGGTGGAATGTGGTCCTCTCCCTCTTTTAAAAGGCCATCTGCAAGGTGTGTCTGTGAGTTGCGTAACTTAGATACCAGCTTTCAAAATGAATAGAAAGACAAACCTGGCACTGGATTGCCCTGTTTACAAAATGCCAAGTTCTCATTGTTCACATGCTGCAAGTGATGTTGGGTGTTTTTCAGCAACATACCTTGGAATTCTCCTTGAGATTTAAGCCTTTGTAGTTAACCATTAAAATATCAGCAGGCATAGAATTAATTCGCATAAAAGGCAACAAGATACACTACATATTAAAGCAACAAGAGAGTGAAGGGGGTGCAACCAAACAAATATTATTAAAGTAAAACCTAACATGGTATAACACCATGTAAACTCTCAAATATACCTTTAGCCTTTGCAGTGGTGCAGAATTTTTAGTTGTAGTCAAATGGTCATATGTGTAACTAATAAAAACAGGATTCTGTAACATATCTACCAAGTGATCAATAAAGCTTCAAAAAAGGCTTATGTGATAGTCCTGGTAATGACAATTACAGTTTTTTTACCTTTAACATTAATAAGTTGATTACTTTGAGTAAAGGTATCTGAGATAGCTGTCTGTGGCAGATTTATTTTTCACATACTGGTCTGACTGTGCGCTAATGGCTTTAAGGATCCATACATGTGTTGATCAAATCCTTTTCTCTGGCATTCACTTTTACAGAGAACTGAGCATTATATGGTGCTAGGCCAAGTCTATACAATTATTTTAGGCAAAACAAATATCCATTAAAGTGACATTAAATGTTATTCTTACCTGCTATGCACAGTGGTTTTGCACAGAGCAGCCCTGATCCTACTCCAGCACTCCTGGCTCTTCCTCCTTGACTAGTGCTCTCAGAGCAAGCAGCTTGTCAAGGGGGCACTAGTGCTTGCTCACTCCTGAGCATGGCTTTATGCGTCCATTAGACACATAGAGCCATGGCTCATCCTGCCCCCCCACACTCTACTCATTGGTTTACTGGCTGTGTTTTGCAGCAGTGGGAGCCAATGGTGCCCACTGCTGCCTCTGCCAATGGGAAGAGGGAGTCCCGGGACAGCCGAGTCATGTGCACATTGCTGGATCAAGATGGGGCTCAGGTAAGTGTTAGGAGGGAGCTGTGGGGGGGCAGCACACAGGAATTTTTACCTTCATGCATTCATGAACCTTCAGCCTTTACAACCACTTTAAAGTCCAGTCAATTGTGATTACAGACAGATGCTGTTGAGCTGAATCAGTTTTTACTTCTTATATGTGTTAGGAACTTCCTTTGTGAGATCTAAATCTCTGGAATAAAGACCCCTTTGCAGTACCTGTAACAGATGAGTAGAACTAGGATATGTTTCCGTGGAAATCGCCAACATAAAACTAGTTGATGACCCCACTGGCTAGCCTCTATACTAGAGTAAAATATCAGTCCTGAGTATCTTTTAATTGTATAAATATTTGGATACTTTTTCATTTTTTTTAATTTAGATTAGTTTCTGCATTCTAAACATTGTTTTTTAAGATTTTTTTTCCTTTTTATTTACCTGATGAGATCCTATCAGTAAAATATTTGCTGTCCTAAAGTGATAATGCTCACTTACTGTACTCTGTGTAGGAGATTGCTCTGTTTATTTAGACTAAAAACACCCATCCCTCTCCCCAACATCATTACAAAAGGATGAAGGGTTATATAGTTCACAGAAGATAGCTTGGAAAGCTGATACAAATTTAACCACTTTAGGACCGAGCCTCTTTTGGACACTTGTTTTTTACAAGTTAAAATAATTGTATCTTTGCTAGAAAATTATTTACCCCCAAACATTATATATATTTTTTTCTAACACCCTAGAGAATAAAATGGCAGTTGTTGCAATACTTTCTGTCACACCGTATTTGTGCAGTGGTCTTACAAGCACACTTTTTTTTGGAAAAAATAAAACATTTTTAATTAAAAAATAAAACAGTAAAGTTAGCCCAATTTTTTTTTATATTGTGAAAGATAATGTTACGCCGAGTAAACTGATACCCAACATGTCAGGCTTCAAAATTGCGCCCGCTCGTGAAATGGCAACAAACTTTTACCATTAAAAATCTCCATAGGCGATGTTTAAAAATTTTTAGTTTTGAGTTACAGAGGAGGTCTAGGGCTAGAATTATTGCTCTCGCTGGAATGATCCTCACATGTGTGGTTTCAACACAGTTTTCATATGTGGGCGCTACTCACATATGCGTATGCTAACCACACGTGAGCTCGTCAGATCTCATATTTACACTACAATGCAATAAAAAAAAAAAAAGTCACTGAAAAAAAAAAATCTTCTTTAATAGCTATGGGCGGAAGTGACGTTTGATGTCGCTTCCACCCTCCCATTCTATGGAGCCGAGTGGGGGGCCATCTTTTCCTCACTCGGCTGCCAGGCATCCACAGGAAATTATGTGATTTTCTCCGGTAAGCAGTGGGTCCGGTAAGCAGTGGAGATGACCGGAGAGGGGCGGGAGGGGGGTGGGCACTGATAAAAGTGATCTCGTGGGGAATCCACCACAGAGACCACTTTTATCTTATAGAGGAACACACACTGCTCCCGAATATACTGGGGTTATGGAAGCTAGCTGCTGCCATAACCCCGGTATTTAGTGTCAAAGTACCAACGTACGGGTACATCGTTTTGTGTGAAGTGGTTAAGTTCAGTATATAGGAAGGTACAGTGATGGTGGATTTCTAAAAGGATGAACAGGGATTTGTCTATACTTGGCGAAAATGGAAAATTTAAAAAAAAGATCAGACAAGTTTTTAAAAATGTTTACTTATACATCCTTTTGTTATATATGGGAATGTTCACAATTTGACATAGTAATAATATCAGCCTTCCAGCCCCTGATGATGTCAGTTGTGACAAAACATGTAGGTCTGTGGCTGGTTGGTGTGCAGTGTTCCTGTGCAGGAATGAGCTTTTTTCTTGTTCTATACAAAGCAGCTTTACTGTGATTTTTAGAAACAATTTCCTGACTAGTTTTAAATGCGGTTTAGCAAATTTGACCATGCAACCAAGGCTAAGGTTCCATGACTGGGGTCTGCAGCCATACAACCTTTGTCATGCAAAGCAACTGCTCTTTGCTAGGAACACCTCTTTTACAGAGCCTAGTGTTTTTTCATTTAACCTATTTTGCTTTAAAATATTAAGACTTTGACTGATTGTGACTGAGTGTAATTATTAGATATAAACCCTAACTGGTTGACATTTAGTTTGCTAAAACACCCCATAATATAAACAGTTGCCACGATTTTTGTTTTTCATATAATACACTTTTTACTATTTTCCAACCTTTTTTGCATCTCGGTGATGCTAATGTTATCCAGCTCCTTTTCAACCACTTCTTATTCACATACATGAACTCCAGCACTGGCTGAACATCATTGCTCAAAACCAGCTTCACATGGTAACAGCGGTGGCCTATTCCTGTGCATATGTGTAAGCACAGCAGCGTGTAGCCAAGGATCCATGTGACACGGTGGCAACACTGGAGCTCATTTGGAAGACACAGAAAGAAAATTGTCACTCTATAACAGATAGTTTCTAAACAAGGACCTTAAGTGAAAGATTACTAGGTATTGTTTTAATGAAATATGCAGATTTGCAAAGGTTGAAAATTACTTTTCCACTGTAATTAACATATTAAAGGTATGAATTTAAACATGATTAGATGCTTAGAGGGATTCTCCTATACAAACGTTCATTCCTATTACCTTGATACATAGAAATATATATATATATATATATATATATTATTTTTTTTTTAATGCACAGCTTCTTTACAACTGCACTGAATCATTCTCCTTCTTACAGGGTGAAGTAAGCACAGCTGAACATATGGCAGTGGTTTCAGTTCCTCTGGACTGACCTTGGAGGAACTACAGCAGGTCGCTTCTAATGCTAACTCACTAATATAGTTGCATTTTATAGAAAGCCATCATGTAGCAACATGCCTGATGGCCCATGTAGTTCATGACTTTTGCATTTTCCAAGTTGCTATAATGGTGAAAATGAACAAGTCACACATTAAAGTACAAAACAAAATCTGCCACCAGCAGCATGTGTTGTTTGGGTGAAAGTGCCTTGTTCTAGCTTTGGTTTCATAATCCTCTCAATACAAAGATCACTGCACGTGTTTGAGGGAAGCAGATGAGTCTCTCATTTTTATGAGAAACCCCAATTATTGAGAAGCTTCTGGTGGTTTTCCTAATAACTCAAAACTAGTTAGTAAAAATGAGCATGCATATTTGTAGTTAATCAAGCCATTTGTTTATTGATAATAGCTTAGTCTCTGCTTTATCCATACCTGACAACATGATTTACTACTAGGCTTCAATGTTTCTCACTTCTTTATCCTTAAAATTACCTTGAACTGTGGGTAGGCCATTATTGCTAAAAATTAGCACCTTTATCTTCAAATATTCATTTAGGTTCAACATAAAAACCCAGGAGAAAGTAGATAATTATGTTGTGAGTTTCATTCATTTAGATATGCCCAAAAAACACTTTACATCCCAAAGTGATGTACGCCCCCCTTCCCTGCATCATGGGGAAACCATAAATTTATAAGAACACATGTAGACTGAGAACCGTGCCCAACCTGTGGCCCAAGGTCTTAATGTGGCCCTTTGGTAATTGTTGTATGGTGCCACACCCCAGCAGTAAGTGGGATTATTGGGGTCAGCATAGGGGCTATTTGGTTAGCACTGCCAACTAGCAGCACTGGGGTTGTTGGTTTGAATTCTGACCACAAAACTATCTTCCTGGAGTTTACATGTTCTACCTGTGCTTGCATATTTCCTTTGGCATTCTACTTTCCTCCCACATTCCAAAGACATGCTGGTAGGTTATTTGGTTGTCTAAATTGGCCCTAGTATGTATATGTATGAATGTGAGTTTGGGACCTTAGGTTGTAAGCTCCTTGAGGTCAGGGACTAATATGAATGTACAATATATGTGTAAAGTGCTGCATAAATTGATGGTGCTATCTAAATATCTGTAATAAATACATTTGTAAAAGGAATGTAAAGGTAGTGATCTAAAGCAGTATCATGCAAAATGTTAACTGTCTGTGTCTTCAGCCACATTTTTAGCTAGCAGCATACCCATCGTCTCTATATCCTTTCCTGTAATAGATCCACAGGCAGTTTGAGTGGCCCCTTGGTGGTGTTAAGGATGCACATTAGGTTTCCCATATCTTGTAAGCTGACCACCACTGGTTTAGAATCTCTTTCAATATTTATTGCTAGTTGTGGCTCCATTAAGGAGATGTCCAGTTTATTTTCACTTCAGGTGAGAAGCGCTGGATTGAACAGAAAGAAAATTCTCCAAAGGGACACAGAAAGTGTTCATAACCTGATAAGAAAAGTTCCTCAAACTCCTCAATGGGCACACATTAACCTGTTCAAAAAATTAAAAAAAATGGCTGGAGCTTAATTGTTTACCACTAGAATTAAGAACTTTTCATATGTATTTTGGCCAAAGTTCTGATCATAATGACCTTGTGTTACTTTAGTCCTAGACTAGAAAAGTTTTACCACCTCATAATTATGTAGTAATGCTATGAAAGCCACTGCCACATGACCTTTCTTTTTATGCCAGCTGTCAGTAACCATAGTAACACTATTAAATCAATATGCAGTGTTCAACTTGTATCCACAATAATCCTATTAAAAGTATTTGCTATAAAATCTATAATGTGCACATATACTTTCACCTCATTATGGTTTCGGAGCCTCATTTATGCGATGGATGACAGTGCTGTACAACTGCCCTCAGGCTAAAATTAAATATTACGGATTTGAGTCATCTATCTTTAATATTGAGAGGGGTACCCGTCAAGGTTGCCCACTCTCACCACTTCTTTTTGTTTTTGCTCTGAAGCCATTGGCAAAGCCAGTTTGTTCCCATCCAGATATAAGGGGTATCGATGTGCCGGACTCTTCTCATAAAATATCTTCATTCGCTGACGATTATTTTGCTAACTTTAACCTCTCCCAGAATCTTTCTACAGAACCTACTATCTCTATTAGACACTTTTACATCCCTTTCTGGACTTCGTGCCAAACCTTCCAAATCAAAAGCACTATCGGTCAAACTCTTTCTTCCAGTACTGACGAATATGAGATCAGTCTTTCCGTTTCACTGGCTCTCCTCTCTGCCCTACTTGGGAATTTGCCTCACCTCATCATATGCAGGACTGTATCAGGCCAATTTTCCACCCTTGTTCAAAAGACTGTCTTGATATGTTATCTTCTTGGTCTCACCTACCATTGTCTTGGTTCGGTAGGATAACCGCAATCTGAATGTCTTATCTCCCAAAATTACTTTATTTTTTTTTAGTCTTACCTGTTTTTGTCCCTTAACATATTTTACGTATACACCAACACAAGCTTTTACAGTTCATATGGGGGTCTACTCGTCCCCGCATCAGTAAACAAATTTTGTATGCTCAAAGGATTAATGGTGGCCTTTCAGTCCCTAATCTACAGCTTTATTATACTGCAGCAAATATAGCTCTGCTATCCCACCTTCATGAAACATATCAACTACCACTATGGGCCACAATTGATTTTGTCGACTCCGACTCCACAACTGTTTCTTCACTACCCTGGCTCCCTCCTATCCACTGCCCGACCACAACAGGGCCATGTTTAGCCCACTCGCTGCGATTATGGGACTCAGTCAAAAATTCTGCAGGCCTGATCTCTCCCCCATCGCCCTCTTTTGCGCCTTCTTCATTGCCCACTATTCCCTCCAGGCTGTGAGAATCTGGCTCAATTTTCCTGGTGAACTGCAAACAAATTCATGGACATTCATTCTTTGTTTACTCCTACCTGGATTTTGGCATTTGATACCTTACGTTCTTCTTATAAAATCCCTCTACGCGAACATTATAGCTATCTGCAACTGCAAGCATTTTCTTCTAAAACATATTAAATCCCGACCTACTCCATACACTTTGACCCCTTTTGACCAGATCCCTATGTAGAGCTAGACTTCACTCCCCAGGCCTTATATTGCTGTTATACTCATCTATAATTTCGACAAAAAAGCCTCCATTGAGACCCTATCATTTCCAATGGGAAAAAAACTGGGGAGCAGTTAGATCCGGAGGAATGGCAGGTTATGACAATAGCCCTTTCTAATGCCGCGTACACACGGTCGGACTTTTCGTCTACAAAAGTCCAACGGACGCTGACGGACTAAAGCTGGCTGGTAATCCGATCGTGTGTGGGCTGCTTCGGACTTTCAACGTACTTTTTTAGCCTCAAATCCGACGTACTTTAGATTTGAAACATGCTTCAAATCTTTACGTCGTAACTACGACGGACCCCGAAGTCCGCTCGTCTGTATGCTAGTCCTACGGACAAAAAAACGACGCATGCTCATCAGCAAAAACTAAACGGAAGCACTCGGTCTAGTAAAACTAGTGTTCGTATTGTAGGTAGCACATTCATCACGCTGCAAAATCTGTGATCGTTGAATGCAGCGCATTTTATTTCTTCTTTACGAATGCTCTAAAGAACGAAGGTGTTTTGCTGTTCATAATCAGAGTTCTCCCAAACTGATTTCTGAATTCTTTTTCTCTTTGATCTCATGAATGATATAGTATGCTTTTTATAAACAATGTTTCCATACTAATAATACTTTTTCCCTTTTTTTTTTTTTTTTTTTTAGGTTTGTAAAGTTACCACAAAGAACCCATTATTCTTTTTTATTTTTTTTCTAGTGATTATTTTTTAATTTTTAGATAAAGTTAACCCAAAGCACCGTTTTTGTTTATGTATATTTTTTTTTTTCAAGACTTACCACTTGAACATTCTTAACATTAGTAATGTATTTTTGTTGTGTTTTTTTAAAACTCAATGAGATTGTTGTCCCTTGTTAATTTAACATTGTGTGTAAAATCAATGATTTAAAAGAAAACACATAAAAGTCTTTTGCTAAACTCAAAAAAGATCCATTTATTCATGGTCAAAATAAAATAAAGAGGAAGTCAACGCTGGAAAAAGTCGGTGTACAAGAAAATTGGGATCTTGAGGAGTCCATATAAGAGGGAGCACAATCTGGTCCAAGAATCCCAGAGATCAACAGCACCAGCAGATGATCTAGATGTCCCCAGACTGTGGTCCTACAACAGCCTGCGTCTTCTGTCAGACCAGACTGAACCCAGGTCATCACTTTCTTCTCTTCCCTGCAGCCTTTCCTCCACGCTGCCCTGCAGCCTTCCCTGCAGCCTTCCCTGCAGCCTTCCCTGTAGCCTTCCCTGTAGCCTTCTTTTGAGGCTGTGGCTCTGGTGTTTCAGTTGTGGCAGGAGGAGGAGGAGGAGGAGGAGGAGGAGGAGGAGGAGGAGGGGGGGGGGCTGCCTCATGTAGTTGGGTGTTTTTGGTTAGCGTGCCCTGCAGCCCCTTATGGATTGTTTCCCCAAATAGGCGCTCACAAATGAGGCGCTGCTCCCAATCCATCTGAAGAAGCCTGCTGGCTAAGTAGCAGCCATAGGCTTCTTCCGCTTCGGGGGGGCTTGTTAAAAAACAGGTGGCCTGTTGCATGAGGCGCAGGGACGCGTCCTGTGTGACCATCCCCTTCTTGGCCCTTTTTTTGGGAAGGTGGAGGGGAGGCACTTGGGATTGGGTGAGGCTCCTACTGGGCCCAGCCACCTCACTTGGCCCAGCCACCTCACTTGGCCCAGCCACCTCACTTGGCCCAGCCACCTCACTGGGAGCAGCCACCTCCTGCCTGACACTGGGCCCAGCCTCCTCCAGGATGATGGTGAATCCGGCCTCCTCCAGGCTGTCCATGGGCCCGGTCTCCTCCTGCCTGCCACTTTCCCCACATTCCTCCTGGATGGACTCATCCTGTGTATAAAAAAAGGACAATAGTTTTAGTTTCTTTTTTTGGGTTCATCAATGACACACAGTTTGCTTCTCATGACTAGCAAATTCAATGTGAATACATCTCTTTAATAAAAGAGTCTAATCAGACACCCTAATTATTTCAAGCAGGTGCCAAACATATTTAGTCACTACTATCATTTGATATGTATACACAATTTGGAGTGCTAAATTATTTGAGACAATTATAACATCCAGTTAACATCATTAATATTAGTACAGTAAATATTTGTTAAAATAATTTACCTGACTCCAGATGGTCATATCCGGTTCATCCAGGATGGAAGACCCAGCTTGCTCCTCATCAGCCTCTGCTGGGGTGGAGGGAAGGGTGGAGGGAAGGGTGGAGGGAAGGGTGGAGGGAAGGGTTGAAAGTGATGCCCTGGCTTCATTCTGGTCATCAAGAAAACGGAGTTGATTGTAGTACCACAGCCTGGGTACATAAACATCATCTGCTGATGCTCCTGATCTCCTTGATTCCTGGATCTTCCTATGCTCCCTTTTATACATGTTCCTCAAGACCCCAATTTTCTTGAGCACTGTCTCCATTGTTGCTCCCGGGATGGTCTCCTGGACAAAGGACAGAAGTCTCTCCAGCGTTGACTTCCTCACATGCTTGGCATAATACTGAGGGTGTTTCACCTCCCACAAATTCCTCATCTCTCGATACTTTGAAATAAAAGAAGTAAGGAACTCTGGATCCTTCAATAGGGGATTCATTATATCTGGAAAAGAGAAAGTCACAAGACCAAAAAAACTTATTATATGTTTCTGCTAACCCCTCATCATCTTCTCCCTATGTAGGCCTCATCAATCTATCAAGCCATATAGGCCGCTTGCTACAAAGTCATGACCATAAACCCCCCCCCAAAAAAAATATATATCTCAAATTACCTTCGTTTTGGAACGTCCTGGTCCACTATCACCTACGCACAGAACGTACGTACGACACGCGCGAAAGGCCCTCCTTTATACACTACGCATGTGTGAAACTCCGCCTGCGTCGCCCGCCCCTGACGTTCGAAATGAACTCATGTTCTCCGCCCCCTAATTTGACGCACAGAACGTACGTACGACACGCGCGAAAGGCCCTCCTTTATACACTACGCATGTGTGAAACTCCGCCTGCGTCGCCCGCCCCTGACGTTCGAAATGAACTCATGTTCTCCGCCCCCTAATTTGACGTACAGAACGTACGTACGACACGCGCGAAAGGCCCTCCTTTATACACTACGCATGTGTGAAACTCCGCCTGCGTCGCCCGCCCCTGACGTTCGAAATGAACTCATGTTCTCCGCCCCTTTTTTGTTACGGCGCGTAGTGGAGTTAAAGAATGGCGGAGACATCTGAAATGTTGACGACCTCAGGTAGTGGAGACAGCCCGCAGGCTGGAACGTCTGGAACGTCAACCAAATCTATGAGGCCTAGATTTAAGGCCTCTAATATGAGTTTCAAAGAGATGGTGGAGATGGTGGCCATTCTTCGCAAAGACGACTATGATGGCAATTATGGGCCGTACGCACGGCCAAATTTGCGCAAGGCCAAAATAATGGCGAAGGTCGTGGAGACTTTGCAGGCATCATTTGGGGTCCAGCGCTCCAAAGATCAATTGCGCAAAAGATGGTCTGACCTGAAACTCAGGGAGCCGGATCAATACCGACGTATCCGGAAAGTTATTAAAAAAAGTAAGTACTTGTCGTGTTTTTCTCTTGTGTTTATTACCTTGTATACTGCTCCATGTGCTTTTCCTTCCTATACGATTTTTGTTCATCGTTTTAAACGATCTTTGAAGAAACCTCGTTACATATCGATATCTATATATATTTATATCTATATATATATATTTATATATATATAGATATATATATATATATAAATATATATATAAATATATATATAAATATATATATATAAATATATATATATATATATATATAAATATATATATATATATATATATATATATATATATATATATATATATATATATATATATATATATATATATATATAAATATATATATATATATATATATATATAAATATATATAAATATATATAAATATATATATATATATATAAATATATATAAATATATATATATATATATATATATATATATATATATATATATATATATATATATATAAATATCAATATAAATATAGAAATATATATAAATCTATATATATATATATATATAAAAATATAGAAATATATATATAAATATAGATATATATAGATAGATATATATATATATATAGATATATATAGATATATAGATCTATAGATATAGATCTATATATCTATATATATATATATCTATTTGAAATTCTCTTAATTTTTTGGATTTACATTTAGTTAGATATTTAGAGATTTTGTTACAGATATAGAGAGAGATCAAAAGATTATTAACTATATTTTGAGATATTGATATCTATCTATCCGGTATGTCTTTATAATTTTAAATATTGAACTAAAATAGGAACTCTACACAAACCACTTCACTACAAATGTTGGAAAATTATTATGTCCTAAAATATCTGTGTGCTAATTAGATTACTAATTTTTTGGTTCACATAGGGGAAAAATCACTCAGCCAACCACAAGAACACAGTCCACCCCAAGCAAAACAGGATTGGGCAATCAGCCCAAGTCCCATTGACGATGTGGAGGAAGGAGAGGTGGGCGACATGGGCACCCCACCAGGTGAGTGTCTGACACACCAGCTTACGTTAATCTATGCATGGCTGCCTTTTGTTTAATTGAATTTGTCTACTCTATTTTAGGGGATCTGGTTGTGCTTCATTCAAGCAACAGTGACACCCCCGAGGATGTGGAGGAATTAGGCTACATGGCCACCCCACCAGGTCAGTGTCTGAGACAACAGCTTTATTTCTGGTAAGGTAAACTATGTATGTGTGCATATTTCTAAAGACATTTTTTGGTTTCATTCCACTTTAGGTACACGAAGTGACTATTTCACTTCAGAAAGTGCCCAACGGCTAATTGGTCAAATAATGGCCTGGAATAAGGACATGGATGAAATGCGGAATCGGCTGGATCGTATGCAGCAGGAAATGAAGGACATGATTGATGTTTTGGGTCGAATCTAAATGCCCTTTTTTAAACCCCAAAACATCAATCATGTCCTTCATTTCCTGTTTTGCTGACCCCATTCTGGGCCTTCTCTTTCTTTTTTTGGCATAACATAAATGGCTGTTTAACCTAATGTCAAAAAGGAGGGCTGTCAAAAATCCACAAAAAAATAAAAATTGATTTTCTAAAAAACACCAAAAAAAAAAAAAAATTGATTTTAAAAAACACCAAAAAAAAAAAAAAATTGATTTTAAAAAACAAAAAAAAAAAAAAAAATTGATTTTAAAAAACACCAAAAAAAAAAAAAATTGATTTTAAAAAACACCAAAAAAAAAAAAAAATTGATTTAAAAAAACACCAAAAAAAAAAAAAATTGATTTTAAAAAACACCAAAAAACAAAAAAAAATTTATTTTAAAAAACACCAAAAAAAAAAAAATTTGATTTTAAAACACCAAAAAAATAAAAAATAATTAATGTTAAAAAACCCAAAAAATTTAAAAAATTGATTTTAAAAAACAAAAAAAAAATAAAAAAACTTGCTTTTTAAAAAAAAAAAAAACTTGATTTTCAAAAAAAAAAGCCTGTTTTCGAAAATCCTAAAGCCCAAAATATTTTTTTGTGGATTAGGTAGAAATATTAAAATATAATTATATTTTGCTACATCATTAAGATACCATTATATTTTTGTCTATGAACATTTTATACTAAATGCAGAACTGAATGCATAACAACCATTAATAAAAACATCTCCTTTTATAGGATTTTAACAAATGTGTGGTTTGTTATTTCAAGGCTCAGTATCAGTTTGGTTATAATTGTAAAAAAGTTGTTTACAGTGGCAATGGAGCTTATTTAGACATTTTTAAAATTCTAATACAGTTGGCACTACAACTGCTCGACCATAACCTAGGAGACAGCCCAAAAGAAAGGCAAGCAATAAATATAATGCCAGATTTCAGCAATATTTTTTTTATTGTCAAAAAATTATATATCCTGGCCCATTGCAATGGCCCCCCTACCCATAAAATAATCAACATATTGCTGTCTAACCTGATGGGAACTTTGGGGGGCCAAGCCAGTACGGACAGTATCCAGGCCTGTAAGGTTGGCTTCTATTTGTCCGGCCTCAGGCCCAACTGTGCCTATATAATTGGCAGAATGCTTATTTAAAAAGTTGTGCAGAATGCAGCATGATAAAATTATAAAATTAAGTTTGTATTCCGCCAAATTAATGGCTGTTTGAAACAGGCGGAACCGGCTGGCCAGAATTCCAAACGCATTCTCAACCACTCTTCTAGCTCTGGCCAGCCGGTAATTAAAAACCCTCCTCTCCGGGGTGAGGGTTCTTTGGGGGAATGGCCTCATGAGGTGCTTGCTCAGAGCGAAGGCTTCATCGGCAATGAAGACAAAGGGGAGTCCTTCCACGTTATCCTCATCAGGTGGCAATCCCAGGCCACCACTCTGGAGACGCTGGCAGAACTCCGTCTGGGCAAATACTCCTCCATCCGACATCCGGCCATTCTTCCCCACGTCCACATATAAAAAATCATAGTGTGCCGACACCACCGCCATTAAAACAATACTGTGGAACCCCTTATAATTAAAATAATATGACCCCGAATGGGGTGGTGGCACAATGTGGACATGTTTCCCATCTATAGCCCCTCCACAATTGGGAAAGTCCCAACGGCTGGCAAAATGGGATGCCACAGTCTGCCATTCCTGTGGCGTTGAAGGAAACTGGGGAATCAAACAAGAAAACCAAAATCAATTAATTTGGAAGCTAACATTGCAAGAAAATTAGACAATTAAAAACATTATTGCCCATCATCTGTCTAACATTCAATAATTTAATTCTTCTGGAATAACTAATATGGAAAAAGGCACACTTATCAGATTGCTCACCCCCTCTGATAGAACATTGATTACATTTTAGGGGGTTGTGAAATCCCAAAAAAAAATTACTTTAACAACACGCAGGAATTTAGGGATAACAAAGGCTACAAGACTGCAGTTGTCGCACTCTGCAGGTGCAGTTGCTAACCAGCTTACAGTAAATGAGGTAATGTCAAAAGGCATTCATGTTGCAAAGAGTACACAATCACATGCAAGGGCAATTAATGAAAACACTTTGAGGCTTGCATATGATTTGATGATGGAAATCAGCAGAGCTTCTGCTCATTTACTAAAGCACTGGAACAAATGCACTTGTAGAGTGCACATGCATTTTGCAAAGTGCAACATAGATTTGCTTTATACAAATCAACACCACAGAACATTCAAGCAAATTTTAACGAGGGTGGGGGTGGGGGGGTTGTGAAATCTAGCTAATTGCTAATTAGCAGCACACTATTTGGAGTGAGTTCAGGTGGGGGGGGGGGGGGGTTGTGAAATCTAGCTAATTGCTAATTAGCAGCACACTATTTGGAGTGAGTTCAGGTGGGGGGGGGTTGTGAAATCTAGCTAATTGCTAATTAGCAGCACACTATTTGGAGTGAGTTCAGGTGGGGGGGGGGGGGTTGTGAAATCTAGCTAATTGCTAATTAGCAGCACACTATTTGGAGTGAGTTCAGGTGGGGGGGGGGTTGTGAAATCTAGCTAATTGCTAATTAGCAGCACACTAAATACACTCCAACAAAATACATTCAAAATGAGTAGACTAGGTGGATATGTTCCCATCACTTCATGCTGGGAAGGTTATTGAAGGAAACTATACATGCATGACAAAAAATAACAGGAAAAAATCCCAGCATGTGTGAGGATAAAAAGGGGACATTCACACTATATTGCAATGATGGGAAGTAGTGTTTGAAGCAAGAAATACATTACATTATCAAAGATTACATAAAAGAACATGTGATGCTAATAAAATAAAAATAGCTTACCTTAATATAGTCCTTCTGCAGGACCTGTATGATGGCAGAACAGGTCTCTGGGATAATGATCCCCAGAGCCTGGGGGGAGATGCCTGTCGAGAACTTAAGGTCCTGCAGGCTTCTCCCTGTGGCCAAATACCGCAAGGTAGCGACCAGCCTCTGCTCCGGAGTGATGGCTTGCCTCATGCAGGTATCCTGCCTGCTGATATAGGGGGTCAGCAAAGCCACCAAACGATCAAAAACGGGGTCCGTCATCCGGAGAAAGTTCCTGAAATCCTCAGGATTATTCTCACGGATCTCACGGAGCAAAGGCATGTGACAGAACTGGTCACGCTGAAGCAACCAATTCTTGGTCCATGAACTCCTCCTCGCCCTGTTCATGGACTGGTCTTGGGCTGAAGAATAAACTACAGCACCAAGCACATACAATGCACGAGCTCTACGACGAGTACGTACAGGTAACATGGCTTCAAAACGGTCGGCTGGTCAGAACGCACTAAACAGAACGCACTGAAGAACAGCAAGGCCTGTGAAGAACGACCTGAAAATCAGGAACGAGCGGCCAATAAAACAAAGATTTCTCAATGCCAACTGACCAAACGCACTGAAAAGCAGATACAAACCTCACAAGCACAGACTGAACAACAGTTAAAACGAACTGAAAAATACGAGTCTCACAAGCGCGAATCATCTCTCACCAAACTTCTACTAACACGAGATAAACACGAGATTAGCAGAAGGAGCCCAAAGGGTGTCGTACGGGCTATTGAACTTCCGTTTTATAGTCTCGTCGGACTTGGTGTACGTCACAGCGTACTAAGCTGGCGTACTTTTGTGTGGTCGTGTGTGTGCAAGTCCGTTCGTAAGAAAGTCTGCCCCAAGTCCGCCGAAGGTACGCCGGAAGTATGTCGGACAGGCTGTCCGACTTTTGTAGCTGCAAAGTCCGACCGTGTGTACGCGGCATAAGTGTTTGAAAAATGTTCTTATATTGGTGAATGCCTATAATGTATTGTATTGGTGGTATTATACACTGACTAGATTGGCCCGTTTTATCCCAACTTACTCTTCTCTTTGTTTTTGTGGGTTGTTCACAGGAAGGCTCCATGGCACATATTTGGTAGTCATGCCCAAAGGCGTAGAGGTTATGGGTCATAGTCTATACACTCCTCCGTAACTAATTTCATGTCGACCTCAAATGGGACCCCTATGAAGCCCTTCTTGGCAAACCAATTGTTGAATTGCTAGACCCGGAACGGCATCTGGCCCTACACCTCTTTACTGAAACAAAACTAACCATTGCGAGGGCTTGGTAGACCCTCACATTCAGTTTTGAGGCTGTCAAAAATTGTATGAACGATGTTAATGGGAGTGAAAAGCTGACGACCATTTTCTCTGATTCGCATGACAAATTTCTTCTTCTTATGCCACATACACACGATCCGAATTTCCGACAACAAATGTCCGATAGGAGCTTGTTGTTGGAAATTCTGATCGTGTGTAGGCTCCATCGGACATTTTTTGTTGGTTCTCAAATTTTCTGACAACAAAATCTGTTGTCGTGAATTCCGAGAATGTGTAGACAATTCCGACGCACAAAATTCCACACATGCTCTGAATCAAGTACGAGACGGAAGCGCTCAGTCTGATAAAACTAGCATTCGTAATGGAGATAGCACATTCGTCGCACTGCAAATTTTTAAATCTTTCAATGCATCGCATTCTTTTCTTCTTTATAATGCTAGAATAATGAAGTTGTTTTGCTGCTGACATTCATACAGAGTTCTGACAAACTGATTTCTTTATTATTTCTCGTGATCTCCTGAATAATATTTGTTATTTTTTTCGTCAGATCCCCATAATAATGTTTATAATTTATTTTTATAGTGATCTCCTTTTTTTTTTTTTTTAAATCAAGATCTCCTATTTTTTTTTTTCCTAGTGATCTCCATAATATTTTTTGTTCTTTTGTGTGTCAAGTTACCACAACACCATTATGATCTTGTATTTTTTTAACCTCAAGGAGGTTGGTTGGTGTTTCTTGTTAATTTGACCTTGTATTTTTGAAATGTACCTGCCTACTCACAAACAAACTGTCCTTTTTTAATTCAAACACATAGCCAATGATTTGTGCAAAAAAAATAGACATTTATTAAGGCGTCATAACAAAATAAAGAGGAAGGCAACGCTGGATAAACTGGTGAATAGCCTTTGTACCCCAGGGCACACATCAACTATTTGACCTGCAAACTTGGTAGCCTGAGGAGTCCATTTAATAGGGAGCACAATCCGGTCCAGGACTCTGAGAGAGCAGGAACAGCAGCAGGTGACATATATGTCGACAGGCTGTGGTCTTACCACAGCCTGCCTCTTTTGCCAGACCAGACTGAACCTAGGCCATCACTCTTGTCTTCCTTACATGCTTCCTTCCACGCTTGCTAGGCTTGCCAGGCTGTGGCTCTGGTGTTGGAGTTGTGGCAGGAGGTGGAGGAGGAGGATGGTCCAACTCACACAGGTGGGTTTTGCTTGTGAGTTCATCCCTCAAACTCTTATTTAGGGCCATATATATCATTTCCTCACAAATGAGGCATTGGCCCACCTCCATTTCCTGCATTTTGTTGGCAGCCATGCAGGCATAGGCCTCAAGAAGACTGGGGGGTTCTGAGGGCTGCAGAAGCCTGCCGAATTTACCCAAGTGCTGACTCCTCCACGCTCCTCTTCTTCCTGGGCCTTTTTTGTTGAAGGCAGAGGGGAGGGACCTGGGATTCGGTCAGGCTACTGGGCCCAGCCACCTTCTGGCTGCCACTTACCCCGCCACCTCCTGGCTGCTACTTTAACCTGCCACCTCCTGGCTGCCACCTTCCCCTGCCACCTCCTGGCATCCACTTTCCACAGTCTCCTCCTGGCTGAGGCTTTCCTGTGTATGAAAAAGGGACATAGTTTTAGTTTATTGTTCATCACACACAATTTTGAGAAATATGTTTAGCAATGCTATACGTGACTCAAGCTG
The DNA here is from genome assembly GCA_037952925.1 of Lithobates clamitans. Lineage (NCBI taxonomy): Eukaryota > Metazoa > Chordata > Amphibia > Anura > Ranidae > Lithobates > Lithobates clamitans. Next base: position 2,406,898 of record JBBGZY010000404.1, on the reverse strand, counting down.
GTATCCTCCACATCTTCTTCCTAGGTGGAAGGTCCTGGTTGGATGTTGGAAGCCTCAGCTAGGGTGGAAGGAAGAGTGGAAGGAAGGGTTGAGAGTGACGGCCTGATTTCAGTCTGATCTGCCAGAAACCTCAAGCTGTCATAGTACCACATCCTGGGTACATAAATGTCATCTGCTGCTGCTCCTGATCTCATGGAATCCTGGACCTTCTTGTGCTCCCTATTATAAGTGGTTATTGAAAGTAAGTAGTTGTTATGTGTTCATAGTATTATTAATATTACTTTAGTGCTGCTCCATATGCTTTTCTTTACTTTTCTTTACTGTTGTACAGTTTAAAATGGTAACTTTCAGGTTCGTGGGCACAGTAATCGTTCGTAGTAATCATTGTTTGTTCGCCCACTAAAACGATGTTTTTGGCAGATGCAAGTTAACTACATTTGGTCATGTCTATTTGTATTCAAATACGTTTATGACATTGTTGTCTAGATGAGTTTGTAACTAGAATGAAATGCAAACTTGATTCAGTATAAGGAGAGGACACTCAGCAGCTGTTTACACATCTGGACGCAAGAGCACTAGTATGGGACACCAGAACAAACTTTTTAGGGTGTCCCACACAGGTGCTCCAGTGGATACTAGGGGTGTTTCCATGTGTGAAACTTTACCAGAAAAGGTAAGTATTCCAGCTTTAAGAAAGGGAAAAAATCATGTCTTCAGCTTGGAACTCTCCCAAAACTGACAATTGTACAACACTTCCAAGCAATGTTTCATATTCCTATTTCTGCCCTCAAATATCTGTGTGCTAAGTATACTTTTTTTTATTCACATAGGGGAGAAAAGAATTGGGACATCAGAGGACACTAGGGACCCCCCACCTCCTAAAGAAGGGGAACTCAGCACACCACAACCTGAGGATGTGGAGGAAGGAGAGGTTTATGAAGTGGGCGAAATAGTGAACACAACAGGTGAGTGTCTGAGACCACAGCTTCAGGTAATAGATGTATGCCTGCATATTTATAACACATGGTGTGTTTTTTTATTTTAGATGATGTGGATGTTGTGGAAGAAGAAACACATTTCACAAGTGCAAGTGCACACATCCTCATCGGGGAGATCATGGTGTACAATAGGGATTTACAGAAGATCAAGGAAGACATCAATGATGTGGAAAAAAGGCAATTGAGTCATCAGTGCCGCATACTAGTGCCACCTATCAGTGCCCATCAGTGACACCTATCAGTGCCCATCAGTTCCGCCTATCAGTGCCCATCATCAGTGCCCATCAGTGCCACCTCATCAGTGCCACCTCATTGGTGCCACCTCATCGGTGCCCATCAGTGCCGCCGTATCAGTGCCCGTCATTGCAGCCATATTAGTGCCTGTCATTGAAGGAGAAAACATACTTATTTACAAAAAATTTTAACAGAAACAAAGAAAAACTTGTTTTTTTTCGAAATTTTCTGTCTTTTTTTATTTGTTGCACAAAAAATAAAAACCGCAGAGGTGATCAAATACCACCAAAAGAAAGCTCTATTTGTGGGAACAAAATGATAAAAAATTTGTTTGGGTACAGTCTAGCATGACCGCGCATTTGTCATTCAAATTGCGACAGCGCTGAAAGCTGAAAATTGGCCTGGGCGGGAAGGTGTCTAAGTGCCTGGTATTGAAGTGGTTAAAGCGGAGTTCCGCCTGAAAAAAATAAATAAATAAAAGTCAACAGCTACAAACACTACAGCTGCTGACTTTTAAAATAAGGACACTTACCTGTCCAGGGCGCCCGTGATGTCCTTTCCCGAAGCCAACCCGTCCCTTGACTCTGGGTGGAGGCACTGGTATTGCTAGTAAGGGAATCAGGAAGTGAAGCCTTGTGGCTTCACAGCCTGGTTCCCTACTGTCACGCTGCACGTTCTGAGTGGTCCCTGCTGTTTTCTGGGACCTGTGTGCCTCCCAGAAGACAGCGGGGGGGATGGAGGAGGGGTCGGACATGGCATAGATCGCCAAGGATACTGCAGCAATCTTTCACTGGAAGTGGACTAAATACCTGTATGAGACAGGTATCTGCTCCCCCCCCCCCCCCGGAAAGGTCCCAAATGTGACACCTGAGGGGGGGGAGAAATCCGGACAGCGGAAGTTCCATTTTTGGGTGGAACTCCGCTTTAAATGTGCTGATTGTCCACTTCTGATTACTCAGCAAGAACAGCATGACTATAAAAAGTAAAAGCGATTTATACATTGCTTCAGCCTACTCTACAACACTTTGAGCTTTTCAGATTTGTTTCAGTGTTACCTTGTTTTCATTATATAGCTTAGTAATTCAAGGGCACAAAAGTGTCACAAAAGAGCTTAAAGCAGGAAGTCAAGCTTTATCATGGCTGTGGTGAGATACATAAAATATCATTGAGATATGCTTTCACTACCACCTCCACACTTTCCATTAGTGGGGGGAAAAAATACAGAAAACACATAATAAACTGTCTCCAACCACAAACAAACAACTGTGTGTCATTCTGAAAATATGTCTTACCATCTGATGGCTACAATTTGCAGATCATTAAGCCCACAAGTGTTATCCACTTATTTATTAACAATTCAGAAAGGATGAAAAGTTACTAGCGTGTTTTATAAAGGGAATCTGCACCAATTACACACCAGAAGCATAAAGGAGAATGTTGAGATTTATATCAATTGAATGCAGTATACAAAAGAACACTGCCTTTTGTTTTTATTTGTATTTTCTCAGTCATAAAATTGTCCTTCCTTCCTATACTCGCTGTACTGTTTAAAACTGAAATGAACATGAAGACAAACGTATCAAGATGGATGAACAATTTTCTTAATTTGGAGGACAAGTACCAGTTGAAAAGTAGAAAAAAGAAAACTTTGTAAAACATGCTCCACCTGTGCTCCACTTCTAGCACAAATGCTCTCTGTTGAGTCCCCTACATGCCACAGGGGTCCAGATACAGGGGTAGATGGGTGGTTTGTCTTGTCTTTATGGTTTCCCATTAACTGGTTGGGTGCCAAGTAGGGATGAGCCGAACACTTCCCGGTTCGGTTCGCACCAGAACCTGTGAACGGACGGAAAATTTGCGTGAACTTTAGAACCCCATTGAAGTCTATGAGACTCGAACATTCAAAATCAAAAGTGCTAATTTTAAAGGCTAATTTGCATGGTATTGTCCTAAAAAAGGTTTGGGGACCCGGGCCCACCCCAAGAGACATGTATCAATGCAAAAAAAGTTTTAAAAACTGTTTTTTCAGGAGCAGTGATTTTAATGATGCTTAAAGTGAAAAAAAAATATTCCTTTAAATATCATACCTGGGGGGTGTCTATAGTATGTCTGTAAAGTGGCGCGTGTTTCCCGTGCTTAGAACAGTCCCTGCACAAAATGACATTTTTAAAGGAATAAAAGTCATTTAAATCTGCTTGCGGCTTTAATGTAATGTCGGGTCCCGGCAATATGGATGAAAATCAGTGAGACAAACAGCATGTGTGCCCCCCCCCCCCCCCCAGTCCATTACCAGGCCCTTTGGGTCTTGTATGGATATTAAGGGGAACCTGCACCCAAATTAAAAAAAGCAAAGGCGTGAGGCCCCCAGGCCCTATATACTCTGAACAGCAGTATACAGGCGGTGCAAACAAGACAGGGAATGTAGGTTTGTTGTTAAGTAGAATCTGTTTGTAATTTTGAACTGGTACATTGTTAAAGTGTAGCTACAGCCAAAAAATCTATTTTAAGCTTTTTGGAAAACATAGGGAAGGGTTATCCCCCCTGTGACATTTGTTTTGCTGTCTGTGCACCTCTTCAGAAGATTTCACTTCACTTTCTGTCCCAATGCCAAATGTTTTGAAAATTTGGGGTTTCTTAGTGAAACAAGGATTGGTGATAAAGCATCAGTGAAGATGAGAATTTCCCTTCCAATGGTAGATTTCATCTTACTTCCTGTTGTCTCCTTCCGTTTGCAAGTAGGAGTCATTTGTAAGTTGGATGTTTGAAAGTAGGGGCCCGCCCTATATACTCTGCAGAAATTGGAGCCTTAGGTGTTGGTGTTGCCACAACACTGTTGTAATTACATGCCATTGTTGAACAGGGGCAGAAAAATTGAGCCTTTGGTGGTGGTGCTGGTGCCACAACACTGTAAGCCCTCACAGTTACTCTTGGTGGGCGCAGGAATGGGCCCTGCTGTGAAATATTAGATCAAGAATTGTAATTACATGTTCCTGTTGAACAGGGGCAAAAAAATTGGGCCTTAGGCACTGTTGCCACAACACTGCAACCCCTCACAGATGCTATATTTGGAGCACAAGAATGAGCCCTGCTGCAAAGTATTGCATCAAAAATTGTAATTACACTCCCGTGTTAAACAGGGGCTGAAAAATTGGGCCTTAGGCACTGGTGCTGGTGCCACATGTCAGATCTTGACCCTAGGTATTCCTGCACCATTTAAAACAGACGCTGGTGATGGTTTCTGGAACCGATCATACCTTGGGGCTGCGGACTAAAAAATTGTCTGAACGCATCGGTCATACGACCACCTTCTCCACCGCTCCTTCTTTGATTGCCTGAAGCCTCAGCAACACGTTGTCCAGGAACAGGAGTTTGTAACCTCCCAGTCTCTGGGAACGCGTTGCACAGACCTTTCTGGAAGGCCTCCCGAAGATGTCATCCTCTGCTCCCTCTGCGATGGCAAGATAAGGTCCACAACCTTACCCTTGTAACTTCGATCAAGGAGGGTTGCCAGCCAGTAACGATCTCTCTCCTTGATACCATGAATACGAGGATCCTTCCGCAGGCTTTGCAGGATCAGGGAGGCCATGCAGCGTAGATTTGCTGAGGCATTTGGTCCAGAGTCCTCTGGGTCACTAAGGACGACATGATCCGCAGCCACCTCCTCCCAGCCACGTACAAGTCCATGGGTTTCTTGGGACTGTAAATGATCCCTTGAAGACTGCTGCTGATGCTGAGTGCCAGGCTCCACCTCCATGCTGACACAATCCTCCTCCACCTCGTTCTCTTCCTGTGTGATCGGCGGGCACGCAGGAACACTGTCTGGATAAAGGGGGCCTTGAGAGCTAAGGAAGTCCTCCTCTTCCTGCCTCTGTTCTGCCTCAAGTGTCCATTATTCCACGCAGTGTGTGCTCCAACAGGTGGACAAGGGGGACAGTGTCACTGATGCATGCACTGTCACTGCTCACCATCCTCATGGCCTCCTCAAATGGTGACAGGACAGTGCATGCATCCCTGATCATGGTCCACTGGCGTGGGGAAAAAAAAACAAGCTCCCCTGACCCTGTCCTGGTGCCATAGTCGCACAGGTACTCATTAATGGCCCTCTGATGCGTGTGCAGCCACTGCAGCATGGCCAACGTTGAGTGCCACCTGGTGGGCATGTCACAGATTAGGCGGTTCTTGGGCAGGTTAAATTCCTTTTGGAGGTCAGCCAGCCAAGCACTGGCATTATATGACCAGCGGAAATGCACACAGACTTTCCTGGCCTGCCTCAGGACATCCTGTAAGCCTGGGTACCTGCCCAAGAACCACTGCACCACCAAGTTAAGGACATGAGCCAAACAGGGCACATGGGTCAGTTGTCCCTGTCAGAGGGCGGAGAGGAGGTTGATGCCATTGTCACAAACCACCATTCCTGGCTGAAGCTGGCATGGCGTCAACCACCTCTGAGCCTGCCCCTGCAGAGCTGACAGAATCTCTGCCCCAGTGTGGCTCCTGTCCCCCAAGCACACCAGCTCAAGCACCGCATGGCATCTTTTGGCCTGCGTACTTGCGTAGCCCCTTGAACGCCTACGGAGCACTGCTGGTTCCGAGGACAAAGCACAGGAAGAGGCCATGGAGGAAGAAGAAGAGGAGGGGGTGGAGGAGAGAGGTGTGTCATAATCACCAGTAGTAGCATTTTGGAGGCATGGTGGCAGAACAACCTCCAACACTACTGCACCTTGTCCTGCATCCTTCCCAGCTGCCAGCAGAGTCACCCAATGTGCCATGAAAGATAGGTAACGTCCCTGTCCATGCCTGCTGAAACATGAGTCAGCGGTAATATGCACCTTACCACTGACTGCCCTGTCCAGTGAGGCCAGGACATTGCCTTCCACATGCCGGTAGAGAGCCAGAATCGCCTTTCGTGAGAAAAAGTGGCATTTGGGAACCTGCCACTGAGGAACCGCACATTCCACAAACTCACGGAAGGGGGCAGAGTCTACCAACTGAAAAGGCAGCAGTTGAAGTGCTAGCAAATTAGCCAAGCTAGCATTTAACCGCTGGGCATGTGGATGGCTGGGAGCAAACTTCTTTCAGTGGTGCAGCAGCTGGGGCAGGGAAAATTGCCTGATACAATCTGACGTTGGTGTACCAAAAGCAGGTTGCCTGCAAATACTTGGCTGTGACACACCTAATTCTACACCTTCATTCCTCTCAGTGCAGGTCTCAGAGAGAACTGAAGGTATAGTAGGGTTGGAGATCCCAGCTGATGAGGAGCAAGGAGAGGTCCTCTTTGTTCTTTGGTGTGGGTCTTTTAGGTACGCTTGCCAATGAACTGCATGGCAGGTCAACATATGTCTGGTCAAGCATGTGGTGCCCAAGCGGGTGATGTTTTGGCCACGCGAGATGCGCTTGAGACATATGTTGAAAATAGCAGTGGTGGGATCTGATGCACTCATCTCAAAAAAGGCCCACACTAAAGAACTTTTGGAATAACGTTCAGAGACAGCAGCGCCCTGCACATGCGGAGCTCTGTGGTGTGATGCAGTCGGTGTGCTGCCCTTAAGCTGACCCCTGGAGTGCATTCTGCCTTGTTGGTGATGTGCCTCCTCCTCCTCTCTCCTATCAGGCACCCACGTGGAGTCAGTGACCTCATCATCCCCTCCCTCCTCATCACTGGAGCAAACCTGGCAGTATGCTGCAGCTGGGGGAACATGACTGCCAGATTGCTGTCCTTCTCTTGGCACCCCCTCTGTCTGGGCTCACGTTACTGCCTTCCTCTAGCTGAATACCATCACCGGAGCCTTCAAAATGCTGGGCATCCTCCTGGAGCATGTACCCAACACTGTGGTCAAACAGTTCAGGGGACACCTCAGGAAGACATGGTAGGGCTAGGGAAGGAGTGACTGATGCCATTGACAACGTACCCTGAGCCTGGGTAAGAGAGGATGATGAGGATGAGGACGGCTTGGTCATCCACTCTACCAAGTCTTCCACATGTTGCGGCTCAACATGGCCAGCTGCCAAAAAAAAGGACAAGCATGTCCCACGGCCACGTGCTGATAAGGATGCACTGTGTCCACGACCAGCACTGTTGCCTCTAGACACAGATCCTGCTTGCCCTCTTTTATTGGCTTGTGATTGTCTGCCTCTCCTTGTTGGCCTTCCAGACATATTAATGGCCTGCACTGCAGTGAGATGTAGCTGCACAAAACTGGGATGTATATATATATACTGATTATACAGCAGCTAGCAGAATGCCTACCTGTGGTATTAATAGGATCAGAAGAAGTACACCAGCACTTGTCTTCAGGTAGCTATACTGTAGGTGCAACTGTGCAGGGTACACAGTACACTAACTGTAAACACTTCAAGAGCCTGCCTGTGCTATTAATAGGATCAGAAGAAGCACACAAGCACTTGTCTTCAGGTAGCTATAGGTGCAACTGTGCAGGGTACACAGTACACTAACTGTAAATACTTCAAGAGCCTGCCTGTGCTGTTAATAAGATCAGAAGAAGAACACAAGCACTTGTCCTCAGGTAGCTATACTGTAGGTGCAACTGTGCAGGGTACACAGTACACTAACTGTAAATACTGTAAAAACACCTGCCTGCCTGTCAGTATATTTAAAAGAGAATAAGAGGAATGGATCTAGCTAAACTGAATACAGTGTATATATATATATATATATATATATATATATATATATATATATATATATATACAACACCTGGGATGCATATATATACACAATACACTGTAAGTGCAGCTAACTGACTCGACCTGCCAACTCTATCTAACTTAAATCAAATGACACCGTCTCTCTGTCTAGCTATCTCTCTCGCCACCGCAACACACTACACAAGGCCACCACACAGGCGGCCTTATATAGTGTTGGGCGTGTACTAAACCCCCTGAGCCATAATTGGACAAAGCCACCCTGGCTTTGGCCAATTATGGCTCTCTGTACACACGGCGCTGTGATTGGCCAAGCATGCGGGTCATAGTGCATGCTTGGCCAATCATCATCCAGCAATGCACTGCAATGCTGCAGTGAATTATGGGCCATGATGTGCCACTCGAATTTGGTGCAAACGGCCCATATCGTTTGCAATTCGACAAATGGTCGAATAGGCGATGTTTGAGTCGAACATGGGTTCGACTCAAACTCATCCCTAGTGCCAAGTACTGGATCGCATGGAAGGTCTACCCCATTGGGGTTCTGCTGTGGTTATGTTAGGCACTTTGTACAGGGTCACTTTACTGCACACATGGGGTACCTTTGTCTTTGTGCGTTCTTTTATCAATGCCCTGGGGCAAGGCTGAGGCTGCTTATTTTGGAATACTCGACCCTAAGGTGGACCTCTACACTTAGAGAAGAAAGTACACCATGTATATTGTCACTGCAATTGTTCTCCAGTTAACTCTTTCGGTTCTCCCTGACCATGTACACCTTCAGAGTAACTTGCTTTTAGAGCCAATGTCCAAAACCACCTGTTCAGCATTTTCCACTACCAAGCCCAAGTAGCATAGTGGGCCTTGCCATGCACTCTGCGCAGGCTCCCTACACGTGCGCTCACTTAATGAGCTGATGTCTTCATACCCCGATGTGTTAAGACCCAGAAGGTGAACTATGTGTATGCCGGTTACTTATGATACACCTCTTAAATAACTTCAGACCAGGCAAGGACAAACAAAACAACTGTATTCTTGAAAAATGGCTATAAAATTGTAGTTTTCTTTACAGCAGAAATAGATGGCAGAAATTACATTTGCATATTCTCTCTCTCTGTCTATCTCTCTAGCCCCTTAGTAGTGCCTTCATTTTGACAGAGTGGGCCATTATGGTCACAAAATGTAACAGCCGAGAAAGCATTTCTCAGCTCAAAACAGCAACTGTAATTCTATCATAATCAGGGATTTTTTTCCTCAGAAAATATATGTGCAGAAAATCAAACCGGTAGGGAGGAGTGGAGAAGAAGTAGCGATGTGGTCTGCATCACCGAGTGGGTGTGGCCTAATTTTACTTCACTCAACTCTGCACCTCCTATCCACTGCTCACCCCTTTCCCATGTCCAAAGCTCACCTCTGCGCCCCACAGTCTAAGGCTCACCTCTGTATCCCTTTCCACAGATCACCCCTTTACACCTCTCCAAAGCTCACCTCTGCACCCCTATCTAAAGCTCACCTCTGCACCCCAAAATTCAAAGCTCACCTCTGCCCTTCACTCTTTTTTCATAAATTCTTGCTTCTCAAACCCCCCCCCCCCCACACACACACACACACACACACCAGTTTAGCTATTTTTGTTCCTGTACCTCGGTGATCTTTGTGACTATATGTATTTTAATAGATTTCAATAAAGGTGTTGAAATGGAGTGCGCCCATCCAGCAATTCTTAGTTCTTTCCCCCCACACACCAGTCCTTACCTCTACACCCTCAACGCCTCTTGTGTGGCGAGATTTAGAGCAAGACATTGGTTTCTAGTCTGCACACACCGAAATGAAGGGAGGGCCAAAATAGAATTGCTGGGCTTAGTATCTGATAAGTTGGGGGAGCAGGAAGACAGGATATCGTTATACGCAGATGATATCCTGTTTTTCCTTAGTGACACCAACTCTTCCTTAACAACGGTTATGAATGTAGTTGAGGATTTCAGGAGGTGCTCAGGCCTAGAAATAAATTGGGAGAAATCCGCCCTGATGCCCGTGGACCCATTGAAAAATCCTCTGCCACCTGCAATTCCCCAATTGAGAGTGGTGGATGGGATGAAATACCTCAGAATATGGTTGACGAGGGATCCAAGTCAGTATATTGCGGACAACTTGGTCCCTCTCTTGCATAGATTTAAACGTAAGAGTGATATCTGGAGCCGCCTCCCCCTGTCAGTGGCCGCCCAAATCAATTTGATTAAAATGATTTGGATGTCGCAACTGCTGTATCAGCTAAATAACTCCCCAGTCTGGATAGGAAAGGAATGGTTTAGGAAAACAGAAACACTGTTTAGGGAATTAATTTGGAAGAAGGGCCAGGCCCGGATTGGTTTGCAGACATTACAGTTACCAATAAAAGAGGGAGAAATGGCAGTCCCTGACCCCCGTAGCTATTTTTTAGCTGCCTAGTTGCAACATTTGGGGGGATGCGACACATCAGGAGGGGGGGAATAAAAGCGGATGGTTGATGTTGGAGAGAGCTTTACACAACAGCATAGTTGAAGCCTTGGAAGCGGATTCTCTTTTACCTGGGGGCCCTACAATAAAATTAATCACAAAGGTTTGTCAGTCAGTTAAAAACACAATGGGATATAGGGGGCTAACAGAATATGCCCCTATCTGGAATAATAGACATCTCCAATATTTGATTCCCATGGGAAAAATTAATGAATGGGAAGCGCACGGTATAGGACGACTAGCACAATTATTTGAGGGGAGTATGTTGAAGTCCTTTGAGGAACTAAGGAATGAGTATGGTATTTCAAACCACTCATTCTATAGGTATCTTCAAATTAGACATGCTCTGAATGCCCAATTCAAAATACAAACAGTGGAATGGTGTAAAGCTCCCCTTCTTCAAAAAATAACCAAGTCAGGAACAACCAAAGGATTGATTTCTGACGTATATGAACAGATATGTAGTAAAACCATTACTGGGGAAAGGTTGGCCAAAAACAAGAGAAGATGGGAAGAGGACCTGGGGGCAATAATGACAGCAGAGCAGTGGAGGAGGATATTAGAACTGAGCCCCCTGGTGTCAGTTACCCCCTCACAGAAAGTGTTGCATTTATTCTTGTTACACAGAGTCTATAACACCCCTAAGAAGCTATTTCGGTTTGGGTACTGGGTAGATGCCAAATGTCCAGGGTGTCAGGAAACAAGGGACCTGATACACATGAAGTGGAGATGCCCGAAGTTATTCAGGTATTGGGCTGGGATACTAGATGTTATTAACAGAACCTTTGGGACCAACCTGGAGTTAGTAAGCAGTGCATGTCTGCTGGGAAATATGGAGGAAACCATGGCATCTCCGAACATTAAAACGGTAGTACTATGGTGTCTATTTCAAGCACGAAAGATTATTGCCCAGAAATGGCAGTCACAGAGGCCCCCAACACTTGAAGAATGGGTCAAGGTGTTGGACGCAACGGTATGGAAGGAAAAAGTGGTATTTATCAGACAAGGGAACTTTGATAGATTTTTAAAGTTGTGGAAGCCATGGCTAGATAAAATGGGCTGCCTACCATAAGGGAAGATATGAGGAGTACAAAGTAGAATTTATGGAAGGTCAAGAATAGAACTAGGAGGCCGGTTTAAGACTAGGTAGAACAGACTGGAAAGACCAGGGGGGAATGGAGATAATGGGGAGGGGGGAGAGGATGGGGAGAGAGAGGAGGAAAACATATATAATACAATAGTATAATTTACTCACATCATAAATACACACGGAGTGTGGATAGGATGGTCTATATCACATCACAGGATGGGTTGTGGGGGGGAGTGACAAGGGGTAAGGGGTTTAAAGTATACAGCATGGACAGAGGTGCCAAGGTGGAGGGGTCCTCTCTACCCCGAGGTACAGTTAGAACATTTCTCACGATGTGGGGATTAAGTATGAACTGTGTTAAGATAATTAAGATAATTTACCATAATATTTTAAAAGTTTGTTATTATCCACAGTCCTATGCCTTTCACCCCTCATTTCTTTTTTTTTTGTGTATGTATATTTGAAAACTTTAATTAAAAAAATTATTCAATTAGCAAACAATGATGATGGAGACTGAAGAATGATATCAGAATCTTCTTCCTCGTTTATTGTAATAGTGGGCCGGTGAAAAACAAGATCTGACAGGCACTAAAACCAAAACACACTGACAATGGCACTGACTGTGATCTAATATGGGTTTAAGGCAGACCCCCTATAATGGCAGTCTCATTCAAACAGCCAGACTCAGATGTCTTCTTGTGAAATGTATCAAAAATTGATGACCCATTTTCCCAATAGCACATGAACACATGGATCACAGTGCTGGGTACTGCAGGATAGATGTAACAAAAACAAGTAAAAAATGCCACATGATTTCCAACATAAATGAATTACTGGCAATCACCTAAGTACAACTAGGACTAAGCAAATCTGCCTGGGTTTGATGAACCCCATGTGAAGTCAGCAAAACCGTAAAATAGAATTGAACTGCATTAAAGTCTATGGGGAGGCAAATCAGGTGGTGAATCTCAATAATCAATTCTGACCATTTTTAAGGCTAATAAAAAAGGTATAATAAAAAGGGGAGCTGGGCACTGCTATTGAAGACATTTAACATTTATCAAGAAAATGAAAAAAACAACAACAAAAAAAAAACCTGTGCAGGAGAGATAGGGTTCTCCTTTTATTGCTGCTTTGAGGGGGAAATTAAAAAAGACAGATCCTTTAAATTACATGCTTAAGAGAAGCATTTACAGAACAGTGCAATTTTCACAGACAGCAATAGTGACACCTTATTCTAGCATAACATCTTTTTGAGGTGTAATTGTTTTTTTTTCCTTTTTCATAATCACTTGGCTTAAATATAGCAGCAGCAACCCTAATCTGATTAATTTCATATTGAAAAAAAGCTTTTTTTTAAGTAGTTTTGAGTTGAGTGGTGGAATTAGCAGTCACAACAAATCTAAAAGCTATAGGAAAGTTTACTCCTAAAAAATAAAGCTAAAGCCCTCAACTTTGTTCAAATTGGCCAGGGGCAAACAGTGTAGTTTCCTGCTCACACCAAGTTATTCAGATAATCTGTTTTAAACTTTCAAACCTCCCATTTTGTGAGGGTGTGGCATGTGCTACACACACGTGGCAGGTATCCAGCTGCCATTATTTTGACCAGAATGTCATCTCTCAGTCACTAGGGATGAGCTTTCTGTTCGGGTCGAACACGAGTTCGACCAGAACAGTGGCTGTTCGACGTTCGTCAAATACCAAACATTATGGGCCGTTCGCGCCAAAATCGAGCCGCGCGGGAGCGTAGTGAATTGCTGTATGATGATTGGCCAAAGCATGCACCATTACCTGCATGCTTTGGCCAATCCCAGCACCCTCAGCTAAGAGATCCATAATTGGCCAAAGACAGGGTGCCATTTGCCAATTATGGCTCAGGGGGACTAAGTCCACGCCCCACACTATATTAGGCTTCCTGCACGTCGGCCCCGTGTAGTGTGTTGTTGACATGGGACAAAGAGAGTGTCATTTAGATTGAGCAGGCAGGCAGGTTATTCAGTTAGCTGCAGTGTATTTAATATATATATACAGACAGTCTTGTATATATATATATATATATATATATATATATATATATATATATATATATATATATATATATATATATATATATATATATATATATATATATATATATATATATATATATATATATATCCACTGCATACAGTTTAACTATATCTGTCTGCAAGCCATTCCTGGTGTACTTTTTCTAATATACTTCTGGCAGGCAGGTTATTCAGTTAGCTGCAGTGTATTTAATATACAGTGTGGACAGAAAGTATTCAGACCCCCTTAAATTTTTCACTCTTTGTTATATTGCAACCATTTAAGTTCTTTTTTTTCCCCTCATTAATGTACACACAGCACACCATATTGACAGAAAAACACAGAATTGTTGACATTTTTCCAGATTTATTAAAAAAAGAAAAACTGAAATATCACATGGTCCTAAGTATTCAGACCCTTTGCTCACTATTTAATAGAAGCACCCTTTTGATCTAATACAGCCATGAGTCTTTTTGGGAATGATGCAACAAGTTTTTCACACCTGGATTTGGGGATCCTCTGCCATTCCTCCTTGCAGATCCTCTCCAATTCTGTCAGGTTGGATGGTAAACGTTGGTGGACAGCCATTTTTAGGTGTCTCTAGAGATGCTCAATTGGGTTTAAGTCAGGGCTCTGGCTGGGCCATTCAAGAACAGTCACGGAGTTGTTGTGAACCCACTCCTTCGTTATTTTAGCTGTGTGCTTAGGGTCATTGTCTTGTTGTAAGGTAAACCTTCGGCCCAGTCTGAGGTCCTGAGCACTCTGGAGAAGGTTTTCGTCCAGGATATCCCTGTACTTTGCCACATTCATCTTTCCCTCGATTGCAACCAGTCGTCCTGTTCCTGCAGCTGAAAAACACCCCCACAGCATGATGCTGCCACCACCATGCTTCACTGTTGGGACTGTATTGGACAGGTGATGAGCAGTGCCTGGTTTTCTCTACACACACCGCTTAGAATTAAGGCCAAAAAGTTCTATCTTGGTCTCATCAGAACAAAGAATCTTATTTCTCACCATCTTGGAGTCCTTCAGGTGTTTTTTTAGCAAACTCCATGGGGGCTTTCATGTTTCTTGCACTGAGGAGAGGCTTCCATCGGGCCACTCTGCCATAAAGCCCCGACTGGTGGAGGGCTGCAGTGATGGTTGACTTTCTACAACTTTCTCCCATCTCCCGACTGCATCTCTGGAGCTCAGCCACAGTGATCTTTGGGTTCTTCTTTACCTCTCTCACCAAGGCTCTTCTCCCCTGATAGCTCAGTTTGGCCAAAAGGCCCACTCCAGGAAGGGGTCTGGTCATCCCAAACGTCTTCCATTTAAGGATTATGGAGGCCACTGTGCTCTTAGGAACCTTAAGTGCAGCAGAAATTTTTTTGTAACCTTGGCCAGATCTGTGCCTTGCTACAATTCTGTCTCTGAGCTCTACAGGCAGTTCCTTTGACCTCATGATTCTCATTTGCTCTGGCATGCACTGTGAGCTGTAAGGTCTTATATAGACAGGTGTGTGGCTTTCCTACCAAGTCCTATCAGTATAATCAAACACAGCTGGACTCAAATGAAGGTGTAGAACCATCTCAAGGGTGATCAGAAGAAATGGACAGCACCTGAGTTAAATATATGAGTGTCACAGCAAAGGGTCTGAATACTTAGGACCATGTGATATTTCAGTTTTTCTTTTTTAATAAATCTGCAAAAATGTCAGCAATCCTGTGTTTTTCTGTCAATATGGGTGCTGTGTGTACATTCATGAGAAAAAAAATGAACTTAAATGATTTTAGCAAATGGCTTCAATATAACAAAGAGTGAAAAATTTTACTTTCCGTCCCCACTGTATATATACAGACAGTCTCGTATATATATATATATATATATCCACTGTATACAGTTTAGCTATATCTGACTGCAGGCCGTTCCTGGTCTACTTTTTCTAATATACTTCAGGCGGTGTACACAGTACACTGTACTGTGCACCCATAGTACAGTTGCTAATACTTTTCTGGTGGTGTACACAATAAAGTACACCATAGTTGTTATTATACTTCTGTTGGTGCACGGTACATAGTACCGTGCACACCTAGTACAATTGCTACTACTTTTCTGGTGGTGTAAACAGTACACAATACATACAGTGCACCCATAGTTTTTATTACACTTCTGTTGGTGTACACGGTACCGTGCATCCCTAGTGCAGTTGTTACTACTTTTCTGGTGGTGTACACAGTACAGAATACATACAGTACACCCATGGTTGTTATTAGACTTCTGTTGGTTTACACGGTACTGTGCACCCGTAGTGCAGTTGCTAGTGCTACTACTTTTCTGGTGGTGTACACAGTACACAATACATACAGTGCACCCATAGTTTTTATTACACTTCTGTTGTTGTACACAGTATCGTGCGCCCATAGTGCAGTTGGTACTACTTTTCTGGTAGTGTACACAGTACACAATATATATAGTGCACCCATAGTTGTTATTAAACTCCTGGTGGTGTACACAGTACCGTGCACCCCTAGTGCAGTTGCTACTACTTTCCTGGTTGTGTACACAATACATACAGTGCACCCATAGTTGTTATTACACTTCTGTTGGTGTACACAGCACCGTGCACCCCTAGTGTAGTTACTACTACTTTTTTGGTTTTGTACACAATACATACAGTACACCCATAATTGTTATTACACTTCTGTTGGTGTACACAGTACTGTGAACCCATAGTGCAGTTGCTACTACTTTTCTGGTGGTGTACACAGTACACAATACATACAGTGCACCCATAGTTGCTACTAGACTTCTGGTGGTGTACACAATACTGTGCACCCCTAGTACAGTTGCTACTACTTTTCTGGTGGTGTACTCAGTACACAAAACATACAGTACACCCATAGTTGTTAATAAACTTCTGTTATTATACACAGTACCGTGCACCCCTAGTGCAGTTGGTACTACTTTTCTGGTGGTGTACACAGTATACAATACATACAGTACACCCATAGTTGTTATTACACTTCTGTTGGTGTACACAGTCTCGTGCACCCATAGTGCAGTTGCTACTACTTTTCTGGTGGTGTACACAGTACACAATACATTGTAGTGTTGTTTTGCTAAACAAAATTTACAGCATGTCCGGAAGGCCACCAAGGAGAGGCAGACACTCACAGACCACTAAAAGAGGGCAAGCAGGCTCTGTGTCTATAGTCGACAGAGCTGGTCGTGGACACAGTGCATCTTCAGCACGTGGCCCTGGGGCACGATTGTCCTTTTATTCTGCAGCTTGCCATGTTATTGAGCCACAACATGCAGAAGAGCTGGCAGAATGGAAAACAAAGCCCTCCTCATCCTCCTCATCCTCTGTCACCCAGGCTCAGAGTAGTGTGCCTCCCAATGCAGCTGCCAAAGCGGCCTATTCCATTCCACTTGTCAACAGTCACTCCTTCCCTAGCCCCACCATCATGCACGGAGGAGTCCCCCCGAACTATTCGACAACAGTGTCGGGTACATGCTGCAGGAGGATGTGCAGCTATTGGAAGGCTTCGATGATGGTACCCAGGTCGAGGAAGGGAGTAACGTGAGCCTAGAGAGAGGAGTGCCCAAGAAGGTCAAGAAACTGGCAGTCATGTTCCCCGAGCTGCGGCATACTGCCAAGTTTGCTCCAGTGACAAGGGGATGATAAGGTCACTGACTCTACTTGGGTGCCTAATAGAAGAGAGGAGGAGGCACATCTCCAACGAGGCAGGATGCCCTCCAGGGGGCAGCTTAAGGGCAGCCACCCTATTGCATCACACCACAGAGCTAAGCAGGTGCAGGGCGCTGCTGACTCCCCACATATTTTGAATAGTTCTTTGGTGTGGGACTTTTTTGACACGTGTGCAGCAGATCGCACCATTGCTGTTTGCAACATATGTCTGAAGTGTATCAAGCGTGGCCAAAACAGCAGTCGCTTGGGCACCACATGCTTGACCAGACATATGACGAACTCCCATGCAGTGCGTTGGCAACAGCACTTAAAAGACCCACATCAAAGAACAAGGCGGACCTCTCCTTGCTCCTCATCAGCTGGGATCTCCAACCCCACTATACCTTCAGTCCTCTCAGAAACCTGCACTGAGAGGGATGAAGGTATAGAAATAGGTGTCCCAAGTACTTGCAGCCAATCTGCTAGCAGTACACCAACATTGGATTTTAGCAGGCAAATTTCCCTACCCCAGTTGCTAAACCGTCGAAAGAAATTTGGTCCCAGCCATCCACATGCTCAGCGTCTGAATGCTAGCTTGGCCAAATTGCTAGCACAGCAACTGCTGCCTTTTCAGCTGGTAGACTCTGCCCCTTTCATGAATTTGTGGAATGTGCGGTACCTCAGTGGCAGGTTCCCAAACGCCATTTCTTTTCACGGAAGGCCATTCCGGCTCCCTACCAGCATGTGGAAGGCAATGTCTTGGCCTCGTTGGACAGGGCGGTCAGCAGTAAGGTGCATATTACTGCTGACTCATGGTTCAGCAGGCATGGACAGGGACATTACCTTTCTTTCACGGTGCACTGGGTAACTCTGCTGGCAGCTGGGAAGGATGCAGGACAGGGTTCAGTATTGTTGGAGCTTGTTCCGCCACCACGCCTCCAAAATGCTAGTGGTGAGTCTGCCACAGCTCTCTCCTCCACCCCCTCCTCTTCTTCTTCCTCTATGGTCTCTTCCTCTGCAGATTTCTCCTCTGAACCAGCGGTGCTCTGTAGGCGTTCAAGAGGTTACGCAAGCACTCAGGCAAAAAGACGCCATGCAGTTCTTGAGTTGGTCTGCTTAGGGGACAGGAGCCACACTGGGGCAGAGATTCTGTCACCTCTGCAGGGGCAGACTCAGAGGTGGTTGACGCCACTCCAGCTTCAGCCAGGAATGGTTGTATGCAACAATGGCACCAACCTCCTCTCCGCCCTCCGACATGGACACTTGACCCATGTTCCCCGTTTGGCTCATGTCCTGAATTTGGTGGTGCAGCATTCTTTGAGAAGGTACCCTGGCTTACAGGATCTCCTGAGGCAGGCCAGGAAAGTCTGTGGTCATTTCCGCTGGTCATATAATGCCAGTGCTTGGCTGGCTGACATTCAAAGAGAATGCAACCTGCCCAAGAACCGCCTCATTTTTTACATGCCCACCAGGTGGAACTCAACATTGGCAATGCTGCAGCAGCTGCACACACAGCAGAGGGCCATCAATGAGTACCTGTGTGAGTATGGCACCAGGACAGGGTCAGGGGAGCTTGGCTTTTTTTTTGCCACACCAGTAGCTACTGATCAAGGATACATGCGCTGTCCTGTCACCATTTGAGGAGACCACGAGGATGGTGAGCAGTGACAGTGCATGCATCAGTGATACTGTCCCTCTTGTCTTCCTGTTGGAGCCCACACTTTGTGGAATAATGGACAGGGCACTTGAGGCAGAACAGTGGGAGGAAGAGGAGGACTTCCTTACCTCTCAAGGCCCCATTTATCCAGATACTAGAATTCCTGCAGGCCCGCTGATCACACAGGAAGAAGAAGAGGTGGAGGAGGAGGATTCTGTCAGCATGGAGGTGGAGGATAACACTCAGAATCAGCAGCAGTCTTCAGGGAATCGTTTGCAGTCCCCAGAAATTCATGGAGTTGTACGTGGCTGGGAGGAGATGGTTGAGGATCATGTGATCCTTAGTGACCGAGAGGACTCAGGATCGAATGCCTCTGCAAACTTAAGCTGCATGACCTCCCTGATCCTGCAAAGCCTGCGTAAGGACCCTAGGATTTGTGGTATCAAGGAGAGAGATCATTACTGGCTGGCAACCCTTCTTGATCCACGTTACAAAGGTAAGGTTGCAGAACTTATCCAGCCTTCGCAGAGGGAGCAGAGGATGAAACATCTTCGGGAGGCCTTGCAGAAAGGTTTGTGCAATGCGTTTCCAGAGGTTACAATTTCCTGGTGCTGGACAACGTGTTGCTGAGGCTTCGTTCAGTCACAGAAAGAGCGGTGGAGAAGGTGGCCGGCTGACCAATGCCTTCAGAGAATTCTTCAGTCCTCAGCGCTTAGGTCTGATCGGTTCCAGCAACCATCGCCAGTGTATGAATTAAATGGTGCAGGAATATCTAGGGGAAAGATCAGACTTGGAGACCTTTCCACCAGAACATCCAAAGGGTTACTGGGTCTTAAGAATGGACCACTGGTCCGAGCTTTCTCAATATGCAATTGAGCTACTGGCCTGTCCTGCATCCAGCGTTCTTTCTGAACGCACATTCAGTGCTGCTGGAGGCTTTGTAACCGATCACAGAGTACGCCTGTCCACAGACAGCTGAGTGACTATCCTATTATGCTGATTAACTATGCTATTCCTCCTTAATCTTCATGATGATAGCTTCTAGGAATATTTTCGGTTCAGGGCACCACCACCACTGCCTAAGGCCCAATTTTTCTGCCCCTGTTAAACAGGGGCACATAATTACAATTTTTTATCTAATATTTCACAGCAGGGCCTGTTCCTGCGCTCAACAAAAGTATCTATGAGGTTTTACAGTGTTGTGCCACCACCACCACCATCTAAGGCCCAATTTTTATGCCCCTGTTTAACAGGGGCACGTAATTACAATTTTTGATCTAATATTTCACAGCAGAGCCTGTTCCTGCGCTCAACAAAAGTATCTGTGAGGCTTTACAGTGTTGTGCCACCACCACCACCACCATCACCGCCTAAGGCCCAATTTTTATGCCCCTGTTTAACAGGGGCACGTAATTTCAATTCTTGAATATTTCACAGCAGGGCCCGTTCCAGCGCCCACCAAGAGTAACTGTGAGTGCTTACAGTGTTCTGGAACCACCAACACCTAAGGCCCAATTTTCTGCAGAGTGTATAGGGCAGGCTGTATAGTATATACAGGCGGTCCCCTATTTTCAAACATCCGACTTACAAATGAGGGAGACAACAGGAAGTGAGAGGAAATCTACCCCTAGGAAGGGAAATTCTCTCCTGTAAGAGTTAATATGGGAAAAAGGTGTCTCCACTGATGCTTTATCACCAATCCTTGTTTCCCTAATAACCCAAAATTTTGTAAATCCAATTGTCATTGGGACAGAAAGTGAGGTGAAATCTTCTGAACAGGGGCACAGACAGCAAAACAAATGTTACAGGGGTGATGATAACCCTTCCCTAAGTTATCCAAAAAGCCTAAAAATAGATTTTTTGCCTGGAGCTACACTTACAAAATGTACTTGTTCCAAATTACAAACAGATTCAACTTAAGAACAAACCTACAGTCCCTATCTTGTTTGTAACCCGGGGACCGCCTGTATACTGCTGCTGTTCAGAGTATATAGGGCCTGGGGGTCCCACGCCTTTTTTTTTAATTTGCGGGGTTCCCCTTAATATCCATACCAGACCCAAGGGCCTGGTAATGGGCTGGGGGAGCCGCAAGCAGTTTTAAATGACTTTTATCCCTTTAGAAATGTCATTTTGTGCAGGGACTGTTCTAAACACGGGAAAAATGTGCCACTTTACAGGCATACTATAGTCACCCCCCAGGCACGATATTTAAAGGAATATTTATTTTTTATTGTTTCACTTTAAGCATTATTAAAATCACTGCTCCCGAAAAAACTGCCGTCTTTAAAACTTTTTTCTTTTTTTGCATTGATACATGTCCTCTAGGGCAGGATCCGGGACCAAAACACTTTTTATGGCAATAACTTGCATATTAGCCTTTAAAATTAGCACTTTTGATTTTTCACGTTCCATTCCCATAGACTTTAAGGCCTCTTTCACACGGACGATCCGTATGTCCTTTTTTCATCCTTCCGTTTTCGGATGAAAAACGGACATACAGTCATCCCTATGGAGCGTCGGATGTCAGCGGTGACATGTCCGCTGACATCCGACCCGCTCCGATCCGAAAAGTGTAACGGAGGAAAGACCTACTTTTCCCTCCGTTTTCGGATCGGATCGGATGACGACGGACACTACGGTCCGTCATCATCCGATCCCCCCATAGGGGAGAGCGGCGCTCTGACAGGTCCGTCGCTGCACAGTGTGCAGCGATGCACCTGTCATCTTCCTGCTCAGCGGGGATCGGCGGAGCTATCCCCGCTGAGCAAGCGGATGTTCACGGGGCGGATCATGACTGATCTGCCCCGTGTGAAAGAGGCCTTACGGTGTTTGCACAAATTTTTTGCCTGTTCGCATGTTCTGCCGCAAGCCGAACTGGGGGGTGTTGAGCTCATCCCTATCAGTCACCATTATTTTGCACAGAATGAGGCAGCAGGAGAAAAACACAGAGAATTGGGGTGCTGGTAGTGAAGAGAAGGAGGATTCTGGTGCTGGCGGTGAGGAGGAGGAAGGTTGGGGTGCTCACACTGAGTAGGGGAACGCTGCACTCACTGGATTTGTGCAAGGCTTTTTATCCTTTGTCTTGGGCATACCTATGAACAGTTTTGCAACTCTGGGGTCTTGGGATCACTTTTCTTGGAATCACTGTTCACTTTTCTGACTCACCTGTTCAACTTCAAAATTTCACGTTTTTGAATGGGTCCCTTTCAATGGGGTGCAGGCCAAGAATGCCCTCTGTCACCCCTTTTTATTTTAGCCTTAGAGCCACTGGTGGAATATATCAAGCAGAACGCAAGCACAAAAGGCCTTAATGTGGCAGGTGTTTATTATAAAACTGTCCTGCTCACAGATAATATTTTGTTATATATAACCTGGCAGTATGCCTCCCTTCCCAGCCTGTTAGTGCTCCTTTCTAGATTTGTCTCTCTGTCAGGCATTCGTATAAACCCCTTTAAAATGTAATACTCTCCCAAAGATGCTCTAGATCGCTTCAAAAATGACCTCATCCACAGAGATCAAGTTGGCTTTGTCTTTCAATGTCAAGCATTGGATAATGTAAAACATTCTTCTTGATCATCATGCTGGCCAATGGTCTTGAAATTGGTTTGCTCTCACTAGATAGGTGCAAGACTTTTGATACTTTATCCTTGCTGCCCAGTTTTACCCCTGTTTCTTCTAGTTTTAGAGATGCTGGCAGAACATATCCAGCAGAATACAAACATAAAGTGGCAGGTGTCCATCATAGAACTGCCCTGTTTGCAGATCATATTTTATCATATTTACCTACCCACGAATGTCCCTTCCCAGCCTTTTAGTGCTTTTCTTGATTTGCTTCTCCGTAAGGCCTTCATGTAAACCACCTAAAGTCTAAAACCCTTTGCCACTCTCCCCAGATTCTTTGCAGACATAGCTTCTATTTCTATGAACCCCTACTTTTTCCTATTTAGAAATTACAATCACGACAATCTACAACTCTCTATAATGTGCAGACGACCACCTCATCCACATATGCCAAGTGGGCTTTGTCAAGGTTCAGATAATGTAAGATGGACCATTCTTCTTAATCATCTTGCTGGCCAGTGATCTCAGAACTGATGTAGCTCTCACTGGATATGCGCAAGGCTTTTGATACTTTATCCCCACTGCTTGCTTTCACCTCAGTTTATTCTAGCTTCAGAGCTATAGGTGGAACATATCCAGCAGAACACAAACATAAAAGGCCTTGAAGTGGAAGGTGTCTATCATAAAACTGCCCTGTTCACTAATGATGTTTTATTATACATTTCATTTACCAAACTGTTAGTGCTCCTCTCTAGATTTGCCAGTCAGGCCTTTATGTGAGCTTCTCAAACTCTAACGCCCCGATAGTCACCCTTTCCTCACTCTCTCTAGAATTGGACACAGTTCCCATTGCAATGGACCCCTACTCTTTCCTATTAGATATTACAATCATAGCAACCTACAACACTCTGTATAAAGCAAACATACCCCCTCTCTTCAAACAACTCAGGGAGATATTGTCTTCCAGGGACCATACATATATCTCCTTATTTGGTCACATTCATATAATCAAAATTAAGTATTTACCTAAACAACTATATCTTTTTTGGATTCTTCCTGTTGTAAGCCAAGTCTGAGCATAGCTCAAGGCTCCCATTTTGGAGGGAGAACCCTGTCAGGTGAGACCTGCATGTTTCAGCCAAGAGAGACATGTGTTCTTACTTGAGACTGCATCCAGACAGCTACACAAGTCTGGGGAGACTGAGAAAGCTAAGGTGGCTAGTTAGGCCATGGTACTGAAGGGAGTCTGTAAGTCTCAAGAGGGAAGAGAGTTGGGGGTGCCAGTAGCAACCCTACTGAGAGGCCAGGAGTGGGCTTATACAGCTGCTGGATTTAACTAAGCCATGAAGTGAGCCATGAAGAGACAGAAAGCAGGGTCTTAAGACCAGAGACAAGAGCAGCAGCACTGCTGACAAGAAAGCCAGGGGGCTCAACATTTTCATTGGCTGCTTGTTTTATGAAGCTGAAATCCTTTTGTGGAAAGTGTGGGAATTTTTATGTGAACGTTTCATTTTGCAATAAACATGGACCATTAAGCCCTTAAATACAGTTCACACTGTGAACTCACTTAAATGCATCTACTATATGAGCTAAGCAACCCCCATATCACACTGCTCTGTGTTTCTGTCTGATATGGATTATCCTTTAAAGTGGTGGTTGTATGATGATTTTCAATTACATTTACAATTGTAGTTTTTATAATTAGGTGCAATATATATTTTTGTCTTTACCTGCATGCCTTGCGTATTTGTTTCTGAAGATGTCACCTATGCATGCGCCATATGTTCTATTTTTCCAGCAAGCTGAGACCCTATGTAGGGGCTGTGTCTATGTAGGGGCTGCGTCATTTACTGTTGTCGATGTTAGCCCCGACATCCCGCGATGCTTCCTCCTAATTCTTACCCATTGAGAAGAGGATTCTTGTAACTCACTATCTCACAGGGTTGAGGAGACACAGACAGATTCGCTATGCTTCGTTTCCGTAGTAACCGGAAACGAAGAAGAGGCTTGGATAATGCTATTACTGCGTACGCGTGGGAATTATGGAGAGGAAAATCTACTGCGGGCGGAAATAAAGAATAATACAGATGCAGAAGACCACAGTTGAGACAGCGCCGGCTGTTATAGAGAAGCAGTGTTTCAGATAAAAAGATTATTTACAGTAATATTGTTGTGCTTACTCCTATGCCCCGTACACACGGTCGGACATTGCTCGGACATTCTGACAACAAAATCCTAGGATTTTTTCCGACGGATGTTGGCTCAAACTTGTTTTGCATACACACGGTCGCACAAAGTTGTCGGAATTTCCGATCGCCAACAACGCGGTGACGTCAAGCACGTACGACGAGACTTGAAAAGGCCAGTTCAGAACCAAGCGCGGCACCCTTTGGGCTCCTTTTGCTAATCTCGTGTTAGTAAAAGTATGGTGAGAGACGATTCGCGCTTTTTCAGACTCGTGGCTTTCAGATCGTTTTCTGCCATTCAGTTTGTGCTTGTGGGTTTGTATCTGCTCTTCAGTGCATGCAAGCAAGTTCCGCGTGACTTTAATTAGTCATTGTATTCTTGTTCGTTCGTTACTGTTTTTCAGGTCGCTCTTCACAGGCCTTGCTGCCAACCGTTTTCTAGCCATGTTGCGTATGCGTACTCCTCGTAGAGTTCGTGCTGTGCGGGGGCTTGGTGTTGGGGTCCTGATCTTGACACAAGTCCAGTCCATGAACAGGGTGGGGAGGCGTTCATGGACCAAGAATTGGTTGCTTCAGCGTGACCAGTTCTCTCATATGCCTTTGCTCCGTGAGATCCGTGAGAATAATCCTGATGATTTCAGGAACTTTCTCAGGACGACGGACCCCGTATTTCACTGTCTGTTGGCTTCGCTGACCCCTTATATTAGTAGGCAGGATACCTGCATGAGGCAAGCCATCACTCCGGAGCAGAGGTTGGTCGCTACCCTGCGGTATTTGGCGACAGGGAGAAGCCTGCAGGACTTGAAGTTCTCGACAGGCATCTCCCCCCAGGCTCTGGGGATCATTACCCCAGAGACCTGTTCTGCCATCATCCAGGTCCTGCAGAAGGAGTATATGAAGGTAAGATTTTTATCCTTTAATATCACATTTTATTGTATTTAATGTTTGCTAATATATTGTATTTCTTTCCTCATTCCCTAATTACCATGATTGGAATATGCTGTGAATGTCCCCTTTGTCCTCATGCATGCTGTATTTTTATGTAATTATTTTTTTAGGTCCTTCATACAGATTGGCCTTCAATAACCTCCCCAGCATGTTCTCTCCTGCCCCTATATTCACCTCATGTAGTCACTTAACAATGTATTTTATCAGCTCCATAGTAGTGCTTTACCCCAAACACCCCTAAAATGTTTCCAAATGTTATTTTAGCGAGTGGCAGAGGCTTATTTTTTGTGGTGTCCCCAAATTATTTTAAGTAACCCTCCCTCCCCCAACTGCTAGGTCAGCTGATCCCAATTCTCCATCTATCCTCAATCATCTATCTGCTGACTTTGCCAAACCCATACACACTATACCCATCTCTTTTGTGCTCTGATTTATGGGTGAATTCCCCAAAGCATGTAGTGCAAGGGCCTGTGTCACGTACCTGGTAGGTGGAGCCCGGAATGCAGAGAACGGCCTCTCGTATACCTCTGACTTAAGAACCCCTGAAGGTGTGAACAGGGACTCGAAAGTACAGAGGGGCACAAGTGCCTGACTGGAACACTGAAGTAGAAGGCAGGATCCTGTAGTCAGCAGGGAGGTGCACTGTAGTCCTGTAGCAGGTTGCAGACAGCAGGGAGGTGCACTGTAGTCCTGTAGCAGGTTGCAGACAGCAGGGAGGTGCACTGTAGTACTGTAGCAGGATGCAGATAGCAGGGAGGTGCACTGTAGTCCTGTAGCAGGTTGCAGACAGCAGGAAGGTGCACTGTAGTACTGTAGCAGGATGCAGATAGCAGGGAGGTGCACTGTAGTCCTGTAGCAGGTTGCAGACAGGCCGGGTCAAGGTACTGGCGGGCAGATCAGGTACAGAAGGACAAACCAAGAGAATAGTCAGAGTCCAAGCCAAGATCGGGGCGGGCAGCAAGCAGGTAAGTCAGGAACAAGCCAAGTAAGTACTGGATACAGGAAAACTGGTAACAAGGTAGCAGGGGTCCCAGGAAACGCTGCATTGAAACAGTCTTCTTTAAATAGCCTATCTTTGGCACCAAGTGGCGCTATTGCGCATACGCACGTTAGCGCTATTGGCGCTATTGCGCATGCGCGTACGTTTGTTAGCGCTATTGGCGCTATTGCGCATGCACGAGCGCCGGAAGGCGCTTCTATGCACAGGCATTAGTTTAACCCTCAATCTGCTGGGAAAACTGCAAGAGGGCTTTTCCTGACAGCCTGCCTGTATACTTTCTAATGGTACTGTTCAAAGTTTTTGTATCCTATTATTATCTTGACAAGTAATAGCAGAATGTCCAAATGTCCTCAAATGTGTACAATGTGTATTTATATCTTTGTATTATGACACTTCTTACCTGTCCAGTGGGCTGCCAATAGTGTAACTAAGGAGGGGCTGTTCCAAGTAATACCCTGTATTTAGGCATTCATCTCTCAATGAAGTGAAGAGGGTTACCTGTCCAAGATTTCCACACACCCCATAATGTTAGAAATGGCCCATGAGAGGGGGGGGGGATATGATAGGTGTACCTTATACTTTGGAGTTAAATTCCCCTTAATAAATGCTATCTGGAGGTTGCCCAGAATGTTTGTGTATAATCTGCTTGCCATGTTTATGTGCAAAAACAGTAATTTTTTTTTTTCCTCTACAGTTTCCTTCCACGCCACAGGAATGGCAGACTGTGGCCTCCCACTTTGCCCAGCGGTGGGACTTTCCTAACTGCGGAAGGGCAATTGATGGGAAACACGTCCACATCGTCCCACCACCCAACTCGGAGTCGTACTATTTCAACTATAAGGGGTTCAATAGTATAGTGATGTTGGCGGTGGTGTCGGCCAATTACAACTTCTTGTATGTGGACGTGGGGAAGAATGGCCGGATGTCCGATGGTGGAGTCATCGCCCAGACGGAGTTCTACAGGCGTCTCCAGAATGGCAGCTTGGACTTGCCAGCTCCAGAGGACAATGTGGAAGGACTCCCATTCGTGTTCGTTGCTGATAAAGCGTTTGCGCTGGGGGACCACCTGATGCGGCCATTCCTGATGAGGACACTCCCCCGGAACAGAGGGTTTTTAATTACCGGCTGGCCAGAGCCCGAAGAGTGGTGGAGAACACATTTGGAATCCTGGCCAGCCGGTTCCGCCTATTTCTGACACCTATCCATATGGCGGAGTATAAACTGAATCATATTATACTGGCGTGCTGTATTCTCCATAACTTTTTAAGGAAACATTCGGCCAACTATGCTGGCTCAGTTGGGCCTGAGGCCGGAATGATACATGAAACCACAATGACGGCGCTTGAAAGCGGACATCCTGGCTTGCCCTCCCTGAGTGCCCGTGATGTCCGGTGACGATACCTGGAGTTCTTTGCGGGTAGGGGGGCCATCAATATGCCAGCAAATATGTGAAGCCTTTTTATAATAAAAAAAAAGACATTCTTTGTGGACATTTACTGCTTGTGTTTGTTTTAACTGACCCTGACAGAAATGTGTTGAGTCCAGAAAATGGCGTGATTGTGTAACCTTATGCCGCGTACACACGGTCGGACTTTTCATCTACAAAAGTCCGACAGCCGGTCCGACAGACTTCCTGCGGACTTTCGGCGGACTTGCGGCAGACTTTCTAACGAACGGACTTGCCTACACACGACCACACAAAAGTTTGACAGCCTAGTACGCGGTGACGTACATCAAGTCCGGCGAGACTATAAAACGGAAGTTCAATAGCCCGTACGACACCCTTTGGGCTCCTTCTGCTAATCTCGTGTTTATCTCGTGTTAGTAGAAGTTTGGTGAGAGACAATTCGCGCTTGTGAGACTTGTATTTTTCAGTTCGTTTTAACTGTTGTTCAGTCTGTGCTTGTGAGGTTTGTATCTGCTTTTCAGTGCGTTTGGTCAGTTGGCATTGAGAAATCTTTGTTTTATTGTCCGCTCGTTCCTGATTTTCAGGTCGTTCTTCACAGGCCTTGCTGTTCTTCAGTGCGTTCTGTTAAGTGCGTTCTGACCAGCCGACCGTTTTGAAGCCATATTACCTGTACGTACTCGTCGTCGAGCTCGTGCATTGTATGTGCTTGGTGCTGTAGTTTATTCTTTAGACCAAGACCAGTCCATGAACAGGGCGAGGAGGAGTTCATGGACCAAGAATTGGTTGCTCCAGCGTGACCAGTTCTGTCACATGCCATTGCTCCGTGAGATCCGTGAGAATAATCCTGAGGATTTCAGGAACTTTCTCCGGATGACGGACCCCGTTTTTGATCGTTTGGTGGCTTTGCTGACCCCCTATATCAGCAGACAGGATACCTGCATGAGGCAAGCCATCACTCCGGAGCAGAGGCTAGTTGCCACGTTGCGGTACTTGGCGACGGGGAGAAGCCTGCAGGACCTCAAGTTCTCAACAGGCATCTCCCCCCAGGCTCTGGGGATCATTATCCCAGAGACCTGTTCTGCTATCATCCAGGTCCTGCAGAAGGACTATATTAAGGTAAGAATTTTTTCTTTTATTAGCATCACATGTTCTTTTATTTATTCTTTGCTAATGTAATGTATTTCTTAGCTCAAACACTACTTACCATCATTGTAATATAGTGTGAATGTCCCCTTTTTCTTCTCACGCATGCTTGATTTGTTTCATGTTCTTTTTTGTCATGCATGTATATTTGCCTTCAATAACCTCTCCAGCATACAATGCTGGTCACATATTTACCTTGTCTTCTCAGTTTGAATGTATTTAGTCAGCTGCATTGTATTTTGTTTCCCCTAAACTCTATCCAAATAGTGTGCTTATAATTAGCTTGATTTCAACCCCCCCCCCCCTAAAAATTTGCTAGAATCTTCTGTGGTGTTGATTTTTAAAAAGCAAATATATGTTGCACTTTGCAAAATGCATGTGCACTCTACAAGTGCATTTGCTCCAGTGCTTTAGTAAATGAGCAGAAGCTCTGCTGATTTCCATCATCAAATCATATACAAGCCACAAAGTGTTTTCATTAATTGCCCTTGCATGTGGTTGTGTACTCCTTGCAACATGAAAGCCTTTTTACCTTACCTCATTTACTTAAAGCTGGGGAGCAACTGCACTTGCAGAGTGGAACAACTGCAGTCTTGTAGCCTTTTTAGTCCATAAATCCCTGTGTGTCCTAAAATTAATATTTTTTGGTAATTTCACCACCCCCTAAAATGTAATCAATGTTCCATCAGAGGGGGTGAGCAATCTGATAAGTGTGCCTTTCAATGTTATTTCTTCCAGAAGATATACATTATTTAATGTTATACTGATGCTGTGGAATAATGTTTTTAATTGTATAATTTTCTTGCCATGTTCAATTCAAAATTACTGATTTTTGTTTTCTTGTTTGATTCCCCAGTTTCCTTCAACGCCACAGGAATGGCAGACTGTGGCATCCCATTTTGCCACCCGTTGGGACTTTCCCAATTGTGGAGGGGCTATAGATGGGAAACATGTCCACATTGTGCCACCACCCCATTCGGGGTCATACTATTTTAATTATAAGGGGTTCCACAGTATAGTTTTAATGGCGGTGGTGTCGGCACACTATGAATTTCTATATGTGGACGTGGGGAAGAATGGCTGGATGTCGGATGGAGGAGTATTTGCCCAGACGGAGTTCTGCCAGCGTCTCCAGAGTGGTGGCCTGGGATTGCCACCTGATGCGGATAACGTGGAAGGACTCCCCTTTGTCTTCATTGCCGATGAAGCCTTCGCTCTGAGCAAGCACCTCATGAGGCCATTCCCCCAAAGAACCCTCACCCCGGAGAGGAGGGTTTTTAATTTCCGGCTGGCCAGAGCTAGAAGAGTGGTTGAGAATGCGTTTGGGATTCTGGCCAGCCGGTTCCGCCTGTTTCAAACCTCCATTAATTTGGTGGAATACAAACTTAATTTTATCATTTTATCGTGCTGCATCCTGCACAACTTTTTAAACAAACATTCTCAAAATTATATGGTGCCAGTTGGGCCTGAGGCCGGACTTATCGTTGATAATCTTACAGGCCTGGATACTGTCCATACTGGCTTGGCCCCCCAAAGTGCCCGTCAAGTTAGACAGCAATATGTTAATTATTTTATGGGTAGGGGGGCCATTGCAATGGGCCAGGATATCTAAAGATTTAAAATAAAAACAATCTTGATGAAATCTTGAATTATATTTATTGCTTGCCTTTCTTTTGGGCTTTCTCCTAGGTTATGGTCGAGCAGTTGTAGTGCCAACTGTATTTTCCTTGTAAATTTCTAAATAAGCCCCATTGCCACTGTAAACCACTTTTTTTAAATTTATAAACAAACTGATACTGAGCATTGAAATAACAAAACACACATTTATTTAATTCAAAACAGATGTTTTTAATCTTTGGTATCCATTCAGTTATGCATTTATTATAAAATGTTCCTAGCCAAAAATATAAAGATATATTAAATAAATTTAGAATAATATAATTAGAGTTAAATATTTTTAGATAATCAAAAATAAAATTTGTTGGGCATTTTGATTTTAGCAAACAGGCCTTTTTTTTTGGGGGGGTGTTTTTTAAAATCCTTTTTTTTTTCTTTTTTTTTTTTTCTTTTTTCAAATCCTTTTTTTTTTTTTTTTGTCTTTTTTCAAATCCTTTTTTTTTTTTTTTTTTTTGTCTTTTTTCAAATCCTTTTTTTTTTTTTTTTTTTTTTTTTTATGTCTTTTTTCAAATCCTTTTTTTTTATTTTTTTTTTTATTTTGAAAAATAGGCCTCCTTTTTTAAATGTTGTTAAACAGGCATATAATTTAAACAAAAAATAATAGAGAAGGCCCAGAATGGGGTCATCAAACCAGGAAATGAAGGACATGATCGATGTTTTGGGGTTTAAAAAAGGGCATTTAGATTCGACCCAAAACATCAATCATGTCCTTCATTTCCTGCTGCATACGAT
Source organism: Lithobates clamitans (assembly GCA_037952925.1). Classification (NCBI taxonomy): domain Eukaryota; kingdom Metazoa; phylum Chordata; class Amphibia; order Anura; family Ranidae; genus Lithobates; species Lithobates clamitans. Next base: position 2,375,386 of record JBBGZY010000404.1, on the reverse strand, counting down.
CCAGCCGATTCCGCATTTGATCGATCTCCCCATTCCAGGCCATTATTTGAGCAATTAGCCGTTGGGCACTGTCTGTGGTGAAATAGTCACTTGGACCTAAAAAGGAATGAAAAAAAAAATATGTTTAGAAATATGCACACATAGTTTACCTTACCATAAAGCTGGTGTCTCAGACACTGACCTGGTGGGGTGCCCATGTCGCATACTTCCTCAACATCCTCGGGGGTGGCGCTGTTGCTTGACTCAAGCACAACCAGATCACCTAAAATAGAGTAGAAAAATTACATAAAATAAAAGGCAGCCATGCATAGATTACCGTAAGCTGGTGTGTCAGACACTCACCTGGTGGGGTGCCCATGTCGCCCACCTCTCCTTCCTCCACATCCTCAGTGGGGCTTGGGCTGATTTCCCAAGTATGTTCTTTTGCTGGGGGGGGACTGGGTTCCTCTTGTTGGCTGAGTGATTTTTCCCCTATGTAAAGCCAAAAATTAATATACTTAGCACACAGATATTTTAGTACATACTAATCTTCAAACATTTGTAGTGAAGTGGTGTACAAATTGTCTGTTTGTGTAGAGTTCCTAGTAGACTTCAAGATTTTAATTTCTAAAGACATATCAAGATGGATAGATATCTCGATATCTAGATATCAATATCAAAATATATCAAAAAATCTTTGGATCTCTCTCTCTCTCTATATATCTATAACTAAATATAAATCTTCAATCTCAAACAAAATCTAAATCTACAAATAGATATTAATTTAATTATAAAAAATTAAAAAAAATCTATATCTATCTATATATCTACCTATATATCTATATACATACATATATGCATACATACATACATACATACATACATATATATGTATATATATATATATATATATATATATATATATATATATATATATATATATATATATATATATATATATATATATGTATATGTATATATATATATATATATATATATATATATATATATATATATATATGTATATATATATATATATATATATATATATATATATATATATATATATATATATATGTATATATATATATATATATATGTCTATGTGTGTATATATATATGTATATGTATATGTATATGTGTGTGTATATATATATATATATATATATATATATATATATATATATATATATATATATGTCTATGTGTATATATATAGAGAGATATGTATATATTATATATAGATATGTAACGATGTTTATTAAAAGATCGTTTCAAACGATGCAAACAATCGTATAGGAATGAAAAGCACATGGAGCGGTATACGGAGTAATCAACACAAGATGGAAACACAGGTACTTACTTTTTTGCAACACTTTACGGATCCGTCTGAACTGATCCGGCTCCCTGAGTTTCAGGTCAGACCATCTTTTTCTAAGTTGATCCTTGGAGCGCTGTACCCCAAAAGAAGCCTGTAAAGTGTCCACCACCTTCGCCATTATTTGGGCCTTGCGCAAATTTGGCCGGGCGTACGGCCCATACTTCCCATCATAGTCCTTTTTTTGAAGAATGGCCACCATCTCCACCATCTCTTCAAAACTCATATTGGAGGCCTTAAATCTAGGCCTCACAGATCTTGTTGACGTTCCAGCCTCCGGGCTTTTTTCGCTACCTGAGGTAGTTAACATGTCATGTGTCTCCGCCATTATTCACCCCACTACGCGCCGTAACTAAAAATGGGCGGAGAACATGAGTTAAAATGGAACGTCAGGGGCGGGCGACGCAGGCGGAGTTTCACGCATGCGTAGTGTATAAAGAGGGGCCTTGCGCACGTGTCGTACGTACGTTCTGTGCGTAGAATTAAGGGGCGGAGAACATGAGTTAAAATCGGACGTCAGGGGCGGGCGACGCAGGCGGAGTTTCACACATGCGTAGTGTATAAAGAGGGGCCTTGCGCACGTGTCGTACGTACGTTCCGTGCGTAGAATTAAGGGGCGGAGAACATGAGTTAAAATCGAATGTCAGGGGCGGGCGACGCAGGCGGAGTTTCACACATGCGTAGTGTATAAAGAGGGGCCTTGCGCACGTGTCATACGTACGTTCTGTGCGTAGGTGATAGTGGACTGGGACGCTACTAAACGAAGGTAATTTAAAATTTATACTTTTGGTCAAGACTTTGTAGCAAGCGGCCTATATGGCTTGACAGATTGATGAGGCCTACATAGGGATAAGATGATGAGGGTTTAGCAGAAACCCAATAAAAGTGTTTTTTGTCTTGTGACTTTATCTTTTATACAGACATTATGAATCCCCTATTTAAGGATCCAGAGTTCCTTACTGCTTTTATTTCTAAATATAGAGAGATGAGGAATTTGTGGGAGGTGAAACACCCACAGTATTATGCAAAGCATGTGAGGAAGTCAACGCTGGAGAGACTTCTGTCCTTTGTCCAGGCGACCATCCCGGAAGCAACAATGGAGACATTGCTCAAGAAAATTGGGGTCTTGAGGAACATGTATAAGAGGGAACATAAGAAGATCCAGGAATCAATGAGATCAGGAGCATAAGCAGATGATGTTTATGTACCCAGGCTGTGGTACTACAATCAACTCCGTTTTCTTGATGACCAGACTGAAGCCAGGGCATCACTTTCAACCCTTCCCTCCACCCCTCCCTCCACCCTTCCCTCCACCCCAGCAGAGGCTCATGAGGAGCAAGCTGGGTCTTCCATCCTGGATGAACCGGATATGACCATCTGGAGTCAGGTAAATTATTTTAACAAATATTTACTGTACTAATATTAATGATGTTAACTGGATGTTATAATTGTCTACAATAATTTTGCCCTCAAAATTGTGTATACATATAAATTGACAGTAGTGGCTAAATATGTTTGGCACCTGCTTGAAATAATTAGGGTGTCTGATTAGACTCTTTTATTAAAGAGATGTATTCACATTGAATTTTCTAGTCATGAGAAGCAAACTGTGTGTCATTGATGAACCCCAAAAAATATACTAAAACTATGTCCTTTTTTTATACACAGGATGAGTCCATCCAGGAGGAATGTGGGGAAAGTGGCAGGCAGGAGGAGACCGGGCCCATGGACAGCCTGGAGGAGGCCGGATTCACCATCATCCTGGAGGAGGCTGGGCCCAGTGTCAGGCAGGAGGTGGCTGCTCCCAGTGAGGTGGCTGGGCCAAGTGAGGTGGCTGGGCCCAGTAGGAGCCTGACCGAATCCCAAGTGCCTCCCCTCCACCTTCCCAAAAAAAGGGCCAGGAAGGGGACGGTCACACAGGGAGCATCCCTGCGCCTCATGCAATAGGCCACCCGTTTTTTAAGGAGCCCCCCCGAAGCGGAAGAATCCTATGGCTGCTACTTAGCCAGCAGGCTTCTTCAGATGGATTGGGAGCAGCGCCTCATTTGTGAGCGACTATTTGGGGAAACAATCCAGAAGGGGCTGCAGGGCACGCTAACACGAAACACCCAACTACATGAGGCAGCCCCCCTCCTCCTCCTCCTCCTCCTCCTCCTCCTGCCACAACTGAAACACCAGAGCCACAGCCTCAAAAGAAGGCTACAGGGAAGGCTGCAGGGAAGGCTGCAGGGCAGCGTGGAGGAAAGGCTGCAGGGAAGAGAAGAAAGTGATGACTTGGGTTCAGTCTGGTCTGACAGAAGACGCAGGCTGTTGTAGTACCACAGTCTGGGGACATCTATATCATCTGCTGGTGCTGTTGATCTCTGGGATTCTTGGACCAGATTGTGCTCCCTCTTATATGGACTCCTCAAGATCCCCATTTTCTTGTACACATACTTTTTCCAGCGTTGACTTCCTCTTTATTTTATTTAGACCATAAATAAATGGATCTTTTTTGAGTTTAGGTTTTTTATTTTAAATCATAGATTTTAGACACAATGTTTTAAATTAACAAGGGACAACAATCTCATTGATTTTGCAAAAACACACCAAAAATAGATTAAAAGAATGTTAATAATGTTCGAGTGGTAAGTATTTTAAAAAAAAAAGATACATAACCAAAAACGGTTCTTTGGGTTAACTTTATATAAAAAAAAAAATCACTATAAAAACAAAAATTATAAAGGGTTCTTTGTGGTAACTTTACAAACATTAAAAACAATTTAACAAATATATATAAAAATGGGTTCCCTGTGGTAACTTTACAAAAAAAATTATAGATAAACAGAAAAAAAGTTCCACAACAATCATAAAATAAATATCTGGATGAAAATTACAAGAAAAGATGACTCCACCCAAAAAAAAAAAAATTTTAAAAGTATTATTAGTATGGAAACATTGTTTTGAAAAAGCATACCATGTCATTCATGAGATCAAACAGAAAAAGAATCCAGAAACCTGTTTGGGAGAACTCTGTTTGAATATGAACAGCAAAACATCTTCGTTCTTTATAGCATTCGTAAAGAAGACATTAAATGCGCTGCATTCAACGATCACAGATTTTGCAGCGTGAGGAATGTGCTACCTACAATACGAACACTAGTTTTACTAGACCGAGTGCTTCCGTTTAGTTTTTGCTTATGAGCATGCGTCGTTTTTTTGTCCGTCGGACTAGCATACAGACGAGCGGACTTCGGGGTCCGTCGTTGTTACGACGTAAAGATTTGAAGCATGTTTCAAATCTAAAGTCCGTCGGATTTGAGGCTGAAAAAGTCAGCTGAAAGTCCGAAGAAGCCCACACACGATCGGATTACCAGCCAGCTTTAGTCCGTCGGCGTCCGTTGGACTTTTGTAGACGAAAAGTCCGACCGTGTGTACGCCCCATTATACAAAGCACTGTTGGCTGTTATTTACTAAATGCAAAGACACATTTCACTACAAGTGCACTTGCAACTGCACTGAAACTGCACTTTTAGTGCCAAGAGGATTTGCCCTTAGTAAATAACCCCCATTTTCAATGAAAACAGCAATTACATCACCCCAAAAGTGTTGTAGTGTCAAGACAATAATCCACACATTCTTGATTAACAAACTTTTTTATACCTGCACAATCACATGTGCATTTACCAAAGGTTTTTAAAACAAACCAACATGTTTGTTGTATAACAATTTTTGGGGTAGTATTATCAAAAATAGAAATGTCCATTTAAGATAAAACAGACCTGTGTAAAACCAACAAGAAAGACAAAAAACTTGAACTTACAAAGTTCACATATGGTAAAACCTGAAGGCAATATCAGACATGAGTATTTAGGAACTGTGTTTGATATTGCATTCAGATGGGGTCAAATCACCCCAGGAAAAGCCAAATTTGGAAGATGCACACCAATTTACAAATGTAAACATGTGCTAGCTGCCATCACGGGGGATCAAGGGACATGTTTTGGGGGAGCAAGCCCTTCCTCACCGCTACTTTATATTTGAGGAAGGGGTTGCACCCCCAAAACGCGTCCATTGATCTCCCGTGATGGCAGATAGCACATGTTGGCACACTGTGTGCATCCTCCAAATTCGGCTTTTCGAAACATTGCTAAAAGATTTAAAACATTGTACCACACTAAAAAAAGTGATTTTGTGTTGTTTTAAATTCGCCCCAAAACATCAATGATGTTATTATTTTTTTGAATCACATCATTTATTTTTTTCTGGATGTTTTGCAATTCTACATTACACCCCATGATCTCCCCGATCAGGATCTGGGCACTTTCAGATGTGAAAGGATCTCGATCCCTAACATCACGATCACCTAAAAAGAGAGAAACCAAACAAAAACAGGTATCAAAAATCTGCCACCATCCATCTCTTACCTGAGCCTGTGGTCGCAGACACTCACCTGTTGTGGTGCCAATTTCCACCACGTCTTCTTCCTCCTCCTGCTCTTCTTGGGTTGGGGGTATTTCACCTTCTTCCATAGGTGGGGGGTCTGTGGTCTTCTCAGATGAGGGGTGTCCTCCGAGTCTTTTCTCCCCTATGTAAAACAAAAATGGTATAATTAGCACACAGATATTTGATGGCAGAACTATAAATAGGAAACATTGCTTGGAAGTGGGGTACAATTGTCTATTTTAGCCGAGTTCCAAGATGTCGTTTTTTTATTGGCCTTTGTCAAGCTGCAATACTTTACCTGTTTAGTACAAGCTTCACAGATGTAGCCCCCCCATATAGTATACAATGGAGCACCTGTGTGGCCCCCCTAATAAAAATGGTGTTCTGGGGTCCCACACTAGTGCTCCAGTGTCCAGATGTGAAAACAGCTGCTCAGTGTCCTCTCCTTACACAGAATCTAGTTTGCATTTCATTCGAGTAACAAACCCATCTACACAAACAAATATTTGGCATCCAAGTAGGCCCTAAAAAATGTCAGAAAATGGAGATGTCCTAAACAATGGTGTTTTAGAGGGGTCCAAAAAACTGTTTGATACGAGCGAATAACGGACCCATGAACATTAAAATTGACATTTTAAACTGTACAATTAAGAAAAGCATATGGAGCAGCACGAACGCAATAAAGACAAAAAGAATATGAACACAGCACAACTACTTACTTTTTTGCAGCACTCTCCAGATCTTTCTGTACTGCTCTGGCTCTCTTAATTTGAGGTCTGACCACCGCTTCCTGAGCTGATCTTTCGATCGTCGTACCCCGAAATTCCTGTGAAGACTTTTGACCACTTTCGCCATGATCTTGGCCTTTCTGATATTGGGGTTGGGGTAAGGCCCATACTTTCCGTCATAGTCGGCCCTCTTCAGGATGTCCACCATCTCCAACATCTCCCCAAAGGACATATTTGTGGCCTTAAATAGTCTCCTTCTGGATCGGGACGTGTCCGGATCCGGGCTTTCCTCCTCCTCCTCCTCGTTCCTGTAATTAGCACGCACCTGCTGTGACTCCGCCATGTGCTCTTCCCCCACTGCGCCGAACAAAAAGGGGCGGGGAATAGAATAGAAAGAATGCCAGGGGCGGGCGAAGTTACACGCATGCGCAGTGTATATAAAGCGTAACACACGTGCGTATTACGTACGATCTGTGAGTGGAGGAAGGAGCATTGGATATGCTATTGAAAGACAATGACTTCATGTCACTATTCATTGATATGTTAAGGGAGCTGCCATGTCTGTGGGAGATTAACCACCCACATTACAAGAACCAAGCAAAGAGGAAGGCAGCACTGGAGCAATTGTGTGAAATTGTGAAGCAGGTGATCCCCACGGCAGACATCACCTATTTGAAGATCTTAATTGGTGGCCTGAGGAGCACATATGTAAGGGAGCGCCAGAAAGTCCTGCATTCACAGAGATCCGGAGCAGCAGATGACATCTATGTCCCCAGGATGTGGTACTACGACAGGCTGCATTTTCTGGCAGGCCAGACTGAACCCAGGCCATCCCTCTCCAGTCTTCCTTCCACGCTTCCTTCGCCCCCGGCTGAGGCTTCTGATGCCCAACCTGGGCCTTCCAGGCAACATGTGGAAGAGCCCAGATTGAGCCAGGTATAGCATTCCTCTAAATATTTCTGCTTGTCCAATCAATGATGTTAACTAGATGTTAGTTGGGAGTACTAATTTAGGATTGTGATTGATGAAGCAAAAACTAAAACCATGTCCCTTTTTCATACACAGGGAAGTCGCAGCCAGGAGGTGGCCGGGCCGAGCAGGCTGGCTGATCTGCAGGTCCCTCCCCTCCCCCTGGAAAGAGAAAGTGGCAGGAGGAGGAGTGCCCTAGAGGAGGCTGGCAGAGGACTCTTTTGGAGGGCTACAGAGGTCCTGGGAGCACCACACACCATGGAGGAGGACATTGCTGCCACCATTGCCTATAAAATGCAGAGGATGGAGGAGGGACAACAACTCATGTGTGAGTCGCTCATATTGGAGGCTCTTAACAAAGGTATGAGGGGCCAAATTACAGCTCAGACACACCTTTGCGATGGTCCTCCTCCTCCTCCTCCTGCAGGTCCTCCTCCTCCAGGTCCTCCCAGTCCTCCTCCTCCTCCAGGTCCTACTCCTCCTCCTGCCACATCTCCAACAGCACAGCCACAGCCCAGAAGGAAGCGTGGAAGGAAGACCAGAAAGTGAGGACCCTGGATCCAGTCTGGTCGGCCAAAAGATGCAGCCTCTTGTGGTACCACAGCCTGGGGACACAGATGTCATCTGCTGCTTTCCGGATCTCTTTGAATTCTGGACCAGACTGCCCTCCCTTACATATGGACTCCTCAGGCCACCAATTTTGAGGTTCAAGAATTGATGTCTGCCCTGGGGGTCCCAGGCTTTGCTAATTTCTCCTGTTGATCCAGTGTTGCCTGACTCTTTGTTTGGTTCCGAGCCCTTAATAAAGGATTTTTTGTTTGAATTATACTTGCCTATGTGTGTTTTACTTCAAAAAGGACAGTTTGTTTGTGAGGATTCAGGTACATTTCAAAAATACAATGTGAAATTAACAAGGGACACCAACAACAAACAATCTCCTTGAGATTAAATAATAAAATATATCAATGGTGTTGTGGTAACTTGACACACAAAACACACACAAAAATAGTCTTGAGTAAAAATAAAAATAACATTGAACAAAGATCAGCCTTGGAAAAAATACCAACATAAAATCTAAAACAAAAAAGGCTTAAAATCCCCCCCCAAAAAAACAAAAAATTATGTCAGATGTGACAAATAACAATATATTCAGGGAATCCCAATAAAAAAACAAAAAAATAAGTTTGTGAGAAGTGTGTGTGAATATGAGCAGCAAAACTACTTAATTCTTGTCACATTATAAAGAAGAAGAGAGTGCGCTGTATTAAACGATTTTTAACATTGCAGCGTGACGAAAGTGCTGTATCCATTGCGAACGCTAAGTTTACCAGAACGAGCTGTTCCATGTCGGAATTTCTTCTGAGCATGCGTGGCACTTTGTGCGTCGGAACAGGCCACACGCGGTCGGAATTGACGCGATCGGATTTTGTTGTCGGAAAATTTTATCTCCTGCTCTCCAACTTTGTGTGTCGGAAAATCCGATGAAAAATGTCCGATGGAGCCCACACACGGTCGGAATTTCCAACAGCACGCTCCGATCGGACATTTTCCATCGGAAAATCCGACCGTGTGTACGGGGCACTAGTGCCCATTTGATTCTAAATTAATAGGTAGTTTATAATATTGGTAAAATAATTTTTCTTTTGGAGTGTTTACTATCGCTTTAACACTTCTGTTGATGGAGTGCCCATGGCTTTAATATAGTCTATTCCTTACTGACCATGCAAACACCTGTTCACAACTAGGGATGAGCCGAACACCCCCCAGTTCGGTTTGCAGCAGAACATGCGAACAGGCAAAAAATGTGTATGAACACGCAACCACTTAAAACATTAACTATTTTAAAGGCTTATATGCAAGTTATTGCCATAAAAAGTGTTTGAGGACCCGGGTCCTGTCCCAGGGGACATGTATCAATGCAAAATAAAGTATTAAAAACTGTCATTTTTTTCAGGAGCAGTGATTTTATTAATGCTTAAAGTGAAAAAATAAAAATGAAATATTCCTATAAATATCGTGCCTGGGGGTCTCCTTAGTCTGCCTGTAAAGTAGAACATCTTTCCCATGTTTATAACAGTACAACAACAAAATTACTATACTAATTTATTATTTCTAAAGGAAAAAATTGTATTTAAAACTGCCCGCGGCTGTAATATATTGTCGGATTCCAACAATATACATAAAAATCATTGAAAAACACAGCGTGGGTCCCCCCAGTCCATAAAAGGCCCTTCAGGTCTGGTATGGATTTTAGGGGAACCCCACGCCACAATTTTTATAAAAATGGCGTGGGGTCCCCCCCAAAATCCATACCAGACCCTTATCCGAGCACGCAACCTGGCAGGCTGCAGGAAAAGGGGGGGACGAGAGAGCGCCCCCCTCCTGAACCGTGCTCAACATGGGGAGGGTGCTTTGGGGTCCCCCCAAAACACCTTGTCCCCATGTGGTTGTGGGGGTCTGTGGGCGGGGGGCTTATCGGAATCTGGAAGCCTCCTTTAACAAGGGGGTCCCCAGATCTCGCCCCCATGTGAATGCGTATCGGGTACATTGTACCTAATACCCATTCACCAAAAAAGTTTCAAAATGTAAAAATGATAGGAGACAGCTTTTAACAAGTTCTTTATTAAAAAAAAAGAAAGTGTCCCGCTATGTCCTTATATCTTCAATCACAGCGTCTGACGGTCCCGAAAGAAAAAAACAGAAGAAAACTCTGCCTCTATGGGAGGCGTCCCGATGACTGCCATGTTTTTGCTTTAACAGCTGTTACATAGGCAAGGGCGGGGCCACCGGGGCCATCCGGGTGACCCCCCGTCCCCTTCTGACGTTACATGACGTCACATGACATCAGAGGGGGCAGGATCACCCATTTATGTCACTGGGTGGCCCCGCCCTCAGCTATATTTTTCCATTTTTTTTTCTCTGGACCGTCGGTGCCGTGATTGAAGATGGATGGCCATCGCGGGGCACTTTTTTTTTTAAATAAAAGAGTTGTCCAAAACGGTCTCCTGTCATTTTTACTTTTTTGGTGAATGGGTAGGGGTACAATGTACCCCAATACCCATTCACATAGAGGGGGAGGCCGAGATCTGGGGTCCCCCTTGTTAAAGAGGGCTTCCAGATTCCGATAAGCCCCCCGCCTGCAGACCCCCACAACCACCGGGCAAAAGTTGTGGGGCAGAGGCCCTTGTCCCCATCAACATGGGGACAAGGTGTTTTGGGGGGAACCCTGTTGAGGGCGTGTGGCCTAGTATGGTTCAGGAGGGGGGCGCTCTCTCGTCCCCCCCTTTCCCTGCGGCCTGCCAGCTTGCATGCTCAGATAAGGGTCTGGTATGGATTTTTTAAAATATTGGTGCGGGGTTCCCCTTAATATCCATACCAGACCTAAAGGGCCTGGTAATGGACTGGGGGGGACTCACACCGTTTTTTTCAATGATTTTTATGTGTATTGCCGGGATCCGACAATACATTACAGCTGCGAGCCGCTTTGAATTAAATTTTTTCCTTTAGAAATTTAATTTTGCTGCTCGCATTCATTACACTATGTACAGCCACTATGTAAGCAGCCTTACATAGTGTGGGGTGTGGACTTAGCCCCCTGAGGCAGGGGGGCTAAGTCCACGCCATGAGAGGCATGGTGCCTTTGACCATGATTGGCGAAAGGCACCCTGCCACTCATGGCTCTCACAGCAGAGCGCGCTGTGATTGGGGCAAAGCATGCAGGTCAGGTGCATGCTTTAGCAGCCATCAATGCACTGCGATCTCACAGTGCATTGACAATCTCACAGTGCATTATGGGTCATTCCTCGGGCGCTTGAATTTCCCGCGAAAGCCCCATGATGTTCTAAATTCGCCGAACGGGCCAACACCCGATGTTCGAGTCGAACTTACGTTCGACTTGAACATGGGGCTTATCCCTATTCACAACATTAGAAATCTCATCAACTTCCTAATGGGGAACTTTTTTGTTTTTTACAGTTTCAGCATTTTATTAATTCTTTACAAGAATCAAGATTCTCGAGATTCACCTTTATCCCTCATGATGTTCAAATATGTATATTATTAGATCCCTGCAAGAATTGCCAAATGCATCTCATCCTATTCCACTTCCTGCTTCAGAGGGTGTCCAGCAATAGCAATATAGCAATAGTAGATGTGCTGTATTTTTTGTGGACCTGCCCTTAGGTCTGCCGTCTATGGATCAGGATTTGCATTATGATCAACTCCATTCTATTGATCAAACTAGTCTAGAGAGTGGGTGACTGGGGACAAAGAGAAGGCAATTTGATTAAATACTTTCTTCAGCTCTGTGTATACAAAGGAGCATGGGGTAGCTCATGTCCATAATGGGGATGGTATTGACACAGCCCCAAATGATCCACAATGGCTCAAAGGTGATATGGTCCAGAAATATTTAGACAGAATAAAAGTGAACAAAGCACCTGGACCAGATGGCATCCACCCACACATCCTAAAAGAATTTAGCTCTGTCATTTCAAAGCCATTGTTTCTAATTTTTAGGGACTTGTTAATGACTGGAATGGTACCACTGGATTGGCATAGTGCCAATGTGATGCCCATTTTTAAAAAGGGATCAAAGTCTTTACCAAATAAGTTTAGACCTGTTCTTCTATATGTAACTTCTATGTAACTATGTTCTATATTTGGGAAGATATTGGAGAGTTTAATAAAAGACCACATAGATGAGTTCTTGCTGGAAAAAAAATAATTTAAGCAACAGACAGCATTGATTCATGAAAGACAGAAGTTGTCAAACAAACCTGATTTCTTTTTATTAGGAGGTAAGTAAAACCGTGGACAGAGGTGAAGCTGTGGATGTGGTATACTTGGATTTTGCAAAAGCATTTGACACAGTTCCCCACACATGGCTAATGTGTAAGGTAAAGTCTGCAGACATGGAAAGATCACTTTGTAAATGGATAGAAAACTAGCTAAAAGACCAAATTCAGAGAGTAGCTGTTAATGATTCTTACTCTGAATGGTCTAAGGTTATCAGTGGTGTACCCCAAGGTTCAGTGTTTGGACCCTTACTTTTTAATATCTTTAAAATATAGGGTCTGGGTATAAAAGTACAATTTCTGTCTTTGCAGATGACAACAAACCTCTGCAGTGGAATAACGTCATTACAGGATGTGTCCAACTTACAAGCTGACCTCAATGCACTGTTTAATTGGCCAACTGGGTGGCAAATTAGGTTTAATGTTGATAAATGTAAAATTATGCACTTGGGGGCTAAGAATACCAATGCATTATACATACTAGGGGGAGTACAACTTGGGGAACCCATGGTGGAAAAAAAATTGGGGGTTTTGGTAGATCATAAGCTTAATAATAGGATGCAATGTTAAGCTGCAGTTTCCAAAGTGAGCAAAGTCCTTCCTTGTAATAACCACTTCAGCCCCGGAGGTTTTACCCCCTTAATGACCAGGCCGTTTTTTGTGATACGACACTGCGTCGCTTTAACTGACAATTGCACGGTCGTGCGACATTTTGCCCAAACAAAATTGATGTCCCTTTTCTCCCACAAATAGAGCTTTCTTTTGGTGATATTTGATCACCTCTGTGGTTTTTACTTTTTGCGCTATAAGCAAAAAAAGACCGACAATTTTGAAAACAAAAATTTTTTTTTTACTTTCTGCTATAATACATATCCAAAAAAACAAATATATTCATCAGTTTAGGCCAATATGTATTCTGCTACATATTTTTGGTAAAAAAATCACAAAAAGAGTACATTGATTGGTTTTCGCAAAAGTTATAGCATCTACAAAATAGGGGATAGATTTATAAACTTTTATTTTTTTAAAGTTTTTACTGGTAATGGTGGCGATCTGCAATTTTTAACGGGACTGTGACATTGCGGCGGACAAATGAATGACACTTTTGGGGACCAGTGACATTATTACATTGATCAGTGCTATAAAAATGCACTGATCAATGTATAAATGACACTGGCATGGAAAGGGGTTAACACTAGGGGGCGATCAAGGGGTAAACTGTGTTCCCTGGGTGTGTTATAACTGTATGGGGATGGGCTTACTGGAACACCATAGAGATCACTGTTCCCGATCACTGGGAACAGCAGATCCCCATTCTGCCTCTGTGTACCGCGATCACAGGTTGCCGGCAGAAATCGAGTCCGCGGGACTCGTGGGCGCATGCGCCCACAGTTTAACATGCACTAACCGATGTATGGGTATGTCGGTTTGCGCAGGAGAGCTGACCTGTCGCAGTATATATACTGTGGCTGGTCGGCAAGTGATTAGGAGAGGTATGGACCCAAGAGAGAGAGATATAATTTTGCCCCTGTACAAATCATTAGTAAGACCTCATCTGGAAAATGCAGTTCAGTTTTGGCCACAAGTTCACAAAAAAGAAATCGGGGAACTGAAGAAAGTACAGAGAAGGGCAACCAAACTGATAGGAGGCACGGAGGAACTCAGCTATGAGAAAAGATTAGAAGAACTGAATTTATTCTCTCTTGAGAAGAGGAGATTAAGGGAGCATATGATCAACATGTAAAAATACATATAGTGAACTTGGTGTTGAGTTATTCACTTTAAAGTCATCACAGAGGACAAGGGGGCACTTTACGTCTAGAGGAAAAAAGATTTCATCTCCGAATACGAAAAGGTTTCCTCACAGTAAGAGCTGTGAAAATGTCGAATAGACACCTTCCAGAGGTGGTTCTGGCCAGCTCAGTAGATTGTTTTTAAAAAGGCCTGGATTATTTCCTTAAAGTGGATGTAAACCCTCTCATATACCCAGTGAAGTGAACAGCCTCAGATGATACACAGAGATGAAACAAATCTCCCTACATAGGTTTTACATGTATATCTGCTGTCTTCTGCTTTCTAGACTCTTTATATCATTTTAGAAATGTTTCTTCCTGTTTCAGCAGTGGATGTGAAGTCTGGGCTAACCCCGTGTGTGAGCTGATTAGAGGAAAGGCACACACCCTCCTCTACATTATTTTACAGCACTACCTTAACCCTCTTTGGCACTGGAGTCCTCTTCCACTCCTCCATAACGACATCACATAGCTGGTGGATGTTAGAGACCTTACGCTCCTCCACCTTCCATTTGAGGATGCCCCACAGATGCTCAACAAGGTTTAGGTCTGGGGACATGCTTGGCCAGTCCATCACCTTTGCCCACAGCTTCTTTAGCAAGGCGGTGGTCATCTTGGAGGTGTGTTTGGGGTCGTTATCATGTTGGAATACTGCCCTGCAGCCCAGTCTCCTAGGGAGGAGATCATGCTTGGCTTCAGTATGTCACAGTACATGTTGGCATTCATTGTTCCCTTAATGAACTGTAGCTCCCCAGTGCTGGCAGCACTCATGCAGCCTCAGACCATGACACTCCAACCACCATGCTTGACTGTAGGCAAGACACACTTGTCTTTGTACTCCTCAACTGGTTGCCGCCACACATGCTTGACACCATCTGAACCAAATAAGTTTATCTTGGTCTCATCAGACCACAGTACATGGTTCCAGTAATCTATGTCCTTAGTCTGCTTGTCTTCAGCAAACTGTTTGCGGGCTTTCTTGTGCATCACCTTTAGAAGAAGCTTCCTTCTGGGACAACAACCATGCAGACAAATTTGATGCAGTGTGCAGCATATGGTCTGAGCACTGACAGGCTGACCCCCCACCCCTTCAACCTCTGCAGCAATGCTGGCAGCACTCGTACATCTATTTCCCAAAGATAACCTCTTGATATGATGCTGAGCACGTGCACTCAATTTCTTTGGTCGACCATGGCGAGGCCTGTTCTGAGTGGAACCTGTCCTGTTAAACCGCTGTATGGCGTTGGCCACCATGCTGCAGCTCAGTTTCAGGGTTTTGGCAATCTTCTTATAGCCTAGGCCATCTTTATGTAGAGCAACAATTCTTTTTTTCAGATCCTCAGAGAGTTCTTTGACATGAGGTGCCATGTTGAACTTCCAGTGACCAGTATGAGAGAGTGAGAGCGATAACACCAAATTTAACACACCTGCTCCCCATTAACACCTGAGACCTTGTAACACTAATGAGTCACATGACACCGGGGAGGGAAAATGGCTAATTGGGCCCAATTTTGGACATATTCACTTAGGGGTGTACTCACTTTTGTTGCCAGAGGTTTAGACATTAATAACAGTGTGTTGAGTTATTTTGAGGGGACATCAAATTTACACTGTTGTACAAGCTGTACACTCACTACTTTACATTGTAGCAAAGTGTCATTTCTTTAGTGTTGTCACATGAAAAGTATAATAAAATATTTAGAAAAACGTGAGGGGTGTACTCACTTTTGTGAGATACTGTATGTAATGAAAGTAGAAAGTTTTTTTTTTTTTTTTTTATGTCATTAGCATGTTGATGAGGTGGGAGGAAATTACCAGGGAAGGCAAAATTAAGAACATCAAACTTCAGCTTTAAACCTTCTGCAAGTCTAAGTAACAAATTCATTTAAGTAGGGTTTTGTAAACTGAAAAACAAATAAAATACATTTCCTCTGTTTAATGAACAGTGTTTTTCACCATATGCATGGTTTGACCTTTCTACAGGAAAAAAACATTCATGACTAAAAACTATATATAGCTGACTCAGGCTGGAGCAGATAAAGATTTAGGCCTTTTGAATTAAGAAAGCACCATGGTGTGGGAGGAAGGTAGATTTCTACAGCCATGATTTTCTGCATTGCACTGGGGCCTTAAATTTAAATTTTACTGAAATGCTTAATGACTTTAATTCAACTAAAGCAGTACAATAAGTAAAAATGCAGACATCAGAGTCTAGACAGATACTATGGGCACAAAATGAATAAAAACATTCTCATTACCTGGGCTAAAAACAAAAAAGAAAACTAATGGTAGGAACACTTTGCAGTCATTTCTGTGGCTTGTTGTGCTTTTATTTTAATTCCACCAGAATTATGGCAGGCCAGAATTATGGCAGGGTAGATAAATAAATAGAGGCTTAAAGACAAAGTTAGTTACCATGTCATTTGGGAGCATCTTTGATTTTCCTATGTCATTTATATGTTTAAAGTGGTTGTAAACAAATGAATATACCCCAAGTGACCAACCTGAGGTTAAACACAGAGATTAAATAAATCCTCCTATTTACAGTAAGTTGTACCTTTTTATCTGCCACAATCTTTCCTCTAGAGCTGGTTAAGGTACAGAATTTAGGCAGAATTTCTGAGCTCCAGTAGGCAAGGAAGGGGATCTGATGTCACACACTGCACAGCATAGGGCAGGGAACTGAGTGTAATTTGAGACTTGAGTGTAGGGAATGGACACATCCCCATCCATGCAGTCTCATAGAGAAACATGTACATCCGAGGCTGTCAATCACCTGCTGTGTGCTGGAGTGGAGGCAGGGCCATCTCCTGAGATTTTCTGGTGTCGGCATAGACTGTCAAAAGTGATTCATGCAGATAGCAGAGTTATGAGAGATAAGACAGATATCACACACTTTGGATTGAGGCAAGTACACAATGTAGAAAGATACACTTTGTTCATTGTTCATTTAGGAGATTTATAACCACTTGCAGGTTTCAGTAAACCTTACATAATCTACTCTGATTTCATTCTATTTGACAATTTGGGACACTATCCTGCAGTGCTTTCTGTGCTCCCAATGGACTTTGGCTGAATGGGTTAACAATACCTCATCTCCATCAGCCAGGGAGAACTAACAAGCAGAAGGAGCTTAGGAGACTTGATGGCTGGTAGCATTGAATTGTGAGAGATACATTTTGGGAAATAAACTTTACTATGGTAGTTAATAGACAATTGCACTACAATTCTCAATGTGAGCTTGGTATAAGGAGATAGAGTGCTGTATTTTTCACAGGCTAAATACCAAGGGACTTTATCTTTGCTGTGAGGAGACCGAGGTGAGCACATTACTGCTACTATCTGAATATTAACCTGCAACAAGCCTACTGCCATGTGCTGAGGACAAGAGTTTCCCCAGGCAGATCCAGAAGTGAGCTGACATCTGAACACTGAGACTTCCATTGCTGTATCGTTGGTGAGAGGACACTGCTGCCATTAACCTGTTGCTGCTAGCAGAGACGGAGCACAGAAGAAGTCACCATCTAATTAGCAGTATGCTTTACACCATGCAGACTTTACAGGGACTGTATGTATGTGCACTACTGTAAAGACTGGGCCCCAACACTAGCCAGCTGAATAACTAGAGCTAAAGATTGCTCACTTAAATAGCTGCTTCACAATAACTTTGCCCATTGTCCTTGGTAATAGGTACCTCTTTAGGGAGTTTTAAACTTCATTGCTGCCATTCATATGGAGTGCACTCTGAAGTGGCTATAGCCTTCTGTTTACAGAGGAGTTATCACAGTATTGATTATCATTGCTGTATTTTTTTCCAATGCCATTACCTATTGCTGATTTAGTAGGTTACCATGTTTACTCTAATTTAGATGCATAGAACTCTAGTGAACTAGTGAACATATTGGGTAGTTTACTTCAATTGATCCTTTTCTTACTTCTTTATGTGCATACTGCTATTTACTGCAACCTGTGACAATATATTGGGTTAATTTACCCTAACCATTCTGATGTTTCCTTTTTGATACTAAACCTTAGTTGTGTGCAGGGTATATATGTTTTTGCTCCCAGTAGCAGTGCAGTATCCATGTGCTTACCTGGTGTGCAGGGTATATATGTTTTTGCTCCCAGTAACAATGCAGTATCCATGTGCTTACCTGGTGTGTCAGTGAGACCGAGGTTATTCTCAGAGTCGAGGCACAAAAACAAAGAACCTACCTGAAGGGGTAGCACTACATATGCATGCTCAAACAATCGGAGCATTTCTGTTTAAGCACACATGTTTGAAAGAAAAGTACGTTTTTGGCTCAATCTATAGCCAGGTTTAGAATAACCTCTGTGCTCCCCTGTTACTCACTGTTACTTACTCTGTGTCAAATAAGTGCTATATAACTTTCCAACTCAAGTATTTCTTTTTCAATGATCTTTGCAAATTTTCTAATAATTGTGTTCCTCATGTAATATCTTTTGAAATTCCCTGGCCTAATATTATTTCTGCCTTGATCAACAAGCCACTAGGGTGGTGTAGGAATCATGAATGTTCCATCTAGACTTGAAGATATAAAACACCTGTAGAAGTTGCTCTGTCCAGGGTTGGCCTTAATGTTTATGGAGGACATTTTTTAGCAAGTTGCCCCATTCCCTGAGCAAATCCTGTTTATTCTCCTGGTAAGTACTGCCACTGAAATTGACATCTAGGTAATACATTTTGTACATGGAACTCTTCCCTGACATCACAAACCTTTAGTACATTTTTCACATTATAATAAAAACTTTCAGGACCATAATCAATTTTAACTGAGTGTGGAGGATCAGAAGATGGTAGAGGTGATGAATCAGAAGCCTATTGGAAATTGAACATGCATACGTACTGTAAGAATCATTTTGAGTAAAAGTTTAGGAGAGGAGAAACATCTGTAAATGTCACAATAGGATGGTACCCTATGCAACTGTACACGTTTTTGTGGAGTAAGTCTGGGTTAGGAAATAAAAGGCCAGCTCTTATGACACAACTGGGGCTTTCGGTATTCTGCTCTGGTTTAACTATGCTGTCAGTCATAAGCTGGTTATGTTTAGAGATTTCAGTAGCTCTTAGTTTAAGACAATGTCCTTCCTTTTCTTTAAACTGTATTTCTTGGCAAGCAAATTCAAAGCCCTTGTGAAGAGAGGAAGACCTAGAGGCAACTTAACGTATTTTCAGCAAATTTTAAGATTAGTTAAGTGTTTTATCTGGGCTTCTTTGTGAGAAAGCAAATGAGGCAGACCGCAAACCGAAAAATCCTCTTTGTGTCTTTTACCCGCATTTCGACAAGATTTTGCTCCATCTAATGGCCATAATGCATTTTTTCCTGAAATACAGTCAGAAAAATACCAGGTTATTGCCACTAGATGGAACTGACGGTCATAGGAAATCAACATAAAGGTAAAATGTGGTCAGAATTTGTGATTGAAGGATGAATGCCTGTTACAATCATTCAACATTTTTTTTTATAAATAGACCCCTTAAAATGTATGTATAGCCCAAACCTTTTCAGTTGTACAGAGTAGAAGAGAGTTAACACCCCTGTCAGTTTGGTTCTTTTTTTCTGTCTTTCTAGCATGTAATATATTTCTCTTCCCATCCTGTCCAAAGATGCAACAAAAAGTTAGAGAAAATCTCCCACAGTATGATGAATTCCCATCTTAGACAATATTTTCCCACAACAGGTGTCCCTAAAGGAATTTTTCACCTCACCTCTTATACCTATTCCTCCCCACTCTAAAAAAAGATTTTACCTAGAGATAGACTTTAAAGCTGTATTCTGGCAGATAAAAAAAAAACAATTTCATTAAGCTACAGATTAATAAAAAAAAGCACTCAATGCATTTGCTAATACTTAACTTCCTGTAATTTTCTGGATATTGACCCCAGTACAGTAGCATTCAGACTTTGAGAGGCAGAGATAGCATTAGGCTTTGTTGAATTATGCAGTGACAATAGTAAACATGCTGGTAGGGGGGGAGCAGTGCCATAATCTCATCCGTATGATCCTGCTCTTTTATTGTCCAATTACAGATCATAAAAGGTATTAGACAAGACTGTACAAAAATGCAATGATGCAGGTATCAGAAGAAGGAGCTAGTAGTAGTGTATGGCAAGGGTACTTGAATACAAAGATTGGTTAAACAGCATTAGAAGTCATTCTGTAGTATAGACAATTTGCATTTGTATTTCAGTTTTGTAGTTAACTTGTAGCCAGGAGTTCATTTTTAAAGCGCAGCATTATTGTTTAGCTGTTTCTTTTAAATGCAATAGCACAGGAGATACAAAAGTAGAATTCTTTCAACAATAGCTTTCAGATCTTATCTCCCCCCCCCCCTTTTATTGGTTGAACTAGAAGGATTTGTGTCTTTTCTCAACCAGACTAATTATGTATCTATGTAATTAATTATTGTTACCGTTTATTTTAGAATTACTTCTTTGATACTGTGACCATTATCAAAAATTACCTCAAAATATGATAAACTGGTCTGATTGCTGAGTGATTATTCAGAAATCAAACTAACTGGTCACAAATGTCAAATTCATTACAAATAAAAACATTTCATCAATAAGTTGAAATATCAGGCCTAATGGTATTGATCAAATCAAAACCCATGGAATGATTTAGTCGCTGGTTGGCCACAGTTTATCCCAAATTTGCAATGTTCTATTTGGTGAACATTAGTATAATAAATTATGACACTTAGGCTCCTACATTCACAAGCCATATTATTTAAAAGGCTATATAGTCTAAGGGTTGGCATGAATGTAGAGGTGAGGCAGACTAATCATGGTGTATCTTTTTGTTTTTAGGTTTCAGTATTGAGAGCCTGGTGCAGATAGCGTTTATATGAGAATTCCTGCACTGAAAATAATAGGAAAAAACACAGTCCTACTTGCGATGACCTCCCCACTTTATTCTTTCACATCTTACCAAAACAGCAAAAAGTAAACTAACCCCTAACAATAATCATAAGCAATCAACCTACCATAACACCTTACCAAGCCCTAAAACACTACACATTATACAGAAGATCAGTATGGAGATTTTTTTGTTGTGTTGTTATGATAAACAAAGAATTGTCAAAAACACTCATAAAAGTAAGGAAAATCCCTATAAATAGGCATGAAGCTGATTTGTGAGTTACCACCTACTCTGTTACAGAGTGGCTGTTTAGAGAAGAAAATGACATTATTGTGTAAACTGCCATTTTAAGAATATATAATAAGCAAGGCAGCTGATCATTGTACAGCTCTGCCGTTCTTGTCACCAAGAAAGCTCTGTTCCTAAAGCTGGAGTGGAAATGTGTGAGATCCTGCAAATAAGTGGTAATTCCTAAGTCTAGGAAAAGGTGACTAGTGGCCACTACAGCAAGCAGGGGCTTCCATCAGTAGAGGCATGGAGAGGAGGTAAGTAAATGGTCCACCCACTAAGTGTTAGGTCTAACCAACTTTTGTGTCACAAAATAAAAGTTTTGGTACACTGCACCAAATCTCTTCAAGCAAGAATGTTCCTTACCCATAGCGTATTAAGCATGGGGGACCCCTATATACTCCCAAACTGGTATTTGCTAGAAACATTCTCTTTGATTTTCAATGAGGTCTAAGAGTTCCTCGGAAACATAGTAGAACTCCCACCTGTGCTTTAGTGTAACATATTTATTTAACTAATGCTTGAGGCGAGGCTGCTCAACTCTCAATCCCCATCCCCTGAGGCAAATACAAGTTGGCAGCCCTCTGTTCATGTACCAGTCCCCAACCTTTCATCACTATCCTGTTGGGGGGGGCACTATGTTTTAACAGTTTACTGAATCAATAGAAGCACAGATAGTAGCAGAGCAAGTCTCAGATGTGCCGTCAGTGTCTGTTGTTAGGGGCGGAATGGGGCCTGGCCAGCCAAACCCAAATGGAAAGCTCTCCAGAAGGATGGTGTGTCCCTATCCTTTCCATACTTGTGTGGAACCTCTCTGTGCTGCTAAATACTGCCCCTGTCAGATGGGGTAACCTGTACCTACACTATTCAACACAAAATGTGCACCAAGCCTGGGAACCAGGGCCTTAAATAGGCTCTGTCTGAACCAAGATGGATGCTAAAATCACATGGGGCAGCAACATTCAGTAAGATAGCTTCCCCAGTGA
The DNA here is from genome assembly GCA_037952925.1 of Lithobates clamitans. Classification (NCBI taxonomy): domain Eukaryota; kingdom Metazoa; phylum Chordata; class Amphibia; order Anura; family Ranidae; genus Lithobates; species Lithobates clamitans. The sequence continues at coordinate 2,353,160 of JBBGZY010000404.1, read as the reverse complement.
CCTTGGAAATGATAAAAGAGCCATATTCCTCTTGACTTCTTCTCTCCCTGCTATGCTGCTGCAGTTGACCTGCAGTGGAAAAAATAGACTGCACCTGCCTACAAGCTCCTGAATTTTCCCTGACTTCTAGCAATGGGGACATCCAGTGGCTTAAGAAGGTATTACAATGTGTCACCTCTGTGACCTACCCTACCACAATATCCCTCTGGCTTTTTTAACATGGTAAGGACTTTACAGAAATGGTGGGTTGTCAGGCTCTCTGAGTTTGACTATGCCATACAATCCCAACTTGACAAAAGTCACGCTAATGCAGATGCACTGTCGTCAAATTAACAGGCATTACCCAAAGCTCAAATGGATAAAGAATGGGAAGCTGATTACATTTTACTCATGTTAATGGAAGCAGACCAAACTTTAGTGCAGGGTTATTGCACCACTAATGGTTTATAGAAATAATTGAAGAAATAAGACTCAAAAAATATGACTCTGAAAAATATGCTCAAGCTTCTGTAGAGAGAGAACATGCTGACAAAATAGAAGAGGGTCTGAATAAAATCAGGCAAAAGAGTCTCATGCATAAAATTTGTAAAACCTGGAGTTAAGGAATATGGCTCTGTATTTCCTGAAACGTATGGCCCTCCAAACAACTCATCCCAGAAGCCTGTAGGGTGTTTCACTGACTGAATAAATATTTTGATGAAGAGCAGTTGGAGAAACTGATATCAATATCAAAAAGGTCCTTCATTTGTACAGCTCATGCAAATGCATACAAAGAGTTTTGGGAATGCGCTATATACTTAAAAGCATTGCAGTCAAACACACCTTTACATATACAGTATCTGTGTGGGGACTACTGAACCCTTGGCAGAGATTCTCAAATGTTTATCAATGATGTGTCTATGACATATCAGTGTGCATTAAACATCTAATAAAGAGTCTGACTTTAATTTTAATTCATGACCAGACTGCTAAAAACTGGCACAGTCCCTAGGGCTATCTGAAGATAAAATTGTAGGTAATGACCTAACTTTTATTCACAAGAATTGAATATAGGACATGAAGTCAAGTAGACTTTACCAACATCATACAATCCTCAGAACAATTTCATAGTGAAAGCATTTAATCATATCAATCAATCAGTGATTTTGCTGATGTTATTTTATCAGCATTAAAGGGAACAGTGGCCAATATTATAATCAAGAAGGAACTGTCTTTCCTAATTCCTGGCAAGCTCTGTCCAATCCTAATTAAGTCTACCACTTTGGGTCATCAAATCCTGTCATTAGCATGTCATGTGGTGTAGTAATTATTCATTATCCATTAAATATTCCATAATAAATATGCAGTATTCATTATTCATTAGCACCAGACACCGCAGCATGCCAGTCACTTGTCTTCCTGGGTGCCTAAGGTCAGGATGGTGCAACCAACAGTCTTTTTTAAATTTGCCTTCTGACAACCAGCATATTACTTCTGGGCAACATTGCATGCAATGCGTTTCCCTGTACTGGAGCTGTGTGCGCAAGATAATAGTGGATGGCTATTGGGGGTAGTGACTCCATAACTCCCAGTAAATGCATAGAAGTGAATCTAACTTCCCTATGCATCATGGATGTGTACTTTATTGTGGCGGCCATCAATTACATGCAGTGAATTAGATTACAATCCCACTGAGCCTTAGTAGATAAGAAAGTAAAAAGGTTGATGATGACATAATTTTTTCTTTACTTTTTAAGTAAAGGGATCTGAGATATCTTGAGAAGACCTAAAAGGAAGCGTAGAAAGTTTGTTGTGCCTATCCCAGAGATCAGCTTTAATGGGAGACACCAGTTCTGCTTTAAACAACTGCACCTGCTAGACAGGGTCATACAATACTTTCAAAAATATTAATATCTCAAATTGATTTATTAAGCAGGGACTCTGGTGATTAACAGTAGAAAAGTATCCTCCATAGATCTATCATGATGTGGACTCTTTATTCTTTGTGATCCCTGTACAGTAACACAAGTTGCATTTGCGGTAGGTCCCCATTTTGCGGCAGTTTAGTTTAGGCTTATTTTATATTTACTTGGTCAACATTAGTTGCTCTTAAGTACCTAACATGAATTCCTTTTAAATGATAGTGGCATATGGAATTGGGTTAGACGTTTGCAGAAAGAAAATATGTTATGAAGCAGATGTTTTATACCAGGGATGCAGATGTTAAAAAGTGAGTGGTCCGTGTCTATACTTACTCACATTGTGGTGTGCAGACAGGAAGACATCACAACTGTTATGACTTTGCTTATGTTTCGGTATAATTTTAAGCCACACAGATGAGAAGCAGCACTGTATTACAGTAATGGAGCCTAGAATATTTACAAGTCTAGAATAATTATGGTCCCCTTAGCATACTTACGTGACTATTAAAAGACACATTATAGATAGATAGATAGATAGATAGATAGATAGATAGATAGATAGATAGATAGATAGATAGATAGATAGATAGATAGATAGATAGATAGATAGCTTCTTCTTGCTTATTTGACCTTCCGCTGTTCTCTGTTGTAGTTTCTGTAGGGTGACTCTGTTCAGCTGTGTTGCAGTGGCATTTTGCTGACCATTTTTTTTTTTTTACTTTCAGAACTGTTTAAAGACAGAAGTGAGGAAAACCCAAACGCAGCACCTGGACAAAAAATTTGGTATGAGAAACAATATAAAAACTATGTCCAAAGTTAGAGAGAATATATATTTTTTGCAGTTTACAAACTGCATTTCATATGAACACGTCTGTTGGGGGACACTACATTAATACATACAAAAGACTAATGCTAGAGACTGTGGGTGGTGGTAAAGTACTGTTTCTAATATTTCTCCTAGCAGGGTTTTCTGAGTAGGATTGCTGACTGCTTTACAAGAACTTTTCCCTTTATGTTGAATTTATACTTTATATGGCAACCCTTTGTGTCGGTAATAACTGGTGATATAATATTTTGATCCCTTTTTTATACTTGATCCTAATGTTTTGATATGTTCCACCTGCGTTGTGGACCCTATTCTTGATGTCATTTTTAGCCTACAATTTGTGTCCTCTTTGGAAAAACTTTCAATGAAAATATTGAAACAGAAAAGTATAATGTTAGCTCGAGAACTTTCAACAATGTATTGAAATGAACCTATTTTATGAATAATTCAGAGATGCTGGTGGTACTTTCTATGGGTTATGTTCAACGAGGTGCATGCCACCTAGTGTCCTTGCCTCTTTTGTTTACATTTGACAGTTTTACTGGGAATATGTATCACTATACTCCCAACATTCTGACAGGAGAGATGCTGCTTTCTTGCACAGAAGCTACTCTGCCTGCTTCTCTCGCCTACTGTCCATTCACAGAAGGCTTTGCATTTTATGAAAGGGTTCACATAATACAAAGCTCTCCATGAATGGCCAAAAGGAGAGGAGAGGCAGGTGGTATGGTTGCAAGCAACTCTGCAGCTGCAGAAGCTGGGACCTAAAGGTCCAGCATCTGCGCACAGGACTTATATCGATACCTGTACTCTTGCACGCAATAAAAATTTTAATTGTACATTAAAGACAAAAGTCAATGCACCTTGTTTAAGGTTCCATTCACACCTGGGTGATTTGAATCGTGGACAAATTTGGCGCGATTCTGCATGCGATTCAGAATCATGGTAAACCCAGGACGCGTTTGTGATGCCATTATTTTTCAATGGCACCCTAAACGTGGTGCGATGTTGCCGCGATAGGCGTGTGACGCCCAAAAGAAGTTCCAGAGGCCAGCACATTTTAGAAAGTGTCTGAATTCCTTGAGTTCAGCTTTGAGTCATTTTCCTCTTTCTTGCCTTTTTCCTAACATACCACCAAAACATTCACTGTATTTTTTTTAAAGCTACAATTTAATAAATACATCTACAAGGTCATTTCAGTCATTAGGAAGGGAAAACAAAATTACTCAAAAAGCCCTCTGAAAATGTGTAACTGCATGAATGTAGCAGTGAAATTGATAGAAATTACTTTCAAAATCTGTCATTTCTAAGTTAGAAATGCTGCAATAACATAACCTCTACACAAAGACACATGCGAAGAGCACATTGTTAATGGATACACTTAGAACTTGTAAACTTTAAACTGTGGGAAAACCCTTCTTAGAAATACACCTTTGTTTGTATTACAACAGTTAATGAATTCTAATAGCTCCATCTGTAGATACCATTTGTCAGGGAAGTTACTGCCATCCAGAGACTGTGGGTGTCATTGCTTGCTGATGGGAGAGCTGGTGGTGTCAGTCCATGGAGGACAACCATAAGGCATATTGACCTTATCATTGTTAGCCTGTAATTTCACCAAGTGTTTCATTCAAATCCTATAGAACAGTGGTCATCAACCCTGTCCTCAGGGCCCACTAACAGGCCAGGTTTGCAAGATAACTGAAATACATCACAGGTGATACAATTTGCTGCTCAGTGATTGCAGTATTCTAGTCTGCATCTCCCCAAGGTAATACATAAAACCTGGCCTGTTAGTGGGCCCTGGGGACAGGGTTGATGACCACTGCTATAGAACTCTTCATACAAGCACTATTCCACAACCGTTATGCTTGGTATGAAAAGGAGGGTGCTATTTTAACACTTGGTTGCCCATAAGTTGTGTACCAGGAGACCCCAACCTCTGCAAGGGCCCATGGTAAATACAGCCATAAATATTTGCATTTTCTTACTTTAGAGTAAACAGATGTTTGTTGCCATCTACACTGGCCTTCCTTCAAACTGTAAATGATCTCTGATCATTTAGCCTACCATAACTGTCTTTTGGTTGGGTGTACTTTTTTTAAGTGTATACAGCTCTACTATCTACAAAACTTCTCTGGAATCACATTCACACATGCTTTGACATCCCCAGGCAGCAAATATGAATCCTACTAGAATATTGCTGATGGAACGAAGGTCTCCCTGGTCCCTTGTATTTTTTTTTTATCTTAAACTATTATATACAGTCATTCTGATTCTGGCCAGTTTGTCTTCCAGACTCTCTGTTCATCTCCCTAATGTCTGCCTAGCCTTTGGAATGTCTCTACTTGGAAGCCCCCTATTCTAAGTGTTATTTTATGACCCTTCAAGAGTACAGCAAGCCACAGTTTTTTTTTCAGAAACTGCAACATTGCCATTTACCTTGATAAATAATTTGGTCTTCTGTCTACCAACCAGAATGGTAAGTAATTAATCAACAGCTGGGCTTCCAAGTAAAGACTGGATGTTCCCTGACACACCAAGCACACCAAACATTCATCTACTGTATAACATATTCAATAAGTTTAGCTTTTTTGTCTATGATCAAAATGATTATACTGAAACTCTTTTTTAACTTTGCTTTTTATGGGTATCAAAGCTCATACCCACAATTATTCTTTTACCAAGGACTTACACAATTGTGTAAATAACTTTCCATAACTATAACGTCTCCAACCTCCATCATGGCCATAGTTAACATCCCACTAGATTTAGTAACTAAAGAACATCATATCAACACAAAGCTGCATCCTATAGATTAACATTCTATAGCATAACACAGATACTTTGAAATGCCATGATATTAACAATTATTTTTTTAAGTAAAACCAAGAAATAATACATTAACTTTAATCAGTTCTATCAGCTTGATGTTGCTGGTTAATAGTTCTTCTATAACTGCAGCTGCCAATATTTAAGACTGCACTACAGTGACACTTCTGTATGAAATATTGTCTTGCAAAAAAGCATGGTTATGAAGTAACTTCCACTAACCAATTATATGTAACAGGAATCAATATTACTGAACTATGCAGGACTCCTTTTCTTTCACAAGATGGCAGCAGCAGGTGTGCCTGTTGTTAGGTTTGACGTTAGACTGCAGAATGCTGGGAAATATAGTTTGGGCAAAGATCGGAGTCACTATCAAGGCTGGGAAAAGAATTACTGTACCCATGGGTACCTGAGAGCAGAAAGATTGGACAGGAGGGGGGGTGGGTATAAAATGAAAAGAGCAGAAAGTGGGGGGGAGGAGTTAAAGAGAGAGCCATGAACTGGAGAGCCACTGCAGAGTGAGAAGTGCTGTTTGTGACTTAATGGGGGAAGAAGGAGATTGGGGTTCGAGAACCAAGTCTCACACAAGCCCCGCTGCTCAAGGTAAGCCAGAAAATGCAGGATGTTCTCACAAGCATGGAAGGTGTGCCAGCCCAATATGCCACTGTAACATGCACAAAGAAATAGTCCAATCAACTGTACTCCCTTAATATTCAATATGAATGCTTTATTGATGAAACAAATCCATAAAGACAGCAATAGTGTGCAAGTGGACACTCAGAGGAGTGGTAACCCAAGTCACCAGTGGCCAGGCCTGCTGCAGGAGCAATGAAGGCATACCACCCCTATGATACATATCATCTTTCCCACCTGGCTGATGAAGTCTGACAAAGGGGCATCGGTGAGAGGCTTGCAGACCCACAGTTAAGCTGGAATAATGACAGCATTTATATTGTTCACTTGTGAGAAGCTTGCGATTTCACACTACTAAGACACCACGTCCTAGTGTTCTGTTGCTTCTGAACCTGGCTATTTTACCTGGTCCTTTCATCCTATTGCTGAACTGTACCCTAAAGATCCCTCTATATTTTTCAACACAACCCACTGGGTGCAGTACTGTCTCTACTTAAACCATAGAAATATTTTATTCACGTGCCAATGTCTTCAAGGGCCCCAACTTAGCCATCAGAAGATTAATGCTAAGACTTTATCCAGATAACTTTATCCTAAGGGCAGATCTGTATCTGACATTAAATCCACTACCTTAGGCCTAAACTTAGTTCCTCATTGTGAGAGTTACCAAGTGACCTAGTCCTGGCTCAGTTTGCCCTATTGGTGTCACTTGCTGCAGCTCACCTTATGAGAAGAGCTAAAGTTTATGCTGTTTATGCTGTTGAGGGGTACAGCATATGCTAGAATGTAAAAGTCATTGCATGTACCTCTGTGGATCTGGTTCTGTTTTCATTATTATGCTTTATATTGGTTGACTTTAACTTGCCAATACATCCTACTATTTTCCATAGAGTTGCGAGTCCCATTATTGTAAAGCACAAAGAAAGAAATGCTGATGGTGTCAGTGAGGATGTCAGTGAGGATGAGGCCTCAAAAAGGTTAGAACAGCAGCAGAGGACCCAAGTCAACCAGCAGCTCCTGCGGGGGTAGCGCTACACATATAATAACTGTCACTAGTCTGGGTATACTAAACTGCAAAACAAAGCCTGAATTTCAAAATATACATCATCTGTTGAATCAGTGTATATATATATATAAATATATTATAATGATAAAAATCAGTTACCTGTAAATGATCTATATATATATATATATATATAGATATATATCTATATATCTATATATATATATATATATATTTTTTTTTTAATAATTAAAAAAAAGAATCAGTATCTTTGTATTTGGAAAAAGAATTGTATTTGGCATAGACAGGTAACTGATTTTTATAATTTTTATAGAACATTAATTTTTATCTGTGGATTTTAAAAAGTAATATTGTAGAGTACCCAGTATTGCATTTCTATTTGTAACTTTGTCTTAAAGAGACCCTGTCACCAGACCAATCATTTCAACAACAATGTCTATGTGCATTTAACATATTTTTTGGCTTGGCTTTAATTATAAAAGCCTCCCTTGTACACACACCCAAAAGCCTTGAGACTGCTGCCTGACATCAACATCTTTGATGTTAGCAGGTCCAGAAACTCAGAGTTTCAAGTGAAACACTATAGTATTCCCCTTCCCTCCTCCCCAGCAGGAGGGAAGAGAAAAGGGCTATGACATTCAAGGAGGAAGAAAGGCTAAACGCCTCTCTCCCAGAAGGGCGGATGGGCTCTTTTCTTGTCAAGTTTCAATTACATTGTCCCATTCTTACCCGCTAAGAATGTAAGGGCTGATGCTTTGTCACGACAATTTTCCTCCACTTCCAAGATGGAGGCGGTTCCGCTACCTGCAATTCCTCCTGATCGTATTCTGGTCATATTCTGGCTACGGTTCGCACCAGTCTCATTTCTCCTTTGGGTGACAAAATTCTTGCCACTCAGGTCCATGCTCCTCCTGAGAAACCTTGTGACCGCTGCTTTGTCCCAGAGAGTCTCCGTACTGCCATGCTCCAAACTTTCCTTTCTCGCAAGACTGTTGGCCACCCTGGGAAGAATCAACTCTTTTGGGCCATTTCCCAACAATTCTGGTGGCCTAGTCTACGTGCTGATGTAACCGCCTTCATAGTTGCCTGTTCCGTGTGTGCTCAGAGTAAGACTCCACAACACCTTCCAGTGGGCCTCTTACAACCCATACTCAATGGAGAGAGGCCCTGGACCCACCCGTCTATGGATTTCATTGTGGAGTTACTCAACTCCCAGGGCAACACAGTTTTCCTTATGGTGGTTGACCGGTTCTCGAAAATGTCTCATTGTATTCCACTTAAGAAGTCGCCCACTTCAAAGGAACTGGCTTCCATTTTTGCTCGGGAGATCTTTCGCTTACATGGGCTACCCAAGAAGATCATCTTGGACAGGGGTAGTCAGTTTGTGTCCCAGTTCTGGCGAGCCTTTTGTGCACAGAAATTCAGCTTGTTTTCTCCTCTGCGTATCACCTGCAGTCTAATGGGGCCACAGAACAAGCCAATCAGTCCTTGGAGCAGTTCCTACGTTGCTATATTTCTGACCATCATAACAACTGGTCAGACCTCTTACCGTGGGCAGAGTTTGCTCACAATAGTGCCTTGAATTCTGCTTCCCGATTGTCCCCGTTTATGGCGAACTATGGTTTCCAACCTTCCATGTTCCTTGACTCATTTGTTCCGCAGAGTATTCCTGCATTAGAGGAGCATCTCCGTGGTCTTTTTTCCCCTTGGACACAAGTCTAGGAGGCTTTGCAACATGCTAATTGATAAGTACAGACTCTATGCTGACCGCAGACGCCTCCCTGTGCCTTCCTACCAGGCTGGGGACAGGGTCTGGCTGTCATCTCACAACCTCCGACTTCGTGTTCCCTCTCTGAAGTTTGCACCTTGGTTTATTGGGCCTTTCCGGATTTTCCGCAGGATTAACCCAGTGCCTTACATGTTAGATCTTCCTTCTAATATGCATATCTCAAATGTATTTCAAGTTTCCTTATTAAAATCTTTGGTCTGCAACCACTTTACCACCTCGTTGTCAGGTCCTCACCCCATACAGGTTGAGAACCATGAGGAGTATGAAGTATAGTCCATTGTTGACTCCCGTAGGTTCCATGGGCGCATACAGTACCTGGTGCATTGGAAAGGGTACGGTCCAGAGGAACACTCATGGGTCTCATCCTCAGACGTACATGCCCCTGTCCTCTGTGATTTCCATAGACGTTTACCCCTCAAGCCTGGTGGTCCTCTGAGGGGGAGGGGTTATTGAGGAGGAGGTACTGTCAGGGCTCGGCTCAGCCCTTCCTTCTCTGAGCTGGCCGCTCAGCTGTCGGCTAATTGCCAGCTCCTATCTCTCCACAGTCACTCACCTGTTGATGATATCCTGCACATCAGTCCTGCTTACTTAAGTCATCCAGCCCAGATGATCTCTGCCTTCACCTTGGTCACCATCACAGAGACTTTCTCCTGCGCTCCTGTTAAAGACTTGCTTGTCTGACATTCCTTCTGGCTCCAGATCCTGCTTTCTGTTCCACTACGCTGATTCCTGGCTTCCTGACTTTCTAGCTTGTTTGACTATACTTTCCGGTTACCGAACATTGGCTATGTTTTGACTACATTTGTTCTATTTGCTTTTATTAATATTAAACAAGTGGGATTTAACTGTACTTCTGTCTCGGTCTGATTCATGGTTTCTGACATGTTTCAAGATTTCCCTCAGATGAAACGGCTGTGGTAATTACTAAGGCAGTGAAACTGATCAAATCACCTGTGCAAAATAATGGAACGCCTGAAAAAATGACCTGTTGGTTGAGAAACACTGTGCTAGAAAGCTTGTGCTGTGAAAAACATCAGATTTAGGCCCCTTTTACACTAGTGGACGAATCGGGTCCGCCTGTCAGTTTTTCAGGATGACCCAGTGAGATCCTCCAGTCTCCTCTATGGAGCAGGGGGGGCAACGGACATGTTTTCCTTGATACCGGCCGACATACAATCCTATCCACTAATAACAGATGGATGGGGATCCGCCCCCCATCCGCCTGGTGGATTGGATCAAATAGCATTCAGGAGTATACAGACAAGCTGTCCGTTTACATCCAACCGCCCATAGAGGAGAGCGGACTGTGTCTTTGTTCTCTTTGCATAAGTGGAAGGGGCCTTACTGTCTGGATTACCAGATAAAAGTAGAAAAAAAGAAAACCTAAAAATGCAAACGTATACAGCCATCGCATCTAAGGATTGGTAAGTTGCAATATAATAAATGTTTGCTTTTGGGTTTTATACTTCTTTAAAGATAATATAAAAAGTGATATGGGGCACCAGAGGGACTAATTGGAAAAAAGGGAACTAAAGTGAAGAAACCTAAAAGTGGCTGCTATGTGCTGCCAGTGTCTTTCTTTCTACTCCATGTTTATTTTTAGCATCACAAATCTCCTTTTTTCAGACTTTATTTAAAAAAATGTTTTGCTGTTAAAATCTGAAAAATGTTAATAGAAATTTGTTTTCATTTTATCAGAAAAATTTTAAAAAGTGTCTTTTTCTATATATTGTCACTATAGCTTGAAATCGTAATAATTTGCTACATTTTATACTGTGATAATTTCTTCTTCATTTATTTCTATCGTCAACACAAACCAGTAGGGGATATAGATTTAAAAAAGATCTATGACATACAGAACAAAGTCTAAATAAAATGTGCACCATCTGTGTACAATGCAAGATGCCTTGTGAAGGCTGAATGCACACAGGTGTTTGCTGCATACTGCCATTCCTGCTGAACGAGGATGCATCTGTTGTGATTTATTAGTACTCACTGCAGCTTATTTTGACCTGAAACAAAGGATAACTGACCCATGCATTTGATTGCAAAACATGCTAAAAACCTGATGGAGTATAAATTTGTGTTTTATCTGTGGTTCGAGTTGTTATTGTCTATTAAATCAATGGCAGTATGAATGGTGATATCAAGGAAATAATAATGATCTTCCTTCATGGAGGTAATGGGCTATATGACCAGGATTTTCCATTTTAAAGGTTTTTGTGGTTTGTTTGTTTTTTTTGTTTTTTGTTTTTGTAGCAAAATAAAATAAGGGTAGCATGGCACAATCCAGGTACAAGTACAAAAGTTATTATGAGAGACACAGGACACCAATACCAAATAATGTAAAGGGTAGACTTTAAAGAAGACTCCAGGTATGGACGTTTTATATATAATTACATTGGTCCAGCCTCAACTAATGTAAATATAGATATACCATACCAAGCGAATGCCCCTGGAAGCTGAAAATCACTGAAGTAGGCACTGCTACTCAAGTGAACCCTGCTTGGTTCTGGATCCCTTGCTGAGCAGTTGGCCTGCTGCATTGTGAACACAGGAGGTAATCCTCTCAGCATGGGCGCCATTCAGAGAATGCTTTGCATTTTTTGAATGAATTTTTAGTGTTCTCTTAATGAATAATGAATCAGGGAATTTGCTAATGACCTTTAGAAGTCTCTAGAAGAGCCAAATAGATAATGTATGGTGGTGACATCCTTATCACACCAGGATTGAAATTCTATGGGATTGTCCAAAGCAGACTGCTAAATGGAGGTTCCCAGCAAAATGGGCAGAGGTAGGTGGGTGGAGATTAAAGAGCTGGAAATGTAAAATGAATTCCATACTCTTAAGGTATGGTGTAAAATAGGGCTGAGGAAGGGAAGAAAAAGATGGTGGGGGTTTGAAGGAAGAGAAATGACAGTGACTGAGGAGGAGTTTGGAACTGCTAGCATAACTCACCAGGATAGGTATGGAAATTTTGTTTACATAAATGAGATATGCTCATGAGAGTGAAAGGGAAACTTATGATGTTTGCTAATGTATTCTGTTCATATTCCACACATTTGAAATTGCCCAATACCAAGAACTTCTGTCCATTTTATTGAGATTATGGAGCAGTTGAAGAAAGCTGTTACACCATGACATGCCTGATGACAACTGTAGAAGCTCATGCTTTGTGTGTGGTGCAGTAAGTGTGTATGGTATAATAGTTATTAATGGTTATTTCATTGTGTCATCTGCTAAAAATCTAGTTCATATCAGAACTATGTTAGTAAGACATATACTGTTAGTACAGTACAGTATATGGTTGTTGATGCTTACTCATTTTGAGCTAACCAAATAATTTCTGGATAACTTTTTGAGTACACACAGGAACAACACTGACAGGATCTGAAAACAGCTGCAGTTTTATGGAACTAAAATGTTGCATTGGCACATGTTACACCATATGTTACTGAATTAAAATGTAATATTTGCACTAACAGAAGCAATCGCCAGCATGCAAGGGTGAATGTGAAAATGCTGGGACTGAAATCAAGGACATTGATTTATAAAACTGAAGAAAAGAAAACTAGAAAATATTCAATCATGTGAAGGAGAAAAAATTAATTTGGCTGTTTTATACAGAGTGAAATGACTGCACTATTAAACCCTTCGGATTCGCGCTATAGCCGAATGATGGCTACAGCGCAGGTCTACTTTGCCGGGAGGCCATCAATAGATGTCTTTCCCTTTGCACGCTCCCCACGCACTGTGATCCCCGCGTCAATGAGACTCGGGTGATCACAGATTGGAGTAAGGGGCCGATCCTGGCCCCTTACCACGTGATCAGCTGTCAGCCAATGACATCACGTGATGTTAACAGAAGATCGTTAATCATTTTTTTTTCTCCTCACGCTGACAAAAAAGCCAATCACCGGCTTCTGTGCAAGGGACATCGGTCCTGAAGAGGAAGAGGCGAAGCCGCCTCATCTGTGCCCACCAGTACCACCTGCCAGTGCCACCTGCCAGTGCCCACAGTGCCACAAATCAGTGCCCACCAGTGCATAAGTGCCAGCAATCAGTGCCACCTATCAATGCCCACGAGTGCCACCTACCAATGCCTACCAGTGGTGTCAATCAAGGCCTCATCAGTGCCACCTAGCAGTGCTGCCTATCAGTGTAATCTACCAGTGCCGATCAGTGCCCATCACTGCCACATATCAGTGTCCATCAGTGCCAGCTATCAGTGCCACCTATCAGTGCCACTTATTAGTGCCCTTCAGTGCCACCTATTAATGGCCTTGAGTGCCGCCCATCAGTACCACCTATCAGTGCCCACCAGTGCCACCTCATCAGTGCCCACCAGTGCCGCCTATTAGTGCCCATCAGTGCACCCTCATCAGCGTACAGCAATGAAGGAGAAAAATTACCTGTTTGCAAAATTTATTAACAAAATATAAAACGGTTTTGTTTTGTTTTTTTTAATTTTGTACTTTTTAATATTTTTAACAAAGAAAAAAAAAAACCTTACCACGTGATCAGCTGTCAGCCAATGACATCACGTGATGTTAACAGAAGATCGTTAATCATTTTTTTTCCTCCTCACGCTGACAAAAAAGCCAATCACCGGCTTCTGTGCAAGGGACATCGGTCCTGAAGAGGAAGAGGCGAAGCCGCCTCCTCTGTGCCCACCAGTACCACCTGCCAGTGCCACCTGCCAGTGCCCACAGTGCCACAAATCAGTGCCCACCAGTGCATAAGTGCCAGCAATCAGTGCCACCTATCAATGCCCATGAGTGCCACCTACCAATGCCCACCAGTGGTGTCAATCAAGGCCTCATCAGTGCCACCTAGCAGTGCTGCCTATCAGTGTAAGCTACCAGTGCCGATCAGTGCCCATCACTGCCACCCATCAGTGCCCATCACTGCCACATATCAGTGTCCATCAGTGCCAGCTATCAGTGCCACCTATCAGTGCCACTTATTAGTGCCCTTCAGTGCCACCTATTAATGGCCCTTAGTGCCGCCCATCAGTACCACCTATCAGTGCCCACCAATGCCACCTATCAGTGCCCACCAGTGCCACCTCATCAGTGCCCACCAGTGCCACCTATTAGTGCCCATCAGTGCACCCTCATCAGCGTACAGCAATGAAGGAGAAAAATTACCTGTTTGCAAAATTTATTAACAAAATATAAAACGGTTTTGTTTTGTTTTTTTTTAATTTTGGACTTTTTAATATTTTTAACAAAGAAAAAAAAAAAACCAGAGGTGATCAAATACCACCAAAAGAAAGCTCTATTTGGGGTGAAAAAATGATTAAAACTTCTTTTAGGTATAGCGTTGTTTGACGGTGCAATTGTCGTTCAAAGAGTGACAGCGCTTAAAGCTGAACATTGGTCTCGGCAGGAGGGGGGTTTAGGTGCCCAGTAAGCAAGTGGTTAATAGCAGTAATAAAACTATGATGCTAATTTACCATTAGTTATAAATATATTGTGTGCGTAAGACATTTATCTTTTCAGTAATACTATCATCCTCATAAGAAAAATCCAGTGTTTCTACTTACAATGGAACACCCACATACTTTGGAGTTTCTGCAAAGCCATTACCAAGCTCCTTAAAGTGGTGTTCCGGCCGAAATTATACTTTTTAAATAAAAATACCCCTATAATACACAAGCTTAATGTATTCTAGTATAGTTAGTCAGTAAATGAAGGTCTGTTTTGTTAGTTTATAGCAGTAGTTTGTTTTTTTATAAACTTCCAGCAGGCCGTGGCCCTCTTAAGTGTGGGCATCTGAAGCCAGACTGTATTTCTTCCTGGATCTCATCCTTGCAGATATCGCACATGCTCAGTGCAGCACAAGCAGTGTAATAGGTTTCAGGTCAGGTTTCCATAGCAACCGCAGTTTCAAAGGAAGTTGCCGCCCCTTCCCAGAAGGCATTGCAAACAGGAAATGATGCGATGGGCCGCGGCCAGGGAGGAGGAAGTGAAAAATGAATACAGCAGATATACAGTAGGTTCTGAGAAAAAAAAAATATATATCCAATTTGTTTACAGTGCACAGTTTAGTGAGAGATGCTGAAGAGTTGTAAAAGTGGGTAGAACTCCACTTTAAACAGTCCTTAGAAAAAGATAAGAACATGTCAGAACTTAAAATATACGATGCCAGACTTATTTATAAAAAAATCACTTTAATACATAGATGCTACTTGGGCCATATATATTGGTGAAAATAGAAGGCACCTGTAAATAATATCAAAACTCTTGTTACTACTTGTTGAAAGTCCATTTCCAGGAGGTAAAATAAAAACATTTCTACTTTACCCCTCCCAACAATTCCTTTAAAAAAAAAAACCCTCTCATTTATATTTACCGGTTTCTGCCATCACACTGCCCTGTCTGTTTAAGAAACGTGGATCACTGATGTTCTTCTACAGTCCAAGTTCCTCCTCACGATATCACCTTGCTGCTGCTGGAGTCTTCAGGACTCTAGGAGCACCCTGCTGATGGACTGCCGATAGGAAGTGTCCATGCAGTGTGGACATGTGAAGATGAAACCTCCCACCCCACACTCTAGAATATAGAAGATTTGGGACATGGTGAGTATTTGGGCAACTTAGGTAGATTTTTTAATACAAGTCATTAGCTGGAGGAGGGTAGTATGGGTAATATTTAGTGGGGGAGGGTTTGCCCAGAGATCAATGTAAAACACCTGTATTAAAATTTCTTGGAAGTTATGTTCAATGTAAATAAAAAGTCAAAAATCACAAACAGCAGAAACTTTTAGATGCCTGTACACCTCTACACTGTATCATTTTTATTGTGCACATTAAAACATTTCTATAAAATAATGTCTGAACTGTTTTGAGTAATATCAACATTTTTAACTATAACCTCATATTCTCATAACATGAAGTTAACAGGAAGCACCTACATGGTTAACAGAGGACGGAATTAAAATTAGACTTGAGAAACTTAACATTAATAAATCACCGGGACCAGATGGCTTGCATCCGAGGGCACTTAGGGAACTCAGTCAGGTGATTGCCAGACCGTTGCTCCTAATTTTTACAGACAGTCTATTGACTGGAATGGTACCAGCTGATTGGAGAAAAGCCAATGTAGCACCAATATTTAAAAAGGGCCCAAAAAACATCCCAGGGAATTACAGACCAGTTAGCCTAACATCAATAGTATGTAAACTCTTGGAGGGGATGATAAGGGACTATATACAAGATTTTAGTAATTAGAATGATATCATTAGCAGTAATCAGCATGGATTCATGAAGAATCGTTCTTGCCAAACCAATCTATTAACCTTCTATGAGGAGGTGGATTGCCATCTAGATAAAGGAAGGCCCGTAGACGTGGTGTATCTGGATTTTGCAAAAGCATTTGACACAGTTCCCCATAAACGTTTACTGTACAAAATAAGGTGCGTTGGCATGGACCATAGGGTGAGTACATGGATTGAAAACTGGCTACAAGGGCGTGTTCAGAGGGTGGTGATAAATGGGGAGTACTCAGAATGGTCAGGGGTGGGTAGTGGGGTTCCCCAAGGTTCTTTGCTGGGACCTATTTAATTTGTTCATAAACGACCTGGAGGACGGAATAAACAGTTCAATCTCTGTATTTGCAGACGATACTAAGCTAAGCAGGGCAATAACTTCTCCGCAGGATGTGGAAATCTTGCAAAAAGACCTGAACAAATTAATGGGGTGGGCGACTACATGGCAAATGAGGTTCAATGTAGAAAAATGTAAAATAATGCATTTGGGTGGCGAAAATATGAATGCAATCTATACACTGGGGGAGAACCTCTGGGGGAATCTAGGATGGAAAAGGACCTGGGGGACCTAGTGGATGATAGGCTCAGCAATGGCATGCAATGCCAAGCTGCTGCTAATAAAGCAAACAGAATATTGGCATGCATTAAAAGGGGGATCAACTGCAGAGATAAAATAATAATTCTCCCGCTCTACAAGACTCTGGTCCGCCCGCACCTGGAGTATGCTGTCCAGTTCTGGGCACCAGTCCTCAGGAGGGACGTACTGGAAATGGAGCGAGTACAAAGAAGGGCAACAAAGCTAATAAAGGGTCTGGAGGATCTTAGTTATGAGGAAAGGTTGCGAGCACTGAACTTATTCTCTCTGGAGAAGAGACGCTTGAGAGGGGATATGATTTCAATTTACAAATACTGTACTGGTGACCCCACAATAGGGATAAAACTTTTTCGCAGAAGAGAGTTTAATAAGACTCGTGGCCACTCATTACAATTAGAAGAAAAGAGGTTTAACCTTAAACTACGTAGAGGGTTCTTTACTGTAAGAGCGGCAAGGATGTGGAATTCCCTTCCACAGGCGGTGGTCTCAGCGGGGAGCATTGTTAGCTTCAAGAAACTATTAGATAATCACCTGAATGACCGCAATATACAGGGATATGTAATGTAATACTGACACATAATCACACACATAGGTTGGACTTGATGGACTTGTGTCTTTTTTCAACCTCACCTACTATGTAACTATGTAACTATGAAGTATAATCACAATATTGCACTGAAAAGCTTTTTTGGCTGACAAACACTACATGTCGTACATCCCATATAGAACTCACCTCTAGCTCCAGAGAAAGAACATTTTTTGAAATGCATTGGGCAATTCCATTGCAAGACTGTACAAAACTGTTCTTTACAATATTGTGATTATATGCTATGGGAATATGAGATTTTACTTGAAAATGTTGATATGACACAAAACAGGTTAGTCATCACTATAAAAATCTGAAAATAAACAATAAAAATTATATATTTTTTTAACTAATATGGTGTATCTAGTTGGTATGCCTACAAAATCCTATTCTTTGATAATATCTATTATATGTCTCTTAAGGGATGTGACATTGCACAGTCACTTCTGCATTTGCTCTGCTAGACTTACTAGCCATTAGTAAGACAAAAGAGGCATAGAAAGATGAGCTAGTCAGCATGAATCACTGGCTGTGGGTACTGGTTCCTGATTGAAATCTTACATCCACCTGATAGAATCTAGTGAATTTATATGGACTGAAGACCAAGTTGCAGCCTTGCAGATCTGAGCCATGGAGGCCTTGTGATGCACTGCCCATGAAGCACTAACTGCTCTAGTTGAGTGCGCTTTAACCTGAAAAGGAGGAATCTTTTTCTTTACACCATAAGCCTGAACAATAATCTGTCAAATTCATCTAGAGATAGTGGATTTTGACGCCGCCTGGCCCTTTTTGGGGCCTTCTGGCAGAATAAATAGACAGTCACTCTTTCGTATCTGAGCCATTCCCTGCAGATAGATTCTGACTGCTCTTACAACATCTAAAGAGTGTAACAACTCCTCCTCCGTGGACTGCAGATCTGGAAAAAAGGATGGTAGGACCAGATCTTGATTCAGATGGAATCCTGAAACCACTTTAGGCAGAAAAGTCAGGTGAGGACGCAACACCACCCTGTCTTTGTGAATAATCAAATATGGCTCTTTACAAGAAAGAGCTGCTAACTCCGATACCCTTCTAGCCGAGGATATGGCTACCAGAAAAAACAACGTCTTTGTCAAAAGAACTAAAGAAGCATGGTGCAAAGGTTCAAAAGGTTGTTCCTGTAAAACAGACAAAACCAAATTCAAATCCCATGGGCACACAGGAGGCCTAACTGGCGGATTCAAGCGTAGTGCCCCCTGAACAAAGGCCCAGACCAGGGAATGAGAGGCAAGTGGTTTTTGAAAGAATACCGACAAGGCCGAGATCTGGCCCTTGATAGTGCTCAAGGCCAGCTTCATTTCTACGCCTAATTGAAGAAAGGCTAGAATCCTGCTAATGGCATACTTTCTAGTATGCCACCCCCTGGAAACATATGCCTTTCAGATTCTGTAGTAGATGAGCCTGGAAACCGGCTTCCTAGCATTAACTAGGGTGGACAGGACTGGCCCTGAAAGGCCACAACACTTCACAAAGTGGGTCTCAACTGCCAAACCATCAAATTCAGACTTCGTAAGGCAGGATGTAATATTGGACCCTGTGAGAGTAGATCTGGGTGCAGCGGGAGAACCCAAGGTCTTCCTTCTGCCATCTTTATGATCTCTGCATACCAAGGTCGCCTGGGCCAAGCCGGAGCCACCATAGCTTTCCTTCCCTTTTGACTCTCTGAAGGAATCGTGGGAGAAGCGGAACTGGAGGGAACGCATAGATCAGAGAGTACTGATCCCATGGAATCGTTAAGGCATCTGACCCTTGTGCTAGTGGATCCTTTGTTCTTGACACAAAGTTGTCCAGTTACTTGTTGAACCTGGAAGCCAACAGGTCTACATCCGGGGTACCCCATTTTCGACATATGGCATGAAATATGTTGGGGTGTAGAGATGATTCTCCTGGGCACAGCTGCTGGCGGCTTAGGAAATCCGCCTGCCAATTTTCTACCCCTGAAATGAAGACCACAGACAGGCAAGGAACATGCCTCTCTACCCACAAAAAAAATGTGATTCACCTCTTTTTGGGCATCCAGACTCCTGGTGCCCCCTTGGTGATTGATATAGGCCACTGCCATAGCATTGTTGGTCTGTATCCGGACAGGACAATCCTGCAACCTGCAAGTCCAGACCCTGAGGGCTAGACAAATTGGCCGAATCTCCAGAATGTTGATGGGCAAGAACCTTTCGGCTCTGGACTATCTTTCCTGGGTTGAAGCTTCTTCCAGAACCGCTCCCCAGCCTATTAGGCTGGCATCTGTGTTTACGACTTTCCAAGTAACTGGAACAAAGGATTTTCCTTTCAGTAGATTCTTGGTCAGCAACCACCAATTGAGGCTCTGGCATTCCCATGGTGATAGGCACATTGGAAGATCCAAGGCTTGTACTCTTTTGTTCCAGGCAGAGAGGATGCTGCTCTGCAAAAGCCTTGAGTGAAACTGGGCATAAGGAACAGCCTCGGAAGAGGCCACCATTTTTCCTAATAGTCTCATACATAGTCGAATGGAGGGATTTTTTCTTGCTATGACTACCCGGACCAAATTCTTTATGGCTTTGGCTTTTGACCTGGGTAAAAATACTCTGCTTTGGACTGTGTCTATGACAATGCCCAAATACTCCAGACTTTTTAGGGGCTGTAAGGAAGATTGTTTTAGATTGAGGATCCAGCCTAGGTGCTCTAAGTACTCTACTGTGCTGAGCACACTGCGGTCTAAGCGTGCCACGGACTGTTCTACGAGTAGCAAATCGTCCAGATAAGCTGTCACTGTTATGCCCTGAGCCCCTAGTTTTGCCAGGGGCGGGGCTAGAATTTTCGTGAACACTCGAGGTCCTGTAGCAAGGCCGAAAGGTAGGGCCATGAATTGGAAGTGGTAGTGATCCACCACAAACCTTAGAATTCTTTGGTGAGCGGGAAATATTGGCACATGTAAATATGCATCCTTGATGTCTATTGATGCCAAGAATTCTCCCCCCTGAAGGGTGGAAACTACTGAGTGGATTGACTCCATGCGGAAAGAACGAATGTCTAAAAACTGATTCAGGTCTTTTAGATCTAGAATAGGTCTGACACCCCCATTCGGTTTTGGAACCATAAAGATGTTTGAGTAGAACCCTGAGCCTTGCTCTTCTGGGGTCATTTCTATAATTACCCCTTGGGATAGTAGACGTTCTAAGGTCAGAAACAAGGGTCTCCTTTTTTCTGGATCTTTGAAGACTCTTGACCTTAGGAAACGAGATGGCAGAAACTCCCGGAACTCCAGTTTGTAGCCCAGAGACACTGTGGAGGCTACCCATTTGTCCTCAATCTCTTCCCGCCAGGCACCTGCAAACTTCAGCAGCCTTCCCCCCACTCCGCCGAACGGGGGGCGCCTCTTCATAGGGAGGATTTGGAGTTCTGTTTAACAGATCTTGGACCCCAAGACTTCATTTGCCCTTGGGCTTGGCCTTGGACCTTTCCCCTAGTATTGGACCAGGGAGTCCGTCGCCACTGCCTGGAGGTCGAGGCTCCAGGGGCTGGGGAAAGGGAATGTCTAAATGAGGGATGTTTATTCTTCTCTTTAACCGGTAACAATGTGGTTTTACCCCCGGTAATCTTCTGGATATATTTGTCCAGATTATCCCAAAACAGGCGTTCCCCATAAAACGGGAACCCAGTCAAATATCTTTTGCATGAAGCCTCAGCTGCCCAATGCTTAAGCCAAAGGGACCTGCGCATGTGTACCAACAGGAGAGTAAGCTTGCTGAACAGAATCCATAATGGCATCTACCGCAAAACACAGGACCTTAAGGAAGGTCTGCATAAACCTCGACCTACTCAGTGGAAAGGAGGTTAAGCACCTGCTTCATTTGCCTTGAGGAACTGGCACATGCTGATTGCTGCGACCGCAGGCTGGACCACAGCGCCAGCCATAGAAAAGGAGGTTTTAAACAACGTTTCCAGCTTTTTATCAGTTGGATCTTTGAACTCCTGAGCATTGTCCACAGGACATGTCAGGTTTTTTTTTCACACAGGAAATAGCCGCATCTATTGCTGGCACCCCCCATTTCTTGGTGAACTTTTCCTCCACCAGATAAAGCATGGAAAACCTCTTAGGAGGAGAAAATAGTTTATCTGGGTGACCCCAGTCATCATACAACAATTTCTCCAGCAAGGGATGAATTGGGGAGGTGTATGCAGCCTGTGGGGATTTCCCAAAGAGGGAAACAGAGGATATGGCAGCCTCAGCAGAGGGAAATCTGTATGTGGTACACACCAACTCAGTATAATATTGCACCTGCACCTTGAGGGCTGAGAAGCAGAAGAGACCTTCTCCTCTTCCCCTGAATCGTCCGACTGCTCCTGATCCCCATCCCCAGATAGGGATAATTTTTTTTTATCAGAATGCTCATCTGATAGGGAACCCAGAGCAGAGGAAGGGGATCTTGCCTTTTTCTGCTACTCCTTAAGGAAGCTGTGATAATAGTAGTAATCCTTCCTTCTAAACCAGTGGTTCTCAACTCCTGTCCTCAGGACCCACTAACAGGCCAGATTTTAAGTATTACCTTGGGGAGATGCAGACTAGAATACTGCAATCACTGAGCAGCAAATGATATCACCTGTGATGTATTTCAGTCATCTTGCAAACCTGGCCTGTTAGTGGGTCCTGAGGACAGGAGTTGAGAACCACTGTTCTAAACCATCCAGTGCAGCCTTAATAGTGTCTTCAGTGACATATACAGGGACTGTAACATTGGGAGAGGCTGCAAAGCCTGACAGGGGCACAGACTCATCCTGTGAGGCTGCCTCCAGTCTTTCAGGGGGGATGGAATCCTGCAGGCATGTCCAGAACCCCTAGATCTAGGCGGTTATTTCTTAGTTTTTTACCTCCCCCCTGAAGCCCTCATATGAGGAGACATAGTCCTAAGCTGCAAAGCAGAGGTACTAGTACAAATGCAATCACTGTTGTGCCTTAGTCTTACAATATAAACATTAGCTCAGT
The DNA here is from genome assembly GCA_037952925.1 of Lithobates clamitans. NCBI lineage: Eukaryota > Metazoa > Chordata > Amphibia > Anura > Ranidae > Lithobates > Lithobates clamitans. The sequence continues at coordinate 2,330,700 of JBBGZY010000404.1, read as the reverse complement.
CTGCACAACCTGATGCCGAGTAGGTGTCTTAGGTATGCCTGGATCTGAATCCACTGAGATGCTTACTGCCCACAGCTCTGTGTCCCACTGCTTACAGGAGCTCTGGCGTACTGGGCTTTAAACATAGCCACTTTGTGCCTGCGCACTGATGCGCCATGCCGCAACCACCACCCCTCCTTCCCCACCGAAAACCGCCGTAAAAGTGTGTCCCTTGTGCGTGCACGTGTAGGACTGTCATGGCGGCGGCCGGGGGCGAGGGGGGAGAAAGTTGACCACCTGAGGACTGCGCAGGACCCCCGGACTGCGTGGGATCAACCCTTTCAGATTATATGGCAGAGCCTGCAGCGGAGGAGGTAAGTGGCTTCCCAAACCAGCTTCACTGAGCGTGTATCCTGGATGGCATGTAAGTATACACCAGGTATGTCTCTTACTCCCTCTAGTGACGGAAACCAGGTAAGACATGCAAACTACTCAAAGAAGATAATACATTTGTGTATGTTGTCTTCACTTACCTTATCCCCGCCGCAGGAACTGCTGAGAACAGACCGGTCCAACCTTCACCCATCATGGCGGGTAGCGTTGTGCCAACCTTCAGGGTTCTGGGTTCCTACTCACAGGATCCTCTTCCCTGGACCTGTAGAAGACTCTGCCAGGAAAACTTTTTGCGCAACTTAATTTTGTGCACCAAGGAGCTGGATCCCAGAGCCCAGTCCTCAAAGAGAGACATTACAGACAAAACCTCGTTTCTTCTTTCACGAGGCCCGGGTACCATCCATCTTAGGCTTATTTATTGGTCCGAGGCAAGGGTCCGGTTGTATAGCTCCTAGGCCCCCCAGAAACTATCAAGCAGAGGTTTCTTCTTAGCACATCTTTAACGTGACCAACCACCTTAGACACTGGCGAACAAACTGAGGTACTCTCCATTTGGGAGGGGTTATATAGGGGAGGAACTCACCTTGTAATTAGGGTTGCCAGTGTCCAATCACCTGATAGTGACTAGTGATCTAACCCACTAAATAATTATTAAAGTCTCTGTGTATCATGATGTATGAACAAGAAAGAGAAGTTTACAAGACAGCAATTATTTCACTCAGCTACAGATAGCACATTTGTGCATGTGGTGAATTTTATCAGGCCTATTTATAAAGAGAGGCTAACTAACTGCTTTGCTCTTAGCCCTTGTTACACATGCTTGGAATGTCTACAGTATAAAAAAATATATATATAATAATAAAAAGAAGGGATAAAAAGTGGCAAGAAAGAGTGGAAAAAAGTGAAAAAGAGAAACTGAGCTATACAATTAAAAAAAAAAAATTAAAAAGGGAATACTTTCAGAAAAAAATCTTCTTTAGCGTTCTCCTGTTGAATTTAACTCCAGGTTAAATGTGAAGTGGAAAATATTTATGAACTGGCTAAATCAATTTGAAAATAGATGCTAAATTTTTTCACCTTTATAAAAATAAGACCAAAACTAGTGCAAAGATCACTCAACTTTCCTAGAAATAGGTGCAACTTTCAAAATGAAAATTGTCCATAATTATAAATATCAATCTGGTGTTTTAAGCCCCAATGTGTGAAAATCCCCAAAAAATGAATTACTGATTTTGACTTGGTTTTTTTTGCCGTCTGTGTCCTCACTGGGCGCAATTTCCCTCACTTCTTGCCCTAAGCCATTTTCACATTTATGGCATCCGTTCTCTGTATATTTCTGTGGAAAATTCACTAGACGCTGGTGAAAGGGGACTTCCCTCTAGAAAAGATACACAGGTCACAGCAATACCCTGGGAGTCACTGAAAGTGACACAGGCAAAGAAAAATTACACTCTACTGCATAAAAACACTTTGTGGCCATATATTACTAGTGAAGTGGAGAAATCAACCAAAATGTTTCTATTAGGTGTATTTAATAGGGCACTACTAGGTGTAGTTATAAATAGATGAAGAATTTAAACCAATTAGATTTCCTCTTACAGAAATCGCACTAGTGAAAAATGAATGGTAATGGTTTGTTATAAATTGCTATTTTTTGCCCTAGGATAGGCCAAATAAATTTACACAAAAAAGTGCTGATATTTACTTAGCCTATAAAAAAAATCATAAGCATATTGCTTCCAATGAGATACATTTAGAATAATAAATTTTCAAATGCTGTCTGTCACTGGGTTGCTGAAATGCATATCTAAAAGGAATAAGCTAGAGTCTGAGGCTCACTGTATGTAGGCGTGCTACTCAGACAAATGCTCTAATGGGAAATCAGACAAGCTCAAGAGATTGCAGGGTCTTTCAGGCTGTGTGTTGACTGGATTATCAGGAGCTTAGTCATTTGAGGCACTGAGTTTATTGTGAGCAGGGGAAGGTGAGAGAAGGTGTTAATGTAACACCTCATCAGAACTGTAAAAGAGTTGGTGTTTATAGGTTACCACAGTGAGTCATAAATCCAGAGTATTCATTAAACTCACTTTCCTGCTTATGAGGACTAGAATATGCTTATATTACCTATATACTGATTTTCAGACTTTTGTATAACAGTTCAGAAATGACTATACAGAGAGAAATAAGAAATACAGCATAAAGAGCCTATCTAACATTAATAGTGAGTATGATCTTTAATCATTTTATGTATATCTAACATGAAAAATGCAATGTCCTGTCTTTTTGACATTCCAAGAATTTTTACATAACCAGCATTTGACTATTGAAAGCACAGACATCCAAACACCTTGAAAGTAACATTTAGATTAGGTTAGACTACAACCATTAGTTGCTTTGTATCCTCCAAGGGATGCTCACAAATTATACCGAATGCATTGTGCAGGAGAAAGTGGAGCATTGCACACAGGGATGAGCCCGATGTTCGAGTTGAACGTAAGTTCGGCTTGAACATTGAGTGTTCGCTTGATCGCCAAACAGCGAACAATATGCGGTGTTCGCGGCAAATTTGAAAGCCGCCGGAACACTGTTAAAGTCTATAGGACACGAACATGAAAAATCAAAAGTGCTCATTTTAAAGGCTTATATGCAAGTTATTGTTGTAAAAAGTGTTTGGGGACCCGGGTCCTGCCCCAGGGGACATGTATCAATGCAAACATTTTTTTTAAAAACTGAAGTTATTTCGGGAGCAGTGATTTTTTTAATGCTTAAAGTGAAACAATAAAAATGAAATAGTTCTTTAACCTCTTCAGATCCGGGCTATTGCCAAATGACGGCAACAGCGCGGATCTACATTACCGGGACAACGTCTATTGACGTTGTCCCCTTTCCTCGTTCCCAGCGCGCTCTCATGAGCGCGCCTAGAGGAAAATCTGTGTTGGCCGTGTCCCTTGGACACAGCCAATCACCGATCGCTGTAAACGGCCAATCACAATGGCCGTTTACAGCGCGATCGCCGTGGCCAATGAGAGATGATCTTAAATGTAAACAATTGAGATCATCTCTCATTGCCGGCTTTCTCCTCACACAGAGACAGCGTGTGAGGAGAGAGAGATTCTGTGAGTCAATTTTTATGGTAAAAAAGAGAAAGTGTGCCCAAAAAGTGCCCAACAGTGCCCACAGTGACATCTATCTAGTGCCATCTGTGCCCACCTGTGCGCATCAGTGCCCACTTGTGCCATCAGTGCATCATCTGTGCCATCAGTGCCCATCTCAACAGTGTCCATCTGTACCAATCAGTGCCCATCTGTGCCACCTCATCAGTGCACATCTGTGCAATCAATCAGTGCACATCTGTGCCGCCTCATCAGTGCCCATCTGTGCCGCCTCATCAGTGGCCATCTGTGCTGCCTCATCAGTGCCCATCTGTGCTGCCTCATCAGTGCCCATCTGTGCCACCTCACCAGTGCCACATCAGTGCATATCTGTGCCCACCTGTGCAGCCTCATTAGTGCACATCTGTGCAATCAATCAGTGCACATCTGTGCTGCTTCCTCAGTGCCCATCTGTGCTGCCTCAGTGCCCATCTGTGCCACCTCATCAGTGCCCATCTGTGCTGCCTCATCAGTGCCCATCTGTGCCACCTCACCAGTGCCACATCAGTGCATATCTGTGCCCACCTGTGCTGCCTCATTAGTGCACATCTGTGCAATCAATCAGTGCACATCTGTGCTTCTTCCTCAGTGCCCATCTGTGCTGCCTCAATGCCCATCTGTGCCACCTCATCAGTGCCCATCTGTGCCGCCTCATCAGTACCCATCTGTGCCGCATCATCAGTGCCCATATGTGCGATCAGTGCCCATCTGTGCCGCCTCATCATTGCACATCTGTGCCATCAATCAGTGCACATCAGTGCTCATCTGTGCTCATTAGTGCCACCTCATCAGTGCAGGCTTAGCACACACCTGTGCAATCTCATAACCACCACCAGCCATGTCCAAAAAAAACTTTTCTGCCGAGGAGGCATACCAAATTCTTTCCATGGCCGACGAGAGCAACGGGGAGCTCTCTTTTTCGGATTCTGAGTCTGACGTAAATTATGAGCCAGTCCTCAGTAGTGGAACACTAACAGACTCAGAGGAGGAAGAAACTCAGAAACTCAGCCCGCCAAGCGAAGGCATTCTGGTGAGGAGGCAGTGGCATCCACCAGCACCGCAGTGGCATCCACTAGCACCGCAGTGCCATCCATCAGCACTGCAGCGCCATCCACCAGCACCGCAGTGCCATCCACCAGCACTGCAGTGCCTTCCACCAGCACTGCAGTACCTCGGCAAGAAAGGCCAAGTACCAGTGGGGTGTCACCTCAGCCCCAAAGGGTTAGGTCCCATGCCAGCCTTCCCTATGCCCTTCAGAACCCCTTGTGGCTCCCTCCTAATTCAGGAGAAGCTAGCGTTCCCCCTTTCACTGCCCAGCCAGGAGTCCAGGTGGACACAGAGACTTTTACCCCAATTAATTTTTTTAATTTAATTTTTACGGAGGACATGTTGACGTCAATTGTGGCCCAGTGCAACCTGTATGCACAGCAATTTATTTTGGAAAATCCCACATCATATTACGCCCGTTCCTACGAGTGGGGAGATCTGACAGTGGAGGAGTTCAAGGTTTTTTTGGGCCTCACATTTAATATGGGACTCACCAAAAAAAATGAATTCCGTTCCTATTGGTCAACCCACCCCATCCACCACATGCCGCTCTTCTCCGCGGTATCGTCCAGAACCAGGTATCTGATGATAATGAGGTTCTTACATTTCAGTGACAATACCCAGTGCCCTCCCTGAAATGATCCAAATTATGACAGGCTTTACAAAATTCGGCCAATATTAAATTATTTTTCTGAAGTATTCCCCCAGCTGTTCACCCCGGACCAACACATATGTGTGGATGAGTCCCTTGTTAAATTTAGCGGCAGGCATAAAATCAAGCAAATTATCCCCAGCAAAAGGGCCCGCTATGGGGTGAAGGTGTACAAATTATGTGACCGAGCCACAGGGTACACATATTCCTTCTTAGTGTCCACAACCTTCACCGGAAGAAGACGCCAGCATGTGGCACCGTAAAAAAGAATCGGAAGGGCTTTCCTCAAAGTCTTGTTAATAAGAAGTTGAGAAAAGGAGAAACGGCAAGTCTGCGTAACAAAGAGATTCTGGCAGTGAAGTGGAGGGACAGAAGGGATATATACATGTTGTCCTCCATCCACAATAACACCTATGTGGGAATCCCCAGAAAGAATGGCCCCATCCAAAAACCAACATGCATCCATGAATACAATTTGTTTATGGGGGGAGTCGACTTCAACGATCAAATGTTGGAACCATGCCTTGCCACAAGACGGACATACCATTGGTACAAAAAAGTAGCAATTTATTTTTTTCAATTGGCCATATTCAATTCCTATATCATTTACCGCAACTCCACCCAAAACCCCCAACCCTTCCTTGGCTACCAGGAGGAAATTTACACTGCCCTTATATTCCCGAACGGCCCACCAGAAAACATCCGATCAGATGTTGTTAGTCGACTCTCCGAACGCCACTTTCCAGATAAACTCCCCCCCAAACCAACAGGCCATAGGTGAATGTTTCTGCATAGGTGAATGTTTCCGCCGTTACCGTACTTCACTAAATTATTAGTGAAGTATGGCAAACGTAATCCTCAGTTCCTGCCTTCACACCCCTTATGCCACTGCCTGCTCTGTAACTGACCCTGGCTTGTTATTCGACCACGCTTCTGCCTGCCGATTTTGTACATACCGCTGCCTGATCTGGAACTGACCCTGGACTGTTATTCGACCATGCTTCTGCCTAACGATTCTGTACATACCTCTGCCTGTTCTGGAACTGACCTTGGACTGTTTGACCATGCCTCTTGCCTGCCTCTTGTACTGATCTTGCACCCTGCAACTGGATGAGTGGGATTCAACACAGGGGTCTCACATATGTGAGGGGCTCCAGAATAGTTTTTCTGGATGAAGAAAACAATTTTCTTTGTTTTCTCATTCCTAGATTAGGGTCTGGAGATTCAGAGGCTTCAAAGAGATTTGGGTGGGAGAAGCCTCTACTCCTGTCCCCATTCTGTCCTGAACGAGGCCCTACTTCTGCCTGCTGCCTGTAGGACTTACTGCCGTCATGCCTCTGTTTGTCGCACTGACCACAGCACATGAACCATGTTCCTGCCTACTACCAAGACCAATATTTTGGCACTGCTGACAATCTCTGCCTGCACTGACCCTGGACGGTATATGGACAGTATCCCTGCCTGCTGCCTGTACTGACTATGGACATTATTCCTGCCTGCTGCCTGAAAAATTGTGTTCGCTGTTGCTGACCAAGTCCCCGACCGCTGCCTGGACCAGTGCTATCCTCCTGTGGACAACTGTACTACTAAAACCACTTGTAATCTTTTGTTTACCCTTTGCTCAGCATAATGTATTTTGAGGTGTCATTCTTGGTATGTGCATGCTATGTGTCCCTGCAACACCTGACTGTGTTCCTTGCATGTTGGATCTCTGTATGTGGCCAGGCTGTGCAAAGGTCTCACACATGTGGTATTGCCATACTCAGAAGGAGTGGCAGAATGTATTTTGGGGTGTTATTTTTGCTATGTAAATGCTATGTGTTGGAAATATCTTATAAACGGACAACTTTGTGTAAAAAAAAATGCGTTTTTAATTTTTTCCATATTTTCCACAAACTTCTGGAAAAAAATGAACCGCTCAAAAGACTCATTATGCCTCATAGATTATACGTTGGGGTGTTAGCTTTCCAAAATGTGGTCATTTTGTGGGCGTTTCCATTGTCCTGGTGCTCCAGGGCCTTCAAAAGTGTAATAGGTGGGTGAGAAATGAAATGTGTAATTTATGCTCCTAGAACACCTGAAGGTGCTACTTCAATGTTAGGCCTCTGTATGTGGTCAGGCTGTGTAAATGTCTTACACATGTGGTATTGTTATACTCAGGAGGAGTAGCAGATAGTATTTTGGGGTATTATTTTTGCTATGTAAATGCTATGTGTTGGAAATATCTTATAAATGGACAACTTTGTGTAAAAAAAATGCGTTTTCATTTTTTTCCACATTTTCCAAAAACTTCTGGAAAAAAATGAACCGTTCAAAAGACTCATTATGCCTCATAGATTTTACGTTGGGGTGTTAGCTGTCCAAAATTTGGTCATTTTGTGGGCGTTTCCATTGTCCTGGTGCTCCAGGGCCTTCAAAAGTGTAATAGGTGGGTGAGAAATGAGAAGTGTAATTTATGCTCCTAGAACACCTGAAGGTGCTACTTCAATGTTAGGCCTCTGTATGTGGTCAGGCTGTGTCAAAATCTCACACATGTAGTATCGTTTTACTCAGGAGGAGTAGTAGAATGTATTTCAGGGTGTTATTTTTGCTATGTAAATGCTATGTGTTGGAAATATCTTATAAAAGGACAACTTTGTGTAAAAAAAAAATGCGTTTTCATTTTTTTCCACATTTTCCAAAAACTTCTGGAAAAAAATGAACCATTCAAAAGACTCATTATGCCTCATAGATTATACGTTGGGGTGTGTCCTTTCCAAAATGGGGTCATTATGTGGGCGTTTCCATTGTCCTGGTGCTCCAGGGCCTTCAAAATTGTAATAGGTGGGTGAGAAATGAGATGTGTAATTTATGCTCCTAGAACACCTGAAGGTGCTACTTCAATGTTAGGCCTCTGTATGTGGTCAGACTGTGTAAAAGTCTCACACATGTGGTATCGTTTTACTCAGGAGGAGTAGCAGAATGTATTTTGGGGTGTTATTTTTGCTATGTAAATGCTATGTGTTAGAAATATCTTATAAACGGAAAACTTTGTGTAAAAAAAAATGTGTTTTAATTTTTTTCCACATTTTACAAAAACTTCTGGAAAAAAATGAACCGTTCAAAAGACTCATCATGCCTCATAGATTATACGTTGGGGTGTTAGCTTTCCAAAATGGGGTCATTTTGTGGGCGTTTCCATTGTCCTGTTGCTCTAGGACCTTCAAAAGTGTAATAGGTAGTCAACAAGTTAGATGGGTAATTTAGGCTCCTTGAACACCTGATGATGCTCCCTGCATGTTGGGCCTCTGTATGTGGCCAGTTAGTGAAAAAGTCCCACACATGTGGTATTGTAATACTCAGGAGGAGTAGCCGAATGTATTTTGGGGTGTCATTTGTGGTATGCACATTCCATGTGAGAGAAATAAGCTATTACAATGACAATTTCCTGAAAAAATATAGAAAATAAAATAAAATCTTAATTTGCAAAGAATTGTGGGAAAAAATGACAACTTCAAATAACTTACCATGCCTCTTACTAAATACCCTGGAATGTCTACTTTCCAAAAAGGGGTCATTTGGGGGGGCATTTGTACTTTCCTGGCTTGTTAGGGTCTCAAGAAATGAGATGGGCCTCAGTACATCAGATGTGATATTTTTTTTATGATTTGCACCATAACTTGTAGACTCTATAAATTTCACACAGACCACATTATATCCACTAATTAGTTTTTTTTTACCAAAGATATGTAGCAGTATAAATTGTGGCCAACATTTATGAGGAAAAAATCGCTAATTTGCAAAATTTTATCACAGAAACGAAGAAAAAAGCATTTTTTTTCAAAATGTTCTGTCTTTTTTCATTTATAGCGCAAAAAAATAAAAAACCCAGAGGTGATCAAATACCACCAAATGAAAGCTCTATTTGTATGAAAAAATGGACAAAAAAAATCATTTGGGTACAGTGTTGCATGACTGATTAATTGTCATTCAAAATGTGAGAGCACTGAAAGCTGAAAATTGGTCTGGGCAAGAGGGGGGTTTAAGTGCCCAGTAAGCAAGTGGTTAAATATTGTGCCTTGGGGGTGTCTATAGTATGCCTGCAAAGTGGCGCATTTTTCCCATGTTTAGAACAGTACCACAGCAAAATGACATTTCTAAAGGAAAAATTGTCATTTAAAACTGATCACGGCTGTAATGAATTGTCGGATCTTGGCAATATAGATAAAGCTTTGTGTTAGGAACTTTTAAAGACTTTTGTCATAGGAGACAGCATTCCTGCACATGCAGATGTGGCATCTTGCTGGATGCCTTTCCCTGCATGGCTGTCCTCCTATCGAAGTCTCGGAGTCTGCCAATTGAACTTGAAACTACCTAAGGGTGTCCTTGCCCTAACCCTCTTTCCCCCAAAAGTTTGTTAAGACAAATTGTTAGGTACCTGGTAGTAGAGCCTGACTTGTAGGAGAAGACCTCTCATACAACGCTGGTTCAGGAGCCACTGGAGTGGGAACAGTGGTCTCCTGAGCACAGTGGGGTAGGAGTGCCTGTAGAGCAGAGTCTCTGATGCTGAAGTGATGAGAGATCCCACAGGGATGGCTGGACTGCAGATCAGGTGGAGACTGGAGGCAGCAGGCTGGAACACTTGGAGATGCAGAGATCACTGGAGCTGAAGCTGAAGGTGCAACAGCTAGGACAACAGCAGGCACAAGCAGGGTCAGACGGTCTGGGTCAGCAGGGATATGAGACAGGCAAAACAGCAGGCAGAGGCAGAGTCGGTAGGCAGGCAGAGATCGGCAATGGTATCAGGCAGGCAGTAGAAGAGTAGTCAGGCAGGCCCGGGTCGGATTGGAGCGGGGCAGATGGTCAGACAAGCCGGGTCAGATGGGTAACAAACAATCAGGTTCAAGTTAACAAGAATCACGAAGCTGAGACGAAGCAGCAATGTGCCAGAGGCACAGGGGAACTTTTATGTGCACTTTAGCGCCAAACCGGCGCTATCGCGAACGCGCGCACGCGCGTGCCCAAGCGCCATGTACCCGCGCGCGCCCTAGCGCCGCGCTGATGCCTGGGAACAACAGGAACTTGCTGAAATGTGCGTAATGGAGCGCGCCGGCACCAACGCCCAGGTCCGGCGCCAATGGTACCCTGACATTGCCCCCCCCAAGCAGGTTTGAGCAAAGACACATGAAACACGGGGTGTATCTTAAGAGAGTCAGGCAAAGTCAGTTCATACGAAACTTCATTGATCTTTCTTTTAACCGGAAAAGGTCCCATAAACCTAGGTGCCAACTTCTTAGAAGGACATGCTAGTTTGATATTACTTGTAGAAAGCAATACCTGATCGCCAAGCTGAAGCTTCAATTCCTCTCTTCTCTTCCGGTCAAAGATCCTCTTGCTGTCCGCCTGAGCCTTGGATACTGCTTCCTGCAACATCTGGTTGTTATGATTGATGAAGTCTACCGTACTCCGTACTGCCGGGACTGAGGACTCTGGGAGGAAATCGGGTAAAAAGGTTAGATGGAAACCATAATTAGCGAAAAAGGGGGATTGACCGGTGGCTGAATGTTTGGCATTGTTGTAGGCAAATTCTGCCAAAGGCAGCAAGGATACCCAATCGTCCTGTGAGAAGGAAGTAAAACATCTGATATACTGTTCAAGAGTCTGATTGGTCCTCTCCGTCTGACCATTGGTCTGAGGGTGATAGGCCGAAGACAAGGCCAGTTTGATTTTTAAAGACTCACACAGGGCTCTCCAGAAACGTGAGGTAAATTGTTTACAGGGATTCCGTGAAGTCTAATGATCTCCTTAATGAAGATGTGAGCCATTTCAATAGCTGACGGAGTTCCTCTTAATGGAAGAAAATGGGCCATCTTGGTGAAACGGTCTACTACCACAAAGATAGCAGAACACCCCTCAGAACATGTAAGCTCTACAATAAAATCCATGGATATCATTTTCCAGGGCCTATCGGGTACCGGTAAAGGTTTCAACAGGCCCCAAGCTCGACTCCTGGAAGTTTTATTCTGGTTACAGATAGGGCAGGAGCTGACATACTTCTCGCAAAATTCCTTTAAATTGGGCCACCAGAAGGTACGCTGTACCAATTCCAGGGTTTTACGAACCCCAAAGTGACCTGCCAGTGGGTGATCGTGAAGGAGTGCCAAGACCTTGACCCGAACCTCCTCAGGAACAAAAATTTGACTCCCTCTCCAGAACAGTCCGTCCTTGTTGCTTAAGGTAATCCCTGTGGGTCTAGTTGATTCAGAGGATGCTTCCTTAATCTGAGAGAGAAGATCAGTTTTTATGAGCAGAAAATTGTTTGCAGGTAAAATGGTGTCTGGAACAGATAAGTCCTTTGGGTTGTCATGCATTCGTGATAATGCGTCTGGTTTGATATTTCTTGAACCTGGCCGATAAGTAATGTGGAAGGAAAAACGTGAGAAAAACAGCGCCCAGCAGGCTTGTCGAGGTTTTAGTCTTTTAGCAGATCGTAAATATTCCAAATTTTTGTGATCAGTATAAATTAGTACTGGATGCACAGCCCCCTCCAACAGGTACCTCCACTCCTCTAATGCAGTCTTGATGGCAAGATGCTCCAGATCACCAACATCATAGTTCCTCTCCGCAGGGGAACGTTTTCGGGAGAAGAACCTCACAGGATGCATAGCGTCTTTACTGCCCTTTCGTTGCGAGAGTATCGCACCGACCGCTATCTCTGAAGCGTCCACTTCTAAAATGAATGGCAAAGATGGTTCAGGGTGACTGAGGATAGGTGCTGAGGTGAATAGTCTCTTGAGGTTCTCAAAAGCCTTTTGGGCTAGGTGATTCCAGGAAAAACGAGTATTCTGTTTGGTCAGTTGTGTGATTGGTGCGATTATTGCAGAAAACCCCTTGATAAACTTCCTGTAAAAGTTTGCGAACCCGAAGAATCGTTGAACCCCCTTCTTGTCCAGGGGTACCGGCCAGTCCAGAACGGCAGAAACCTTCTGTGGGTCCATCCTAATGCCAGTTGAGGAGATTATCAAGCCCAAGAATTGAATGCTTTGCTGTTCAAACTCGCATTTCTCCGTTTTTGCATAAAGTCTGTGTACGCGGAGACGACCCAACACTTGGCAAACATGTTTTCGATGGAGATCCAGGGATTCTGAAAAGATCAAAATATCGTCTAGATATGCGATCACAAACAGATCTAGGAAGTCTCTAAGCACATCATTAATTAGGTGTTGAAAGGTCGCAGGGGCATTGCAGAGTCCAAAAGGCATGACTAAATATTCATAATGCCCGAATCGGCTCCGAAAAGCTGTTTTCCACTCATGCCCAGCCCGAATGCGGATCAGATTATAGGCCCCTCTTAGATCAAGCTTAGTAAAAATGACGGCAGTCCTTAATTTCTGGAACAGTTCGGGTATCAAAGGTGTCAAATTGTAGTGGATAATGGCAGGGTCTCTTGTGTCACTTGTCCAGATCTGATACGGGAGCCATCGGCTAGAAAAACAGAAAGTCCATGAGCTTTAGTCCGTAAAGGGATGTTGTGCAGATTGGCAAAGTTTAAGTCTATAAAGCAGCTGCATGCCCCGGAGTCAATAATTGCGTTGACTTGGAGTGTCCTTTCTTGAAGCTGTAACGAGAGAGGAATGGCAAGATGGGTAGAATTTGTAGATAAGGCAGAGAGATTGGTAAATATAGGAGATGGACACTTACTTATTCTGACTGGGCAATTATGGACATAATGCCCGGTTCTTCCACAGTAAAGACACAGATTTAATTGCCGTCGGGTACGTTCTTCGGAAGACAGGGCGGGTCGCATCAGACCTAACTGCATTGGTTCGGAGGTATCTGGTGTGGTATTGACTGAATTTGAACTGGGTGCTGGTAAGTAGCGCGCTGCAGGAATCGGAGCTCGTGGTGTCATCCAGGTCGGGGGGTTTGGTTGAACTGATCGTTCAGATCGGCGTTCTCGGAGGCGCCGATCGATCTGAATGGTTAGGGGGATTAAGGCCTCCAAGGTATTTGGAATACCCACTCGAGCAAGTTCATCCTTTAAACTTTCAGACAGTCCAATGCGGAACTGGTGACGCAGAGCCGCGTCATTCCACTGTGTGTCCGCGCTCCAACGTCTGAATTCAGTAACATAGTCCTCCGCAGGTCTGCGGCCTTGTTGGAGCGCGAACAGAGCAGTTTCGGCTGTGGCAGTCTGTTGAGGATCCTCATATAATTGTGCCATTGCTTCGAAAAAAGCAGATAAGGATTGAGTTAAAGCAGAGTCCCCTTCAAGTAAACGATGTGCCCAGGTCTGTGGTTCCCCTTGTAGGAGGGAAATTACAAATCCAACTTTAGTGGCTTCCAGTGAAAAGGTTCTGGGCTGTAAGGCAAAGAAGAGCTGGCAAGCATTGCGGAAGGCCCGAAATTTAGCCCGGTCACCGGAGAACCTTTCAGGAATGGGGACCCGTGGTTCAGGCGGAAGCATTACAACTGAAGGCCCTGGAACAGTCTGTGATGGGGCAGCAGCTGAAGAGGAGGCTGAAGGGTTAGACCCTGCAAGATTTTGAACTTGTCCCTCCAGTCTGTTGTAATTATCCTGAAGGGCTTGCACTGCTTGGGTGAGGGCCGCCAGGTGTGTGCATATCTCCTTCATTGGAGAGGTATCTCCTGCAGGCTCAGACATGGCTGCTTCGTACTGTTAGGTACCTGGTAGTAGAGCCTGACTTGTAGGAGAAGACCTCTCATACAACGCTGGTTCAGGAGCCACTGGAGTGGGAACAGTGGTCTCCTGAGCACAGTGGGGTAGGAGTGCCTGTAGAGCAGAGTCTCTGATGCTGAAGTGATGAGAGATCCCACAGGGATGGCTGGACTGCAGATCAGGTGGAGACTGGAGGCAGCAGGCTGGAACACTTGGAGATGCAGAGATCACTGGAGCTGAAGCTGAAGGTGCAACAGCTAGGACAACAGCAGGCACAAGCAGGGTCAGACAGTCCGGGTCAGCAGGGATATGAGACAGGCAAAACAGCAGGCAGAGGCAGAGTCGGTAGGCAGGCAGAGATCGGCAACGGTATCAGGCAGGCAGTAGAAGAGTAGTCAGGCAGGCCGGGTCGGATTGGAGCGGGGCGGATGGTCAGACAAGCCGGGTCAGATGGGTAACAAACAATCAGGTTCAAGTTAACAAGAATCACGAAGCTAAGATGAAGCAGCAATGTGCCAGAGTCACAGGGGAACTTTTATGTGCACTTTGATGCCAAACCGGCGCTATCGCAATCGCGCGCACGTGCACACACGCGCGCGCCCAAGCGCCGCATACCCGCGCGCGCCCTAGCGCCGCGCTGCCGCCCGGGAACAACAGGAACTTGCTGAAATGTGCGTAATGGAACGCGCCGACGTATAGGCGCATGCCAATGCCCAGGTCCGGCGCCAATGGTACCCTGACACAAATTAACTCTCTTTTGCATTCAAGAAGTGTCTGGCGCCCAATGACTTTAAACATCTTGCACCCACCATGCCTCACAACCCACTATACACAGAAGGTTGTCAGCCATCTCTGGCCCTGGAGATTCTCATCAGACTGAAGGAGGCCTGGGACCTTGCTACAAGTACAATAAATAAAGTCCCAGTAGTGAATATGTGACGTGAGGAAAAAGAAATCTTCTCTATATTCAAAGAGCTGCACCAATGATAAGTGTAGTGTGCCAAACCACTCACCAGAAGACAGACAAAATCCAGCATCAAATATATACACTTAACCCAAAGTGTTACAAGGTGATCTTCCACTGTAACGTCCCTCCACCAATCTAGACACTCACCAGATGGCAAGCAATGACAAGCCTTTAACTGTTGCTGTGAAGCATGGTGACATCATGTTCAGGTTTGTTGATGGCATGGTATACTCCAATGGGGCACACACTGTGCAAAAAAAAACTCACCAGCGGTTGCCCAAATGATGCTCATATAGTGTAGTATTTTATTAGAATTACAAGTAAATACATGTGCTGCAGCATAAAAACAATAGTGGCCAAAAGAACTTACAAAGATGGGTGCTGCTCCAACCATGAGAACGCGGTGGCGATGACGTCAGCGCATAAGCCCCTTCCGATGCGTTTTGTGCGCATGCAAGTTCTCAAGGGATCTGCCTATCACTGACGTCAAGTTTCAAACTCCCTTAAATAACCACAATACCAGAAATACAGGAAATTTGTGACGACTGTGACATCTCCCACATTTTGTGAAAGAACGGAATTGTTGAGACCACCATTTTCTGAGTGACCAGATGTACTTCAGTTGCCATATCCCAAAGGACCGGAAATGTTATGGCCACCATTTTGTTGGAGTCCTGGTCATTTAGAACCGTCATAGATGAAAAACACAGCCACCATTTTCCAAGTGACCAGAAATACTCAGATTAACATAATTTAGAGAAAAAAACGGAAGTGATCCCGCCACCATTTTATCGAAGTCACGGCTGCTTATAACAGTTAATACTCAGGAACAGAGTAAAAAAGCTGCTTATTAATGATGTTATCTGTATCTGATGGATAATATGGATGGTGTATAAATATAAATAGACTTCCACCCTCACTACTAGTAAGCCCCCAGCTACCTATGAAAAAAACATATAAAAAATCATATTAAAAAAAAAGTAATAAAAAGCACTTCACGATATATGTTTGAATTCACTTTATGTGTTATCGAGTGGCAACTTATCACAACTACATCCCAAGAAGATTTATCTTTGCATGTAAAGTACTTTTTTTTTTTAATCCAAAAATACCGTATCTCACAAAAGTGAGTACACCCCTAACATTTTCGTAAATATTTTATTATATCTTTTCATGTGACAACACTGAAGAAATTACACTTTGCTACAATGTAAAGTAGTGAGTGTACAGCTTGTATAACAGTGTAAATGTGATTTCCCCTCAAAATAACTCAACACACAGCCATTTATGTCTTAACCGCTGGCAACAAAAGTGAGTACACCCCTAAGTGAAAATGTCTAAATTGGGCCCAAAGTGTCAATATTTTGTGTGGCCACCATTATTTTCCAGCACTACCTTAACCCTCTTGGGCATGGAGTTCACCAGAGCTTCACAAGTTGCCTCTGGGGTCCTCTTCCACTCCTCCATGACAACATCACTGAGCTGGTGGTCTTTAGAGACCTTGCACTCCTCCACCCTCCATTTGAGGTGCCCCACAGATGCTAAATAGGGTTTGGGTCTGGAGACATGCGTGGCCAGTCCATCACCTTTACCCTCAGCTTCTTTAGCAAGGCAGTGGTCATCTTGGAGATGTGTTTGGGGTCGTTATGTTGGAATACTGCCCTGCGGCCCAGTCCTGAGACTGGGAGGGGATCATGCTCTGCTTCAGTATGTTGACATTATTATTATTATTATTATACAGGATTTATATAGCGCCAACAGTTTACGCAGCACTTTACAATATAAAAGGGAGACAATACAGTTATAATACAATAAAATACAAGAGGATTAAGAGGGCTCTGCTCAGAAGAGCTTACAATGTAATAGGGTGGGGCAGGTGGTACAAAAGGTTGTAACAGTGGGGAATGAGCTGGTGGAAGTGGTAGGAGATTAGTTGGTGACGTGATAGGCTTTCCTGAAGAGATGAGTTTTCAGGGATCGCCTGAAGGTAGCAAGAGTAGGGGATAGCCGGATAGATGGAGGTAGCAAGTTCCAGAGGATGGAAGAGGCTCTGGAGAAATCCTGGAGACGAGCATGGGAGGAGGAGATGAGAGAGCTTGAAAGCAGGAGGTCTTCAGAAGAGCGGAGAGGTTGATTTGGGTGATATTTGAAGACAAGATTAGCTCTGGGCAGAGTTGTGAATGGCTTTGTATGTTGTGATTAGTATTTTGAATTTAATTCGCTGGGTGATTGGGAGCCAGTGTAGGGATTGGAGTAGAGGGTTGGCAGACACTGAGCGGTTGGTAAGGTGGATAAGTCTGACAGCAGCATTCATGATAGACTGAAGAGGGGATAGCCTATGGAGAGGTAAGCCAATGAGAAGGGAGTTGCAATAGTCAAGGCAAGAGATAACAAGGGAGTGAATGAGGAGCTTGGTGGTTTCATTTGTTAAAAAGGGGCGAATTTTAGAGATGTTACGGAGGTGAATTCTACAAACTTTTGACAACGATTGGATTTGAGGCTGAAATGACAAGTCAGAGTCTAGGATTACACCTAGTACCCTGGCGTGAGGGGAGGGACTGATGGTTGCATTGTTGATTTTGATGGAAAAGTCACGGAGGGGGGCACGGGCGGGGGGGAAAATTAATAGCTCAGTTTTAGAGAGATTTAGTTTAAGGAAGTGGTGTGACATCCATGCTGATATGTCAGTTAGTAAGTTAGTAATGCGAGAGGAGACTGAAGGAGTGAGGTGAGGAGCAGACAGATAGATTTGGGTGTCATCAGCGTATAAGTGGTATTGGAAGCCGTGGGCAGTTATTAATTTACCAAGGGAGGAGGTGTAGATAGAGAAGAGAAGGGGTCCAAGAACCGAGCCTTGGGGGACCCCCACAGAAAGGGGCAATGGAGAGGAGGAGACAGAGTTGTAGGTGACACTGAAGGAGCGCTGTGATAAATAGGCAGAGAACCAGGATAGAGCAGAATCTCGGAGTCCAAGGGAATGTAGTTTATTGAGAAGGAGCGGGTGGTCAACAGTATCAAAGGCCGCAGAGAGGTCAAGTAGTAGGAGTACGGAGTACTGGCTGTTGGTTTTAGCAGTTAGTAAATCGTTAGTGAGTTTTAGTAAGGCAGTTTCCGTGGAGTGCTGCGAGCGAAAGCCAGACTGTAAGGGGTCGGTTATTTTCATTGAGGTAGGAGCTAAGACGGTTGTAGACTAAGCATTCTAGAAGTTTAGAGAGATTTAGTTTAAGGAAGTGGTGTGACATCCATGCTGATATGTCAGTTAGTAAGTTAGTAATGCGAGAGGAGACTGAAGGAGTGAGGTGAGGAGCAGACAGATAGATTTGGGTGTCATCAGCGTATAAGTGGTATTGGAAGCCGTGGGCAGTTATTAAGTTACCAAGGGAGGAGGTGTAGATAGAGAAGAGAAGGGGTCCAAGAACCGAGTATTGGGGGACCCCCACAGAAAGGGGCAATGGAGAGGAAGAGACAGAGTTGTAGGTGACACTGAAGGAGCGCTGTGATAAATAGGCAGAGAACCAGGATAGAGCAGAATCTCGGAGTCCAAGGGAATGTAGTTTATTGAGAAGGAGTGGGTGGTCAACAGTATCAAAGGCCGCAGAGAGGTCAAGTAGTAGGAGTACGGAGTACTGGCTGTTGGTTTTAGCAGTTAGTAAATCGTTAGTGAGTTTTAGTAAGGCAGTTTCCGTGGAGTGCTGCGAGCGAAAGCCAGACTGTAAGGTGTCAAGAAGGTTATTTTCATTGAGGTAGGAGCTAAGACGGTTGTAGACTAAGCATTCTAGAAGTTTAGAGGTGAATGGGAGCAATGAGATGGGTCTTAAGTTGTTCAGGTCGGTAGGGTCCAGTGAGGGCTTTTTAAGAATGGGAGTGATCTGCGCATGTTTTAGAGGGGAGGGGAAGATGCTACTAGAGAGCGAGAGATTGAAGATGTGGGTGAGGAAGCATAGGATAGAAGAAGAGGGTGACCGTAGTAGTTGTGAGGGAACAGGATCCAAGGGACAATTGGTTAGGTGGGCATCCGAGAAAATTTTTGTAACCTCTTCAGTAGTAGCCAATTCAAAAGAGGAGAGTGTTGAATGTGCTGCTAGGCAAGGTATGTTGGGTGGGGAAGACGTACACACAGTGGAGATGTCCTCACGAATTGCATCGATCTTGTCTTTGAAGTGATTGGCAATCTCTTGGGCAGTGAGTGAGTTAGTGGGTAGAGGGGGTGGTGAACGAAGCAGAGAGTTAAAGGTTGCGAAGAGCCGACAGGGACTGGATGACAAGGAATTAATAAGAGAGACAAAGTAGGCTTGTTTGGCAGCATGGAGGCATGAATTGTATTTTAGAAGGGCAGATTTATATAGGGTGAGGTCTTGCAGGCATTTGGTTTTACACCACAGTTGTTCAAGAGCACGGCAATGTCTCTTGAGATTTCTAGTGTTGTCAGTTTGCCAGGGTTGTAACGGTCGGGGCCTGATTCTGCGTGTGGTTAGAGGAGCAAGTGCATCTAGTGATGATGAGAGTGAACTGTTGTAGACAGAGGTGGCCAGGTCAGGACAGGACAAGGGAGAGATTATGTCATATAGGTGGTCAGTAGCAGAATAGAGAAGAGAAGGGTTAAAGTGGCGAAGGTTTCTACAAGTAATTGTTTGCTACTTGGAGGGATGTGTGGTTGGAGGCAAGGATACAGTGAAAGTAATGAGGTTGTGATCAGAGAGAGGAAAGGGGATGTTGGTGAGGTTGCCAGGGTTGCAGAGATGGGAGAATACAAGGTCAAGGGTATTACCATTGGAGTGAGTGGAAGTATGTGTCCATTGGGTTAGGTCAAAAGATGAGGTTAAGTCGAGAAGTTTAGCTGTAGTTGGGCTGTTAACATTGACAGGAATGTTAAAGTCACCAATAATAATAGTGGGTATTTCAGAGGAGAGAAATTAGGGTAGCCAGGCAGCAAAGTCATCAAAAAAAGCACAATACCGGTCCTGGAGGCCTATAAATTGCTGCAATCCTCAGAGAAATGGGAGAAAACAGACGAATACAGTGCATCTCAAAAGAAGAGAGGGATAGAGAGGGAGGGACAGGAAGGACTTGGAAGGTGCTTTGTGGGACATTCATGGTTCCCTCAATGAACTGTAGCTCCCCAGTGCTGGCAGCACTCATGCAGCCCCAGACCATGACACTCCCACCGCCATGCTTGACTGTAGGGACGAAACACTTGTCTTTGTACTCCTCACCTGGTTGACACCATCTGAACCAAATATGTTTATCTTGGTCTCATCAGACCACAGGACATGGTTCCAGTAATCCATGTCCTTAGTCTGCTTGTCTTCAGCAAACTGTTTGCAGGCTTTCTTGTGGATCATCTTTAGAAGAAGCTTTCTTCTGGGACGACAGCCATGCAGACCAATTTGATGCAGTGTGCCGCGTATGGTCTGAGCACTGACAGGCTGACACCCCCACTCCTTCAACCTCTGCAGCAATGCTGGCAGCACTCATACATCTATTTCCCAAAGACAACCTCTGGATATAATGCTGAGCACATGAACTCCACCTCTTTGGTCGACCACGGGAGTCCTGTTTAGAGTGGAATCTGTCCTGTTAAACCGCTGTATGGTCTTCTTCTTTATGTAAAGCAACATTTCTTTTTTTTAGATCTTTAGAGAGTTCTTTGCCATGAGGTGCCATGTTGAACTTCCAGTGAACAGTGTGAGAGAGTGAGAGCGATAACACCAAATTTAACACACCTGCTCCCCATTCTCACCTGAGACCTTGTAACACTGACGAGTCACATGGCACCGGGGAGGGAAAATGGCTAATTTGTCCCAATTTGGAAATTTTTACTTAAGGGTGTACTTACTTTTGTTGCCAGAGGTTAAGACATTCATGGCTGTGTGTTGGGTTATTTTGAGGGGACAGTTAATTTACACTGTTATACAAGCTGTACACTCACTAGTTTACATTGTAGCAAAGTGACATTTCTTCAGTGTTGTCACATGAAAAGATATAATAAAATATTTACAAAAATATGAGGGGTGTACTCACTTTTGTGAAATACTGTATGTTACTAAAAAAAATAGTAAAAAAGAAATCTGTAAGATTATGTAAACAGTACTCCTTTAACCAGAAAAAAAGTTTTTTCAAACCGTAGTTTATAAGTCATAATCCCGTTCATGTTCTATACTATAATAGAACAATTTATACTAAAATCATTGATACAAAAATATAAATACTATTATTCCCATTGGGAAATAAATTTAAAAGAGTGAACAAAAGTCGTGGATGGCTTAACTCCAATGTAAAAATGCATATAAAAGCAAAGGAGAAGGCCTTCAAAAAATACAAGGCTGAGGGATCATCATCAGCATTCAGACTTTACAAAGAATGGAACAAGAAATGTAAGGGTGCAATTAGGGTGACTAAGATAGAACACAAAAGACACATAGCAGAGGAGAGCAAAAAAAACCCCAAGAAATTCTTTAAGTATATAAAGAGTAAAAAAGGGAGGACAGACCATATTGGCCCCGAAAAGAATGAGGAAGGAAATATGGTTACAAAGGATGGGGAGATGGCGAAGGTATTGAACTTATTCTTCTACTCAGTCTATACGAGGAAATCGGGGGGCTTCAGTAACCAAAACTGCAGAGTTTATCCTCATGACACATCACAGGAAGCACCTTCATGGCTAACAGAGGACAGAATTACAAATAGACTTGGAAAACCTAACATAAATAAGTCACCGGGACCAAATGGCTTGTACCCGAGAGTCCTTAGGAAACTCAATTAAGTAATTGTCAGACCATTGTTCCTAATTTTTACTGACAGTCTACTTACTGGAATGGTACCAGCTGATTGGAGAAAAGCCAATGTAGCTCCAATATTTAAAAAAGGGCCAAAATACATCCCGGAGAATTACAGACCAGTTAGCCTAACATCAATAGTATGCAAGCTCTTGCAGGAGATGATAAGGGACTATATACAAGGTTTATGTAATGAAAACTGTATCATTAGCAGTAATCAGCATGGATTCAGTGGTGAAATTACCAGGGTTGCAGCAGTCGCACTTGCGACTGGGCCCTTGAGTTCCTCCACTGTAGGGGGGCCCGCTGCCCGGGAGATAGTACATTCACTGGTCATTGACGGGCACACAGTCCCCGCCCGCTCCACCCATCCTCTCCACCCGCTCCACCCGCTCCACCCATCCTCTCCGCCCGTACTTACAGACACAATGCACAGTCCCCTCTCTGCCCTGCCTTATGGGCACAGTCCCCGCCCACACCACCCATCCTCTTCGCCTGCACTCACAGGCACACTGCACAGTGCCTGCCTGCTCCGCCCTGACTCACGGGCACAGTCCCTGCCCGCTTGCCCATCCTCTCTGCCCGCTCCGCCCATCTTCTCCACCCGCACTCATGGGTACTCACAGGCCCCGCCCATCCTCCCTTCCTTCCCAAGCAAAACCTAGCAAGGAGGGGGAAGCAAGTGATCTGCAAGTAATCTGCAAGTGAGTGGCACTGATCCCATCCCTCATATCAACACTGCTACTGATTCCCCCCCACACCACTACCACTGCTGCCACTGATACCCCCCACCACTACTACTGCCACTGATTCCCCCCATCACTACTACTGCCACTAATTCCCCCCACCACTACTACCACTGATATCCTCCCACCTCTACTGCCACTGATTCCCACCACAACTGCCACTGATACCTCCCGCTACCGCTACTGTCACTGATACACCTCACCACCACTACTGCCACTGATTCCCCCCACCACACCACCACCACCACTAGTGCCATGGATACCACCCACACCACCACTCCTGCCACTGATTTCTCCCCACCACACCACCATCACCACTGGTGCCACTGATACCCCCCACACCAACACTACTGCCACTGATTTTCCCACACACACACCACCACCACTGATACCCCCCACACCACCATGACCATTTCTGCCACTGATCCATACCCCCACACCACCATGACCACTACTGCCACTGATCCACCCACACCACTACGGCCACTGCTGCCACTGATCCCATCCCGCAACCACCATCCTTGCCACTGATCCCATTCCCTCCCCACCACTGCCACTCATCCCATCCAATCCCCCCTTCAACTACCACTCATCCCATCCCGCCAACCACCACCCTCACCACTAATCCCATCCCCCACTACTGCTGCCACTCATTTCATCCAATGGCCCCTACCGCTTCCACTCATTCCATTCAATCCCCCCTTCCAATACCACTCCTGCCATACCCCCAACCGCCACCCTTGCCACTGATCCCATTCCACCCACCACCTCTGCCACTTATCCCATTCAATCCCCTCCTACCACTCATCCCACCCCCCACCACCACCCTTGCCACTGTTCCCATCCCCCCTCACCGCTGCCACTCATCCCATCCCCCCACCATCACCACTGCTGCCACTGATCCTATCCGCACCCAACCACCACTGCTGCCACTGATCCCATCCCCCACCACCACTACTGCCACTCATCCCATGGGCGTAACTACAGGAGTCACAATTGCAATGGCGCACATGTTGCCCATGTACACCTGGATGGGGGGGCATGTAGAGGAACAAATCCCCTCCATTTTTCTCCTGCAACCGCTAAAAACCTGCTTCTCCTCCTCTCCTTCCCATAGACATTCAGTGGCTGTGGGAGGAAAATGGAGGGGATTTGTTCCTCCACATGCTGCCCCTCCTATCCAGGTCCTGCTGCCCCCGGGATCAGTGGGAAGAGCCCTAGCCGGAGGTCAGGGGGGCACTTCATGGTTTCTTGCACCGGGGCCCTGCAGGTTCTAGTTACGCCGCTGCATGGATTCATGAAGAATCATTTTTGCCAAACCAATCTATTAACATTCTATGAGAAGGTGAGCTACCATTTAGATAAAGGAAGGCCCGTAGACATTGTGTATCTGGATTTTGCAATAGCATTTGACACAGTTCCCCATAAACGTTTACTGTACAAAGTAATGTCCATTGGCATGGACCATAGAGAGAGTACATGAATTGAAAACTGGCTACAAGGGGTTAGTTCAGAGGGTAGTGATAAATGGGGAGTACTTGGTATGGTTAGGGGTGGAAAGTGGGGTCCCCCAAGGTTCTGTGCTGGGACCAATCCTATTTAATTTGAATGGGGTAAACAGTTCAATCTCTGTATTTGCAGAAGATACTAAGCTAAGCAGGGCAATAACTTCTCCGCAGGATGTGGAAACCTTGCAAGAAGATCTGAACAAATTAATGGGGTGGGCAACTACATGGCAAATAAGGTTTAATGTGGAAAAATGTAAAAGAATGCATTTGAGTGGCAAAAATATGAATGCAATCTACTCACTGGGGGAAAACCTCTGGGGGAATCAAGGATGGAAAAGGACCTGGGAATCCTAGCAGATGATAGGCTCAGCAATGGTATCCAATGCCCAGCTGCTGCTAACAAAGCAAACAGAATATTGGCATGCATTAAAAAGGGGATTAACTCAAGAGATAAAGCGATTATTCTCCCACTCTACAAGACTCTGGTCCGGCTTCACCTGGAGTATACTGTCCAGTTCTGGGCACCAGTTCTCAGGAATAATGTACTGGAAATGGAGCAAGTACACAGAAGGGCAACAAAGCTAATAAAAGGACTGGAGGATATTAGTTATGAAGAAAGGTTACAAGCACTGAACTTATTCTCTCTGGAGAAGAGAAGCTTGAGAGGGGATATGATATTAATTTACAAATACCATACTGGTGACCACACAATAGGGATAAAACTTTTCTGTGGAAGGGAGTTTAATAAGACACATGGCCACTCATTAAGATTAGAAGAAAAGAGGTTTAACCTTAGACTGCGTAGAGGGTTCTTTACTGTAAGAGCAGCAAAGATGCGGTATTCACTTCCACAGGCGGTGGTTTCAGGTGGGGAGCATCAATAGTTTCAAAAAACTATTAGATAAGCACCTGAACGACAACAACATACAGGGATATACAATATAATACTGACATATAAGCACAGACATAGGTTGGACTTGATGGACTTGTGTCTTTTTTCAACCTCACCTACTATGTAACTATGTAAAAAAATCTTCCATAAAATTACACAGTGCTTTATCGACTGGAACATCAAAATAAAAATCAGAAACATCGAAATAAATTGCTTTCAATGTCTTTCATTTCAGATTTTTATTTTGATGTTCCAGTCGATAAAACACTGTGTAATTTTCTGGAAGATTTTTTACAGTATTTATATTTCTGTATCAGTGATTTTATTATAGATTGTTCTATTATAGGATAGTTATGTACCATGGCTAATCCTGAAAAAGATCAGAAATGGAGGCCCCAAATGTCCATGACCAATGTCAGGACTTTTCTTTGGCTGGAAAGATAATATTATAGCTAAGAACTTTTTCAATGCTCTCTGGAGAACATTGGGCAGCCCATGTGGCGAAGTTTGAATTCTCTTTGCATTATTACCCTGGAAAGAGCAACAAGGTAGCAGATGCCCTGTCACAGTACCAATTAGCCAGGCCTCTATGAGATGTGGATGAAGAAACTGAACTGATATAAATGCCTGACTTGAGTGAAAGAAAGAATATGAGAAGGTCTCAGGTGAATTTAATGTAGCTACTAGAAGAGTATAACTGAGCAGAGACACAGAAAGATGGTCCATTGGTTGCTCTCCCTAATAGAGGTGATACAGTTATGCTAGTCGCCAAATCTGCAAACAATGTGTGGTCTGTTCAGTGGCCTGAGGCTGGGCATTCACCTTTGGCTTGGCAAAAGTCTGCTCCATTGGAGGAAATAATCATTACATTTGTTACATTTGACCAGGAACACTGTTTTGGAAGTGAGTTTTTGCAAGAGTTGTGCAACTCACTAGGCATTATTAAGTAGCACACTATCCTGTACAAACTACAAGCCAATATGGCATGAAAGAAGTTCAGTCACACCCTGATATAACTGCTGAGAGGCTTAACGCATTAAAAAAAAAAGGAATTGGACCCAGTACTTAGAAAAAGTAGTCTGGAAACATAACCATACAATACTGTACATTACTTGACAGGTCACGTCCCCTTACATTTGGACATACTCTTGGGGGCCTACAGACCTTTGGGCTACAGTGCCTCTAGAAGAACCTAAATGCACTTTAACTTCCTGGACTCAAAATTGTAAATAACACCTGACTGTCAACTGTTTGTTAAACACTGGACATAGGTGGAGCAAGAAAAGTTGAAAACGTCAGAATTTGACCTTCAACCTAGGAACTAGTCAGCTGTAAAGGTGCATAAAAGCAAAAAAATTTGCAAACACTGTGGAAAGAAGTCCCTGGAGTTGTCCTACAAGAGAAAATTCCAGGAGTACCAGTCTATAATATCCAAAGATAAGGAACCCAAGGACAACACCTACACTGTAAAATCCTCAAACTCACCAAGGTTTAGAGAAAGGCCAAAAGGTTTTTTTTTTGCAGAACTTGTCCAAGGATGCGAGCCACAAACATCTCTGCCACCAAAGGTTCAATAATGGCTGCCTCCTGCTCTTCCACCATTTTCTCTAAGATTACCTGTAGAAGGCAGGGAACAATATTAGAAAGCCCAATGGTCACTCAGCTCTGGTCCATGATCTCATTGTGCAGACTATTGTCCTAGAAGATGGAACTGAGACCCAACCTCTGAGGCGCTCCCAGAGACCTAACTTAAAAGGAATCTCCTGTATACTTTGTGCAGAATGAGTCATCTGCAAACTTGCCAGGGACAGTAAGTTTAAGTGAAGTGGAATATAGTGGAGTGCCCATTTACTCATCATGTTCAGATGCAGGCACAGGCCCCTTAACTCAATTTCCAACAACTCCCTGGGTTGCTGTAAATGCCCGGGGAGTATGAATTCCTCAGCTTTTATCCCTCAGCAGTTTAGAGAGGCCAGACATTATGAGGCAGATGTAAGAAATCAAGTGATCTTCAGCCAGGTGAGATGTTTTCCATTTTTAGAATTGGTGTGCGGTCTGCCAGAATGCAGTTTCTGTAGAGGACCCAGCTACTGTGGGGAGCCCTTCCCCAAATGCTAACAGACTACTCCAGTTCAAGTGGGATTACCATTGAGGCTGGAAACCCTATAGCTGTTCACCTGCACTGTGAGGTCGCTGTTTATGAGAATAATGGCAAGTAGTTTTGTTCAGAGTGTTTTATTGAATTTGTGATTTTTAGCTTAACACCTTGTTGTTAGGAAATCTCATGGAGACTGTGCTATGCAACCATATATTAAACTAGATGAGTCACAGAGACATCCTTGTAAGAGTTCATTTTTGTGCAGCTTTAATGTATTTGGGCGGCTTTCATTACTCAGCAGTATATGCATGTTTTTGCCATCCTGAACCTGTTTTGCATTATTACTTGTAACTTTACATCAATTAAGTAAACTGCAAGTTACATTAACTTCCTGTCTGATCATTTGCACAATTATTTTTTCTGTTATTTTCTCATTAGGTAACAGGGTTGGTAAAGAATGAGCAACAAAGTGAAGTGGTAGCAGAATCAATACTATGTACATAGAAGATATTAGAAGGAAGGTCAGCATTAGGGAGACATGGTAGTGTCAGGTAACACTGAAAAAGAAGCAGAAGGTCTGACACTGTCTGCACAGGAGCAAGCGCCTTCCAGTCCCAAAATGAAGATCTTGAAGACTTCATCCTACTCAAAGTGTTGCTCTTGTAAAGATGTGTATGAGACTGTGGACCAATAAAGCAGATGCCGGAAAAAGATATTTAAGAAAAAGTTAATATCTTTTCATGTCTCCCTAAACAAAAATGTTAGGTGGATTTCCCTTCCTTCGGTTAGGGAGGCTGACCTAATTTAGTAATAACATCAAATCAATTAAACATTACTGTAAACCATTAATGTTATTCCATAAGGCAATGAAAAGCAGGCTGTCTTTGCACTGTTATGTGTACAGCAACCTAGGAAGTAATTGATTGGACTGTAGGTTTGGTTTATGACATTAAACCAATCGATATTGGATGTTTGAATAAAACTTCTTATCAAAAATGTTTTTATGATTAAAAAAAATATATACTCTAATTCTTCTGCCTGTGCTAATGAACCCTGCTCTGATGAAGAGGAATGTCTGTTTAGAGACTTGACACTTCCAGGAGTGTCAATTGCCTGGTCTGTATTGCACTCTATGCTTCCTCCCACTGACCTCTACATCATTACAAGACACAGTGGTGACATA
The DNA here is from genome assembly GCA_037952925.1 of Lithobates clamitans. Taxonomy (NCBI): domain Eukaryota; kingdom Metazoa; phylum Chordata; class Amphibia; order Anura; family Ranidae; genus Lithobates; species Lithobates clamitans. The sequence continues at coordinate 2,302,648 of JBBGZY010000404.1, read as the reverse complement.
GAATTCAGTAGATGGAGCCAGCAAGTGCAGCAGGAGCAGCAGCAGAGGATATGTTTTGATTTTTGAAGAGATATTCAATTTAAACATTTTAAAACAGATGTCTCCTTTCCAGCACAAATCCAGAAAATATGGGGTTTCGTTTTCATTTTAGGATAGCGCACAAAGAAGTGCAAATATTTCCCATTTTCTCTATCCCCAACTGTGCATCCAGGGCCACTGGATTATAACATAGATATATCCTTGCTGTAAACCAGCAGTTCTGGATTCACTTTACACTACCTGAAAATAGGATAGCGTAAGTAGATGTCTGTGGTCACAAGCAATCAGTGCTGCAATATGCCTTTAGTGTTTGAGAGCCATAAAAAAAATAATGGAAAAAAAGCACAATAAACACATGTCATGTTTGAGATGAAAATATTATACATTTTTGGTTTCTCTGGTATTCAAGTAAGGATCCAGAGATTCATTGAGCCTAAATAAATTTATTTTTATGCCTTCACATGTCATGTTTGTTGGATCTGATCCATGGAGTGGTTAATTGTGCTAGTGGATTAGTTTGTTGCCCTAAATAAGACGATTCTGGATTAACTTACTAAGTAGCCCAATTATGCCGGTAAATTGAGAAGTTCTAGTATTATATCTAGCCTGGGAATAACAAGCAACAAACAAAATGAGCAAAATCATTTTGTAGAGATGCACAAACCACCAATTAGGACTAAAAAACGTCTTGGACATACATGATCTTTTTTTTTTTTTGCTAAACACTGTAAAACATGAGTGATTAATTACTGGCACCATTGCCATACAATTTAAAGTAGTTCTAAAGGTAAAACATTTTGTTAACTATTTTTTATTGAGTATATGCAGACAAATGTACACTTACGAAGAAACATTCTGAAGACAGAAAGACACAATCCAAAGTATCAGCAATTACCAGGGTATAAAAGAGGTTACAGCAAACAAATGTAGTCAAGAAGCATTTACATCTATGGTGAATGTATCCAAACTTTTTTGATAAATAACAGATAGTATATTGTCAGGCAGCCCAAACTGAGCTGTATGTCACACAATGTTTCAACCTATAGAAAAAAGGTCATTGTTGTGCTTAACCTTATTGTAATCGTAATAAACTAAAGGGTTTGTTCCTTAAAAAAACCCAAAACATCAATCGTGTCCTGCTTGTGATGATTGCACCGTGTGGTGGTAGAATATCAAAGACAGCCAAAATGACTGTCTCCTGGGTGTCTAGTCAAGGTCCCCAAATTTTGTAAAATTTCCCTGAGCGACCCCTAACCTCATATGTCAGCTTGCACATAGGCAAGGTTTGATTAATTATTTTTTTCCACATCCCTATATGCAGGGGTTCAGTAGACAGCCATTGGAGGGCTAATTATTTCATAGCATAATATAGCAGAAATATCGAGGTCCTCAAACATGCTCAATAAGCACCAATTAGGGTTGCATACATTTGGGGCATCAAAGGTGTCATCTATAAAGGCTGTAATACTCGACCAAAAAGGTCTAATTCTATCACAGTACCACACCATATGCAGAAAATCACAATTTTCTTTATCACATTTATGACAGAGAGGTGAGTCCCCTAAACATTGTGGGGTATAACACACTCACCGGCCACTTTATTAGGTACACTTGTTCAACTAAAAGAAATAGTTCTGTGCTATGGTGAAGAGTTTTAAAGGATGTATATCGCTGCTGCCCCCACTCAGTCTAATACCCAAAGGTACTGGAGAGTCTGAAACTAAAGTGAAAATGTGACTCTGCTCATTCAATTGTACAGTGGGATAATGCCTATGGTGTATTATGACAGGATTCCCTTCCTTATTGTGCCATAAGTGAAATGAAATTATAATAAATCAAAATTAATATGGTTGTAAATGTGAAACCCCCTTAAATATATTATAAATTACTTGGTGCTAACAGTACAATAATTAGATGCACTAGGTAAGTATTTGAATAAAGTGCAAATGTGCATGTAACTAATGAATGCACAGTGCTAACAATGCAATAAATTATATCAAATGCAATAAATACACTGGGTGAACATATGTGAAAAAATGCTCTATAACGTAAAGTGCCAAATGCATAGGTCAAGCACTAATACAACCATCTAGAGTGCTTTCACACTGAAAGCACCGGCCACTTGTTTTAGTAACCCTTTAGCGCTGTTTAAGAGGCGTTTTTTGCACCGTTTTCAGCCACTAGCGGGGCGCCTTTAACTCAGAAAAAAAGGTTAAAAACTCCAGTTTTGCGGGCACTTGCAAAGCACACAGCCCCAGTGTGAAAAGTCACACTGGAATGAATGGGAGGTGGTTTTCAGGCGCTTAGCAGGGGCCATTTCCAGCGCTAAAGCTCCTGAAAACCACCCCAGTGTGAAAGGGATCTTAGGGATAATGTATAAACAGTTCAAAAATCCATAAATAAAGTACTGTTTGTGCTTTGATATCAGTGCATTCCAGAAAAAACATGGTGCTCCCTCTCCCTTTCCAGGTCCACTCACCAGAAACCTATTCCCGCCCAAGGGGTAAATAGCATCCACAGCCCACAAGACTGACTGGAACCCCAGTCTGAATGTCATATACAGTATCTCTCCTCCTTGGTTCAGTCCTCTTTACCAGCAGGCTTGTGCATTAAGTGAATGGAAAGAGACAAATCGTGCAATTCCGTTTGGTATTTTTTATTTAAAAAAGGTTTAAAATCTACGTACATTTTAAAGGTGTAACATGCGTGAAATCGGAAGTGTCTGGGATGCAATGCATTCCACCAACCGGAACCAGAACTAACAGGATAACTCAAGAAGCTTCTTGTTGCAGGATCATAAAAGATTTGAATGCACCCTGATAATAGAATTGATGTAGATACTGTAAGTGAGGCCTCACAGCAGACCATTTTGTAAAGCCAAAAAAATGGGGTAATCTATTATTGTGCCAGAAGAGTTGATTATGAGAGAGCAAATGGGAACTAACAGAGAGTAAAGAAAGATACTGTTTACATATCCATAAGAAAGTTTACACTATGGCAGTATAAGGTTTAGGAGTGGGTAAGGCGCTACTTATTTTTGGTGTGTGCCCCTTTAATACACCTAAAGTTCCCTAAACTACGAACCTTGCTAGAAGATATAAATTGGGATAAAATCTTAGAAACAAAGAACACAGAGGATAGATGGGTTTGCTTTAAAGTGGTTGTAAACTCTGTACAACCACTTTTACCTACAGGTAAGCCTATATTAGGCTTACCTGTAGTGCTGGAAATATCTCCTAAACCTGCATGGTTTAGGAGATATTTACAATATATACGTTTGCGCTGATGTCATTGGCGCATGCGCACTTTAAAAAAGGGCACAATCGTCTTGCGCCTCCAGCCAGTCACAGAGTTGTAATCTGCGGCCCTGGAAGGAAGAGGGCTGAAGATGGAGGCTTCCAGCCAGCGGGGACAGCGGTGACATCGCAGGCTTCGTTTTCAGGTAAGTGACACATAGTAGCCCATTATGCTTTACCTTTGCAGGGAAATAAAGAGGAAGTAAAACCAAGATAAACCCATGGTGTATCTGGATTTTGCAAAAGCATTTGATATAGTTCCTCATAAACGTTTACTGAAAAAAATGTAAGGTCTGTTGGCATGGACCATAGGGTGAGTACATGGATTGAAAATCGGCTACAAGGGCGAGTTCAGAGAATAGTGATGAATGGGGAATACCCGGAATGGTCAGGGGTGGAAAGTGGGGTCCCCCAGGGTTCTGTGCTGGGACCAATCATATTTATATTGTTCATAGAGGACCTGGAGGATGGGGAAAACAGTTCACTCTCTGTATGCAGGATGTGGAAACCTTGCAAGAAGATCTGAACAAATTAATGGGGTGGCAACTACATGGCAAATTAGGTTTAATGTGGAAAAATGTAAAATAATTTGGGTGGCAAAAATATGAATGCAATCTATACACTGGGGGGTGAGCCTCTGGGGGAATCTTGGATGGAAAAGGACCTGGGAGTCCTAGTAGATGATAGGCTCAGCAATGGCATGCAATGCCAAGCTGCTGCTAACAAAGCAAACAGAATATTGGCATGCATTAAAAAGGGGATTAACTCAAGAGATAAAACAATAATTCCCCCGCTCTACAAGACTCCGGTCCGGCCGCACCTAGAGTATTCTGTCCAGTTCTGGGCACCAGTCCTCAGGGAGGATGTACAGGAAATGGAGAGAGTACAAAGAAGGGCAACAAAACTAATAAAGGGTCTGGAGGATATTAGTTATGAGGAAAGGTTCCGAGCACTGAACTTATTCTCTCTGGAGTAGAGATGCTTGAGAGGGGATATGATTTCAATTTATAAATACCGTACTGGTGACCCCTCAATAGGGATACAACATTTCCGCAGAAGGAAGTTTAATAAGACACGTGGCCACTCATTAAAATGAGAAGAAAAGATGTTTAACCCTAAACTACGTAGAGGGTTATTTACTGTAAGAGGGACAACGATGTGGAATTCCCTTCCACAGGTGGTGGTTTCAGCAGGGAGCATCGATAATTTCAAAAAACTATTAGATAATCACCTGAATGACCACAACATACAGGGATTTACAATGTAATACTGACAAATAATCACACACATAGATTGGAATTAATGGACTTATGTCTTTTTCAACCTCATCTACTATGTAACTATGTCAATGGTATGTTTGTGAAGTGACAAAATATAAAGTGATATGTTGTGCAAAAAATAAAGTGATATGAATATTACAATGAGTTCATAAATAATTTACAGACTATAAGATAAGCAAGCATTTAAAGTATGTCTATGCAAACTCACATAAATAAAATAAAAATAATAAGCTGTGTAATCAATCAAAACTACATCTCCACGCAAAAACACTTAAGGTAAAAATACAGTAAAGAGGCTAATGCCGTGTCAACAAAGTGACGTGTGCTACAAATGTTTTGTCATATCTACGTTATCAGGAGCGGCCATGTTGATGTTGATGTAACGAAAAGCGTACGGCGGAGCTTCCAGCGTCATTGCATTACTTCCGGTCCGAGGCCATGAATTGCATTTGCAGTCCCGGACCCCCTGACTTTTATGCTGACCATTTTTTAAAACAATGTAAGTGCATTTAAAACACAAGTTTAATAATAAACGGTTAAAACTGATTTACGCTATGGGGCTTGCCTGTTGTTGTTGTCTCTGCATGTGAGAGATTTGGATGGGCAGATGAACTAAGGAGAAGATAAAGACAGCCCTGGATCTGGAGTGTGTATACAGCCACAGAGTACTGTCAATGCTACATAGTGGCGAGGTTGAAAAAAGACACACGTCCATCAAGTCCAACCCATGTGTGTGATTTTATGTCAGTATTGCATTGTATATCCCTGTATGTTGTGGTCGTTCAGGTGATTATCTAAGAGTTTTTTAAATTACCGATGCTCCCTGCTGAAACCACTGCCTGTGAAAGAGAATTCCACATCCTTACCGCTCTTAAAGTAAAGAACCCTCTATGCAGTTTAGAGTTAAACCGCTTTTCTTCTAATTTTAGTGAATGGCCACGTGTCTTATTAAATTCCTATGCGCGGAAAAGTTTTATCCCTATTGTGGGGTCACCAGTACAGTATTTGTACATTGAAATTATATCCCCTCTCTAGTGTCTCTTCTCCAGAGAGAATAAGTTCAGTACTCGTAACCTTTCCTCATAACTAATGTCCTCTAGTCCCTTTATTCGTTTTTTGCCCTTCTCTGGACTCTCTCCAGTTCCAGCACATCCTTCCTGAAGACTGGATGGCATACTCTAGGTGCAGCCGGAGCAGAGTCTTGTAGAGTGGGAGAATTATTGTTTTATCTCTGGAGTTAATTCCCTTTTTAATGCATGCCAATATTCTGTTTGCTTTGCTTACAGAAGCTTGGCATTGCATGCCATTGCTGGGCCTGTCATCTACTAGGACCCCCAGGTCCTTTTCCATCCTAGATTCCCCCAGAGGTTCTCCGCCCAGTGAGTAGATTGCATTCATATTTTTGCCACCCAATTGCATTATTTTACATTTTTCTACATTAAACCTCATTTGCCATGTAGTTGCCCACCCCATTAATTTGTTCAGATCTTCTTGCAAGGTTTCCACATCCTGCAGAGAAGTTATTGCCCTGCTTAGCTTAGTATCGTCCGCAAATACAGAGATTGAACTGTTTACCCCATCCTCCAGGTCATTTATGAACAAATTAAATAGGATTGGTCCCAGCACAGAACCCTGGGGGACCCCACTTCCCACCCCTGACCATTCTGAGTACTCCCCAAATACAGAGATTGAGCTGTTTATCCCATCCTCCAGGTCCTTTATGAATAAATTAAATAGGATTGGTCACAGGACAGAACCTTAGGGGACCCCACTTTCCACCCCTGACCATACCAAGTACTCCCCATTTATCACCACCCTCTGAACTGGCCCTTGTAGCCAGTTTTCAATCCATGTACTCACCCTATGGTCCATGCCAACAGACCTTACTTTGTACAGTAAATGTTTATGGGGAACTGTATCAAATGCTTTTGCAAAATCCAGATACACCACGTCTACGGGCCTTCCTATATCTAGAGGGCAGCTCATCATGAGGGCAACCTCCTCATAGAAGGTTAATAGATTGGTTTGGCAAGAATGATTTTTCATGAATCCAAGCTGATTACTGCTAAGGATAACATTGTCATTACTAAACTCTTGTATATAGTCCCTTATCATCCCCTCCAAGAGCTTGCATACTATTGATGTTAGGCTAACTGGTCTGTAAATCCTAGGGATGTATATTGGCCCTTTTTTAAATACTGGTGCTACATTGGCTTTTCTCAAATCAGCTGGTACCATTCCAGTCAGTAGACTGTTCGTAAAAATTAGGAACAATGGTCTGGCAATTACTTGACTGAGTTCCTTAAGGACCCTCAGGTGCAAGCCATCTGGTCCAGGTGACTTATTAATGTGAAGTTTTTCAAGTTTATTTCAAATTCTGTCCTCTATTAGCCATGAGGGTGCTTCCTGTGACGTGCCATGAGGATAAACATTGCAGTTTTGGTTATTTAAGCCCCCCCGTTTCCCTCATGAAGACTGAGGAGAAGAATAAATTCAATACCTTCGCCATCTCTCCATCCTTAGTAACCAGATTCCCTTCATCATTTTTTATGGGACCAATATGATCTCACCTCCCTTTCTTACTATTTACAGTTGTGCTCATAAGTTTACACATCCTGGCAAAATGATTTCTTGACCATTTTTCAGAGAATATGAATGATAACACAAAAACATTTCTTTCACTCATGGTTAGTGTTTGGTTGAAGCCATTTATTATCAATCAGCTGTGTTTACTCTTTTTAAATCATAATGACAACAGAAACTACCCAAATGACCCTGATCAAACGTTTACATACCCTGGTGATTTTGGCCTGATAACATGCACACAAGTTGACACAAAGAGGTTTGAATGGCTATTAATGGTAACTATCCCCATCTGTGATCTGTTTGCTTGTAATTAGTGTGTGTATAAAAGGTCAATGCGTTTCTGGTCTCCTGACAGACCCTTGCATCTTTCATCCAGTGCTGCACTGAGGTTTCTGGATTCTAAGTCATGGGGAAAGCAAAAGAATTGTCAAAGGATCTGCGGGAAAAGTTAGTTGAACTTTAAAAAACAGGAAAGGGATATAAAAAGATATCCAAGGAATTGAGAATGACAATCAACAGTGTTTAAACTCTAATAAAGAAATTGAAAATGAGGGGTTCTGTTGAAACCAAACCATGGTCAGGTAGACTAACTAAAATTTCAGCCACAACTGCCAGGAAAATTGTTTGGGATGCAAAGAAAAAGCCACAAATAACTTCAGGTGAAATACAGGACTCTCTGAAATCATGTGGTGTGGCTGTTTCAAGATGCACAATAAGGAGGTACTTGAAAAAAGATGGGCTGCATGCTCGAGTCGCCAGAAAAGGCCATTACTACGCAAATGCCACAAAGTTTCCCATTTACAATACGCCAAACAGCGCAGAGACAAGCCTCAAATCTTCTGGCATTTGGTGTGATGAGACCAAAATTGAGATTTTGTTGTGTGAGCTACAAAAGGCACAGGAAATTTGGTCAAAATTGTTGGCAAGATGAATGCAGTATGTTATCAAAAAATACTGGAGGAACATTTGCATTCATCAGCCACAAAGCTGCACATGGGACTTACTTGGACATTCCAGCATGACAATGATACAAATCACCTGTTATTGGCTACAGCAGAATAAAGTGAAGGTTCTGGAGTGGCCATCTCAGTCTCCTGACCTCAATATCATTGTGCCACTCTGGGGAGATCTCAAACGTGCAGTTTATGGGCAAGACAGCCCAAGAATTTACAGGAACTGGAGGCTTTTTGCCAAAGGGAATGGGCAGCTTTACAATCTGAGAAGATAAAGAGCCTCATCCACAAATACCACAAAAGACTTCGAGCTGTCATTGATGTTAAAGGGGGCAATACATGGTATTAAGAACTGGGTTATGTAAACTTTTGATCAGGGTCATTTGGGTTGTTTCTGTTATCGTTATGATTTAAAAAGAGTAAACACAGTTGATTGATAATAAATGGCTTCAGCCAAACACTAACCGTGAGTGAAAGAAAAGTATTTGTGTTATCATTCATATTCTCTCAAAAATGGCCAAGAAATCATAAATTCTGCCAGGGTGTGTAAACTTATGAGCACAACTGTATGTAGTTAAAGAATTTCTTGGGATTTTTTTTTACTCTTCTCTGCTAGGTTCTATCTTAGTCATCCTGATTGCACTTACATTTCTTGTTGCATTCTTTGTAAAGTTGGAATGCTGATGATGGTTCTTAAGCCTTGTATTTTTTGAAGGCCTTCTCCTTTGCTTTTATATGCATTCTAACATTGAAGTTAAGCCACCCAGGACTTTTATTAGCTCTTTTAAATTTATTTCCCATTGGGATGCACTGGCCAATACCCTTATTTAATATGCTCTTAAAGCATACCCATTTTTCCTCTGTGTTCTTTGTTCCTATAATTTTATCCCATTTAGTAACTTCTAGCAAGGATCGTAGTTTAGGGAAGTTGTCTCTTTTGAAATTCAGTGTCTTGGTATTCCCCTTATGTTTCCTATTTGTGTGATTTATACTGAAACAAATTGACCTGTGATCGCTGTTTCCTAAATTGCCCCGTATTTCCACATCCGTGATCAGGTCTATATTGTGGGTAATTAGTAGGTCTAGTAATGCTTTGTTTCTAGTTGGTGCATTTACCATCTGACCCATGAAATTGTCCTGCAAGGCATTTAGGAATTGGCGAGCCTTAGATGAATGCGCGGTTCATTCCACCCAGTCTATGTCTGGATCAATAAAATCCCCCATTATAATGACACTTCCCATCCTTGCCGTAAATCCAAATTGGGATAGGAGGGGGAGCATGCGTGGAGTCATCGGCATACTGCAAGATTTATGAATTCAAATGACATCATTTCATGACACTTTTTTGCTGGATTTAATTGTTTCACGTCACTTTGTTGACACAGCACTAGCCACTTTACTGTATTTTTATCTTATGTGTTTTTGCGCAACGATGTATTTTTGATTGATTACACAGCTTGTGATTTTTATTTTATTTATGTGAGTTCGCGCAGAGACATTTTGGTATTTGACACATTTATGAATTCATTGTAATATTCATATCACTTTATATTTTTCACAACATATCACTTTATATTTTGTCACTTCACAAACACACAAACACACCAACTTTAGGAGAATTAAAGGGGTACACAACAAAAATAAGCAGCACCATACCCACTTTTAAACTTTATATTGATTACTGACTCAGTGGTAGTAGTAGTAGTCTCAGTGGGGGCAGCAGCTTGTTAAAGTATATTTAATTTCACTCAATTTCGGACCATAGCGCACAACATTCTTTCCTTATTTTACAATATGGCAGTGCCCGCCGTAGTGGAGAGAACAGGTCTATATATAAGATTAGACATTGTCTCATATGAAGAAACCACAGTGGCGTCTGATGTCGTAGCAGCATTATGTAGTTGTGGGAATAGCCACCAGTGAATATATACCATCTGGGCAATGTAATAGTACATTCTGAGGTTCGGGAGTGCCAAACCCCCCTGAGAAGCAGGAAGTCATAGTGCCTAGTGCATAAGAAGGTGGATAAAGTAAAATCAATATCAATAAGAATGAAGACCATCCTAAAGAGGTTATTGCATCCCATTAGTATACGGGGAAGTTTAACACAGTGGGCTATTTTAGCACGAAAAGAGGAAATACTGGGGAGTAAATTTGTTGTCATGAAATTTAGACACTGGCAGTTGGACATCTATTCCCAAATATCTAAATTTGTGTGTCGTCTGCAGTGGGCAAACCGACGGTAAAGAAAAAGGGAGATCAGGGTCCATGGGCATGTGATTTAGTTCAATTAACTTTGAAGCCCAAATATCTGCCCAAATCATGAATGAATCATAATACTGAGGGTATGGAACAGTGTGGGTCCGAGAGGTATATTTACATATCATCCACGTATAGCAAAACTTGTTCTTCCAACTGACCAACCTGGATGTCCCTAAAGGAAAAGGATGCCAGAAGGATCTTGGCCAGTGGCTCAATGGCCAGAGCAAAGAGAAAGGGGGAAAGCGGGCAGCCCTGTCTGGTGCCCCATTGTGTATTAAATGAAAAAGAAATGCGAACATTGACCTACAGCCAAGCCTGAGGTTGCATATAAAAAATTATATAATGTTTCCAAGTAACAAAATCATCATCAAAAGTCAAAGGCCTTGTGTGTATCCAAGGCTACCAGAGCACTGGGTAGCCTTGTCCCCATCAACATGGGGACATCCTCCCCATGTTTAGGGCATGTGGCCTGGTACGGTTCAGGAGGGGGGGGCGCTCTCTCATCCCCCCCCATCTTTTCCTGTGGCTTGCCAGGTTGTGTGCTCGGATAAGGGTCTGGTGTGGATTTTTGGGGCAACCCCACGCCATTTTTTTAAAAATTTTGGCACGGAGTTCCCCTTAAATTCCATACCAGACCTGAAGAGTCTGGTATGGATTTTTGGGGGGAACCCCATGCCATTTTTAAAAAATTTTGGCGTGGAGTTTCACTTAATATCCATACCAGACTTTCAATGACTTTTATGTGTATTGTCGGGACCGACAATTCATTAATAGTCGGCACTAGCGCTAGTACTTTTAAATTACTTTTTTTTCGTTTAGAAATGTCATTTTTCTCTCGGACTGTTATAAACATGGGAAACATGCGCTACTTTACAGGCATAGTATAGACACCCCCCAGGTATGAAATTTGAAGGAATATTTCACTTTTATTGTTTCACTTTAAGCATTATTAAAATCACTGCTTTCGAAAAAACTGCCTTTTTTAAAACTTTTTTTTGCATTAATACATGTCCCCTGGGGCAGGACCCAGGTCCCCAAACACTTTTTATGACAATAACTTGCATATTAACCTTTAAAATTAGCACTTTAGATTTCTCCCATAGACTTTTAAAGGGTGTTCCGCGGCTTTTCAAATTTGCAGCGAACACCGCAAATTGTTCGCTGTTCGGCGAAACAGATAGCCCATCCCTAGTTGCAAGCACTGAACTTATTCTCTCTGTAAAAGAGACGCTTGAAAGGGGATATGATTTCAATTTACAAATACCGTACTGGTGACCTCACAATAGGGATAAAAAATTTTCGCGAAAGGGAGTTTAACAAAACTCGTGGCCACTCATTAAAATTAGAAGAAAAGAGGTTTAACCTTAAACTACGTAGAGGGTTCTTTACTGTAAGAGCAGCAAGGATGTGTAATTCCCTTCCACAGGTGGTGGTCTCAGCAGGGAACATCGATAGTTTCAAAAAACTATTAGATAAGCACCTGAATCTCCACAACATACAGGGATATACAAGGTAATACTGACATAATAATCACACATATAGGTTGGACTTGATGGACTTGTGTCTTTTTTTTACCTCACCTGCTATGTAACTATGTAATATGTAACAATAAGTAAGATCCTTATGGGGTGTAGGGATCAATATGATTAGGGCCCTCCATCATAGAAGGGGAAAGGGCCTTTTCTTTAAAAAATAGCGGTAGAGAGTGTCATTAGGCGCGGTACCACATATTTCTTGTGGGCAATTTACCACTCTATTGGTATGCCATCTAGACCAGGAATTTTGTATTTAGCAAAGGATCCCAGGGTTTTCTCAATTCCTTTCTGTGTATTAGGGCTATCTAAATATAATCTGTCTAAGTATGCTGGAAGTTCTGCAGGGTCGTATTAGACAAAACATTTGTACTTACTGAGTACCTGCTGTGTGCCCCCCCCTTCCCAAAATACTTACATATGTCCTCTAGTGATCCATTGCTGTGCCTGCATCTGGTTTCTCTTCACTCCCTGCTCTCACAAGAGGCTCTGAGAGCAGTGGAAGCCATTGCATGTTGCTGCTGTCAGTCATATACAGTAAGGAGGGGCTGAGCCACCCTGTGTGTGTCTATGGACATGCACAGCCTGGCTCAGGAGCGTGTCCACATATATGCCTCCAAAGTATATAGTTTGCTATGGGGGCACACACAGAAGAGGAGGTGTGTAGAGCGCTTGCGGGGCACCCCAAAAGAGGAGGTAATGGCCGTTCTGTGCAATAACATTTTGCACAGAGCAGGTATAGTAAGTATAACATTATTATTTTAATTTAAAAAATACCTCTACAGCAGTTTTAAGGTATCATACCTTTCAGAAGGAAAATACAGGGGCTACCATTGCTGACCACCCTGAACAAGTGATCAGAAAAGTAAAAGAAAGGTCAGAAGTCCTTATCTTGGGCCCCCCTTGGCAAAGCACTTTTCCCATGTTGCGGGTGAAAGAGGGCACACATTCATCCCCCTTCCTGGCCTGCCAGTTGCATGATTTGATAAGGGTCTGGTATGGATTGGGGGGGACAATGTTTTTCCTTGTTTTTAACATCCAGCTCTTGTATGAACTTTGAGGGGGTACCTGTAATTTTTTTTTCACAGTTTACAGTCCCTAAACAGCCAGGAATGCCCGGCTGACAGCTTACATTGGTCGGGCAGGGATGGTTCCCTGGTTGTGAGGATACCAGCGGCAACTGAATCTCTAACAACCGGTCTAAGTGGGAAGCTATCACATTTAGCTGTGGTAGTAATACCACTGCTAGATATTTCACTTCTCATTGCATCAGGTGGTTCAGTTCAGCTGAACACCCATTTAGTTTGGCAGTTCATCAAACTTTCAAACAAATAAAATTTGGTTCAATCATGGTTCGGACCAAACCAGGAGATTATCTCTGCTGCCTATATTTCAGTTTTAATAAACTGTTTGGGAGATGTGTGCACACCCAAAAGTTTGTGGTCCATCCAAACAATTTTTGCCATTGATGTGCAACTCTACTTCCATATAAAAAAGTGACAGTTAGTTTTGCAAGACGAAAGACTGGAGAGTACTGTTCAAACATACATAACATGATATTACTATGCAAGATCACAAAAGATATCTAAACTAAAGTTACCTGTATGACTCATAGTATGAATCCAGGTAAAGTGAATGTAAATTCATGGGAACACAAAGTAATGCATGTCAGCAAAATGGGAAACTAAGGATCTAACCTTTAGTACAGCCAAAGCTGTCTGTGGCTGTAGCAGACAAGACCTTTGGAATCATTATTGTAAAGTCAATATGCCAAATTGGTTTCTGCTTGTGCTGCCATTCAGAGCTTTGGTTCAGACATCACCTTTCACCTGCAGCACTCTGCAAGATAGAGAAATCAAAGCTCACTAGCAGCTCCATATACTATCAAAGCATGACTGGTGGATCTTTGTGATCTGCAGAAATCACAATTCATACTGTATACTGCAGAGAGCACATATTGAGAGACACCCATACCTAGAACTCTTCTAACCAAGCAAGGCAATGGCAAAGATTTAAAAATAATTTCCATATGAAGGTGTGTTTTTATAGTTCATGATTTATGTGTATGTAACCTGGTTTGGTTGTCATCAGGCTGTGATAGCATACCGTATATTATTTTACAAAGGAGCAGCTGAATATACCACATCTGCATCTATGATTACAAATTTCTACTTAGTATCGGGATGTGCCTAGGTTCCGCTGGACTTTATTGTGTAACTCCTCAGGCCTATTTGCTCAGGCAATCTGCCTTGATTGCTTTTCATAGACAATAAGTAGTAGTTTCTTTCAAACAATTTAAGCGATAATTGTATTTCAAGTGCTGGGTCAGATGCCACTTAATGGCTCCTTGAATGCTGTTAATGGCTCCCTGTAAAGTTCGTTGAATGTTGTTATTCAATTAAGTGATTATATCAATGTTAGAATGGAAAAATTCACTAATCATTGATGGATCTCTTTACCATATATGATTAAAAGCTGTTCTCGGTAGAATTAATTAATCCATATTAGTTATTTGTAACATTTAAAGGGTAGTGGCACAAGCACAATTTTTCTTTAAGTCACAAGCTTATATGTCTTATGAGGATCTAAAGAGGATTGGGGTTAAAATCCAGGAAAAATATATAGTTCAAATACATATTTATTTACCTGCAAAATCATTTGCAATATTGGCCAACCACATGCACACCTATTGATGATGATTAATCTGCTACTTCCTCGGTTACTATTACAGCTTCCTGGGTCAGCTCTCTGCTCAGTAGACAGTAGTGGTGATGCTGATGTCTTACTGTCCTATGGCCTACAGCCATTTTTAAGTGATGTCAAAGCCTCAGTTTTTAAGCATATTCAGCAACTGATTTTATCACTTACTAAGTGTGCAGCTTCTTTATACAGTATTTTAATCATTGCTCTAGGTTTCCTGTCTCAGGGTGACTCCTTTCTCTTGCAGAGATCTATGGAGTCATTCTTGCATGCAGGGACTAGGATTGTGTCTCTATACACTGCATGCATCAATAGAATACACACACAGCCCCAAAACCTAGGAAGGCATCTCCTGCTCCTCCCTTTTCTTCTCCCACTCTCCTCCCAGCTAACAGACTGGCTCCAAACTGAATTGTCCACTTGTAGTTCTTCACTCTGAAGACCAGAATGTCAAGGAAGCAACACTAATGCCCCGTAAACATGGTCGGACTTTGTTCGGACATTCCGACAACAAAATCCTAGGATTTTTTCCAACGGATGTTGACTCAAACTTGTTTTGCGTACACACGGTCGCACAAAGTTGTCAGAATTTCCGATCGCCAAGAACGCAGTGACGTCAAGCACGTATGACGAGACTAGAAAAAGCCATTTCAGAACCAAGCGCGGCACCCTTTGGGCTCCTTTTGCTAATCTCGTGTTAGTAAAAGTTTGGTGAGAGACGATTTGCTCTTTTTCAGACTCGTGGTTTTCAGATCGTTTTCTGCCGTTCAGTTTGTGCTTGTGGCTTTGTATCTGCTCTTCAGTGCGTGCAAGCAAGTACTATTGACTTGTCAGTGTGTTCTTGTGCATTCGTTACTGTTTTTCAGGTCACTCTTCAGGCCTTGCTGTTCTTCAGTGCGTTCTGTTACCTCGTTCTGAGCAGCCGACCGTTTTCTAGCCATGTTGCGTATGCGTACTCCTCGTAGAGTTCGTGCTGTGCGGGGGCTTGGTGTTGAGGTCCTGACCTTGACACAAGTCCAGTCCATGAACAGGGTGGGGAGGAGTTCATGGACCAAGAATTGGTTGCTTCAGCGTGACCAGTTCTCTCATATGCCTTTGCTCCGTGAGATCCGTGAGAATAATCCTGATGATTTCAGGAACTTTCTCCGGATGACGGACCCCGTATTTCACCATTTGTTGGCTTCGCTGACCCCCTATATCAGCAAGCAGGATACCTGCATGAGGCAAGCCATCACTCCGGAGCAGAAGCTGGTCGCTACCCTGCGGTACTTGGCGACAGGGAGAAGCCTGCAGGACCTCAAGTTCTCGACAGGTATCTCCCCCCAGGCTCTGGGGATCATTATCCCAGAGACCTGTTCTGCCATCATCCAGGTCCAGCAGAAGTAGTATATGAAGGTAAGATTTGTATCCTTTAATATCACATTTTATTGTATTTAATGTATTTAATGTTTGATAATATCTTGTATTTCTTTCCTCATTCCCTAATTACCATGATTGGAATATGCTGTGAATGTCCCCTTTGTTCTCATGCATGCTGGTTTTTTATGTAATTATTTTTTAAGTCCTTCATACATATCTGCCTTCACTTACCTCCCCAACATGGTCTCCTAGCCCTATATTCACCTCATGTAGTCACTTAACAATGTATTTTATCAGCTCCATAGTAGTGCTTTACCCCAAACACACCCTAAAATGTTTGGAAATGTGATTTGTGCTTTAAATTCAGGCAGAGTGCCAGAGGCTTTTTTGTTGGGGTGTCCCCAAATCATTTTTAACCCCCCCTCCCCCCAACTGCTAAGTCACCTGATACCAATTCTCTATCTATCCTCAATCATCTATCTGCTGACTTTGCCAAACCCATACACACTATACCCATCTCTTTTGTGGTCAGATTTATGGATAAATTCCCCAAAGCATTTAGTGCAAGGGCCTGCCTGTATACTTTCGAATGGTAATGTTTAAAGTTTTTGGATTCGATTATTATCTTGATAGGTAATATCAGAATGTCCAAATGTCCTCAAATGTGTACAGTGTGTATTTATATATTTGTATTATGACACTTCTTACCTGTCCAGTGGGCTGCCAATAGTGTAACTAAGGAGGGGCTGTTACAAGTAATACCCATTATTTAGGCATTCATCTCTCAATGAAGTGAAGAGGGTTACCTGTCCAAGATACCCCCCCCTATAATGTTAGAAATGGCCCATGAGAGGGGGGGCAGGTTGAATATGATAGGTGTACCTTATACTTTGGTGTTAATTTCCCCTTAATAAATGCTATCTGGAGGTTGTCCAAGAATGTTTGTGCCTAATCTGCTTGCAATGTTTATGTGCAAAAATAGTAAATTATTTTTGTTTTCCTCCACAGTTTCCTTTCACGCCACAGGAATGGCAGAATGTGGCCTCCCACTTTGCCCAGCGGTGGGACTTTCCTAACTGCGGAGGGGCAATTGATGGGAAACACGTCCACCTTGTCCCACCACCCAACTCGGGGTCGTACTATTTCAACTATAAGGGGATCAATAGTATTGTGATGTTGGCGGTGGTGTCGGCTAATTACGACTTCTTGTATGTGGACGTGGGGAAGAATGGCCGGATGTCCGAAGGTAGAGTCATCACCCAGACGGAGTTCTACAGGCGTCTCCAGAATGGCAGCTTGGACTTGCCACCTCCAGAGGACAATGTGGAAGGACTCCCATTCGTCTTCGTTGCGGATGAAGCATTTGCGCTGGGGGACCATCTTATGCGGCCATTCCCGATGAGGACCCTCACCCCGGAACAGAGGGTTTTTAATTAACGGCTGGTCAGAGCCAGAAGAGTGGTGGAGAACACATTTGGAATCATGGCCAGCCGGTTCTGTCTATTTAAATCATCTAATCCTGGCGTGCTGTGTTCTCCATAACTTTTTACGCAAACATTCTGGCAACTATGCTGGCTCAGTTGGGCCTGAGGCCGGAATTATACATGATCCATCCCTGACGGCACTTGAAAGTGGCTGTCCTGGCTTGCCCTCCCTCAGTGCCCGTGATGTGCAATTAAGATACCTTGAGTTCTTTGCGGGTAGGGGGGCCATCAATATGCCAGGCAATTTGTGAAACATTTATCAAAAAAAGAGAAAGAGCTAATGTTTGTTGACATTTACTGCTTGTGTTTGTTTTAGCTGACCATGACAGCAATGTGGGGAGTCCTGAAAATGGCGTGATTGTGTAACCGTATACAAAGCACTGTTGGGTGTTATTTACTAAAGGCCAAGACACTTTTTATACTACAAGTGCATTTGAAACTGCACTGAAACTGCACTTGTAGTGCAAAGAGGATTTGCACTTAGGAAATAACCTCCATTTTCTCACAAAACAGCAATTACATCACCACAAAAGTGTTGTAGCGTTGAGACAATAATCCACACATTCTTGATTAACAATCTTTTTAATACCCGCACAATCACATGTGCATTTACCAAAGGTTTTTTAAACAAACCAACATGTTTGCTGTCTAACATGTTTTGGGGTGGCATTAGCAAAAATAGAAATGTCCATTTACAATAAAACAGGCCTGTGTAAAACCAACAAGAAATACAAAAATCTTGAACTTACAAAGTTCACATTTGGTAAAACTTGAAGGCAATATCAGACATGAGTATTTAGGAACTGTGTTTGATATTGCGTTCAGATGGGGTGAAGTCACCCCTTGAAAAGCCAAATTTGGAAGATGAGCACCAATTTATGAATGTCAACATGTGCTAGCTGCCATCACGGGGGATCAAGGGACGTGTTTTGTGGGAGCAAGCCCTTCCTCACCGCTACTTTATTATTATTACATCCATTGATCTCCCGTGATGGCAGATAGCACATGTTGGCACACTGTGTGCATCCTCCAAATTTGTAATTTCAAAACATTGCTCTAAAGTTTTTCCTATTGTAGCACACAATAAAATAAAGTGATTTTGTGGGGTATTAAATTCGCCCCAAAATATCAATGATGTTATTATTTTTTTGAATAACATCATTGATTTTTTTCTTGAGGTTTTCCAATTCAAAATTACACCCCATGATCTCCCCAATCAGGATCTGTGCACTTTCTGATGTGAAAGGATCTTGATCCATAACATCACGATCACCTAAAAAGAGAGTAACCAAACAAAAACAGGTATCAAAAATCTGCCAGCATCCATCTCTTACCTGAGCCTGTGGTCGCAAACACTCACCTGTTGTGGTGCCAATTTCCACCACATCTTCTTCCTCCTCCTGCTCAGCTTGTTTTGGGGGTATTTCCCCTTCTTCCAGAGGTGGGGGGTCTCTGGTCTCCTCGGATGAGGGGTGTCCTCCAAGTCTTTTCTCCCCTATGTTAAACAAAAATGGTATAATTAGCACACAGATATTTGATGGCAGAACTATAAATAGGAAACATTGCTTGGAATTGGGGTACAATTGTCCATTTTAGCTGAGTTCAAAGATGTATTTTTTTTACTGGCCTTTGTCAACCTGCAATCCTTTACCTGTTTTGTACAAGCTTCACAGATGGAGACCCCCCTATAGTATACACTGGAGCACCTGTGTGCCCACCCTAATCAAAATTGTGTTCTTGTGTCCCACACTAGTGCTCCAGTGTCCAGATGTGAAAACAGCTGCTGAGTGTCCTCTCCTTACACAGAATCTAGTTTGCATTTTATTCTAGTAACAAAGCCATCTACACAGCCAAATTTTTTTCTGACAAGTAGGCCCTAAAAAAATTTGGAAAATGCATAGGGCCTAAACAATGGTGTTTTAGAGGCCGACAGAAAAATGTTGGATACGAACGATTCAAATGGTCCCATGAACATTAAAATTTCAATTTTAAACTGTATAACAATTAAGAAAACAATATGCAGCAGCACAAACGTAATAAAGAAAAATATGAATATGAACACGGCACAACTACTTAATTTTTTGCAGCACTCTCCGGATCTTTCTGTACTGCTCGGGCTCTCTTAATTTCAGGTCCGACCACCGCTTCCTGAGCTGATCTTTCGATCGTCGTACCCCAAAATTCCGGTGCAGACTTTTGACCACTTTCGCAATGATCTTGGCCTTTCTGATATTGGGGTTGGGGTAAGGCCCATACTTTCCATCATAGTCGGCCTTCTTCAGGATGTCCACCATCTCCAACATCTCCCCAAAGGACATATTTGAGGCCTTAAATCTGCTCCTTCTGGATCGGGACATGTCCGGATCCGGGCTTTCCTCCTCCTCCTCCTCGTTCCTGTAATTAGCACGCACCTGCTGTGTCTCCGCCATGTGTTCTTCCCCCACTGCACAGAACAAAAAGGGGCGGGGAATAGACTAGAAAGAAGGTTAGGGGCGGGCGGAGTTACACGCATGCGCAGTGTGTATAAAGCGTAACACACGTGCGTATTATGTACGATCTGTGAGCGGACGAAGGAGCATTGGACGCGCCGATCGTAAGAACGAAGGTAAGAGACATACTTGTGCCTATACTGCTTCTAGATTGAGGCCTATATTGTAACAAGATTAGTACAGTTTGGTCTGTCATTAGGCTTGGTCTTGTGTTGTGTCTTGCAGTGAACATGGATATCTTATTAAGAGACAATGACTTCATGTCAATATTCATTGATATGTTAAGGGAGCTGCCATGTCTGTGGGAGATCAACCACCCACATTACAAGAACCAAATAAAGAGGAAGGCAGCGCTGGATCAATTGTTGGAAATTGTGAAGCAGGTGATCCCCACGGCAGACATCACATATTTGAAGATCTTAATTGGTGGCCTGAGGAGCACATATGTAAGGGAGCGCCAGAAAGTCCAGGATTCGCAGAGATCTGGAGCAGCAAAAGACATCTATGTCCCCAGGATGTGGTACTATGACAGGCTGCATTTTCTGGCAGGCCAGACTGAACCCAGGTCATCCCTCTCCAGTCTTCCTTCCACGCTTCCTTCCCCCCCAGCTGAGGCTTCTGACGCCCAACCTGGGCCTTCCAGGCAACAACATGTGGAGGAGCCCAGATTGAGCCAGGTATAGCATTCCTCTAAATATTTCTGCTTGTCCAATCAATGATGTTAACTAGATGTTAGTTGGGAGTACTAATTTAGGATTGTGATTGATGAAGCAAAAACTAAAACCATGTCCCTTGTACATAGGGAAGTCTCAGCCAGGAGGTGGCCGGGCCGAGCCGGCTGCCTGAGTCCCTCACCTCCCCCTGGAAAGAGAAAGTGGCAGGAGGAGGAGTGCCCTAGAGGAGGCTGCCATAGGACTCTTTTGGAGGGCTACAGAGGCCCTGGGAACACCACAGACCGTGGAGGACAACTTTGCTGCCATCATTGCCTCAAAAATGCAGAGGATGGAGGAGGGACAACAACTCATGTGTGAGTTGCACATATTGGAGGCTCTTAATAAAGGTATGAGGGGCCAAATTACATCTCAGACACACCTTTGCGAACTCACAGAAGGTCCTCCTCCTCCTCCTGCAGGTCCTCCTCCTCCTCCTCCTTCTCCTCCAGGTCCTCCCAGTCCTCCTCCTCCTCCAGGTCCTACTCCTCCTCCTGCCACATCTCCAACAGAAGAGCCACAGCCAGGAAGGAAGCATGGAAGGAAGACCAGAAAGTGAGGACCCTGGATCCAGTCTGGTCGGCCAAAAGATGCAGCCTCTTGTGGTACCACAGCCTGGGGACACAGATGTCATGTGCTGCTTTCCAGATCTCTGCAAATTCTGGACCAGACTGCCCTCCCTTACATATGGACTCCTCAGGCCACCAATTTTGATGTTCAAGAATTGTTGTCTGCCCTGGGGGTCCCAGGCTTCGCTAATTTCTCCTGTTGATCCAGCGTTGCCTCCCTCTTTGTTTGGTTCTGAGCCCTAATAAAGGATTTTTGGTTTGAATTATACTTGCCTATGTGTGTTTTACTTCAAAAAGGACAGTTGGTTTGTGAGGATTCAGGTACATTTCAAAAATACAATCTGAAATTAACAAGGGACACCAACAACAAACAATCTCCTTGAGATTAAATAATAAAAGATATCAATGGTGTTGTGGTAACTTGACACACAAAACACACACACAAAATAGTCTGGAGTAAAACTAAAAATAACATTAAACAAAGATCAGCCTTGGAAAAAATACAAACATAAAATCTAAAGAAATAATGGCTTGAAAGCACAAAAAAAAATAAAAGCAAAAAAAAAAAAAAACATTATGTCAGATGTGACTAATAACAATATATTCAGGGAATCCCAAGAAAAAAACAACAAAATAAGTTTGTGAGAAGTGTGTGTGAATATGAGCAGCAAAACTACTTAATTCTTGTCACATTATAAAGAAGAAGAGAGGAGAGTGCGCTGTATTAAACCTTTTTTAACATTGTACCGTGACGAAAGTGCTGTATCCATTGCGAACGCTCATTTTACCAGACCGAGCTGTTTCGTGTCAAAATTTCTTCTGAGCATGCGTGGCACTTTGTGCGTCGGAACAGGCCACACACGGTCGGAATTGACGCGATCGGATTTTGTTGTCGGAAAATTTTATCTCCTGCTCTCAAACTTTGTGTGTCGGAAAATCCGATGGAAAATGTCCGATGGAGCCCACACACGGTCGGAATTTCCGACAACATGCTTCGATCGGACATTTTCCATCGGAAAATCCGACCATGTGTACGGGGCATAAGAGAGTAATACATGGGGTAATACATTTTAAAGGGGTTGTAAAGTTTCAAATTTTTGTTTTATAAAAATAACAAACATGTCATACTTACCTGCTCTGTGCAAAGGGTTTTGCACAGAGCAGCCCCGATCCTCCTCTTCTGGGGTGCCCCGTCAACGCTCCTGGTTCCTCTCCTTCATCGGATGCCCCCACCGAGAGCCGCTTTCCATGGGGACACCAGTGTGGGTGCGCTCCCGGGTCCTGCTGAATGCTGATGCGTCCATTGACACAGACAGCGGGACTCATCCCCGCTCCCATGTCTTTGGATTTGATTGACAGAAATGGAAGCCAATGGTTCTTGCTGCTATCAATCTATCCAATGAGGACAGGAACAGTGACTGGAGCCGCTGGGCTCATGCACATTGCTGGAACGGATGGGCTCAGGTAACAAAGAGGGGGGCTCTGGGGACAGCAAAGAAGGTTTTTCACCTTAATGCATAGAATGCATTAAGGTGAAAAACCTTGAAACTTTACAATCCCTTTAAAAAATAGTTTAATGGAGAACATTTATTTAATTGTGCTCAATTTGTTAAGCTTAAAATCACTGGGGTTTTAATACTATTTTGAGTAACCCTATCTGCTATCTGTGTACAAGGAGAAATTTTCTTTGGCTTCCTGGCCCAGAGATGCAACAGGAAGTGAGAGGAATTTCTGTAACAGATGTCCCCATTAAAACAATTATGTATTTTGCCTCATTTTTGTTCTCAATAATAATGGTCACTAGTACAAATAGAGGGACAAATCTCAACAAGACAGCATTAAAAACTTGGATAATGCCGCGTACACACGACTGGACTTTCCGGCAGAAAAGGTTAGACGGAATCATTCCGTCTGACATTCCGATCGTGTGTGGGCTTCATCTGACTTTTTCTTTCTAAAATTCTGATGGACCTAGAAAAAGAACATGCTTCAAATCTTTCCAATGGAATCAGTTCCTATTGGGAAAACCGCTTGTCTGTATGCTATTCCGAAAAACGCTATACCAAAAACGACGCAAGGGCAGCTATTGGCTACTGAACTTCCGTTTTCTAGTCCCGTCGTACGTCATAGTATTCTAAACGATCAGACTTTGGTGTGATCGTGTGTACGCAAGTCCGTTTCAGCCGAACTCCGTCGGGACTCCGCCGGAAAGACCGGAGTCTATTCTGACGGAAAGTCCAGTCGTGTGTACGCGGCATAACTCCTCTCCCCTTTATCCAAAACTAAAACAAGGTTTTACCTAAAGACACACTAATGAGGAGAGGAAAAACCTATTTGATTCATAAATAAGTTCATAAACTATTTGCCAAGAAAATAGAGAAATATATATATATATATATATATATATATATATATATATATATATATATATATATATATATATATATATATATATAACAATGCATGGGCTCAGAAGTTTTATTTTAAGAGACTGATTTTCATGCAGTCAGTCAGCATCTGTGCATAAACACAGATCCTCCTCTACATCTAAGATCACATAGTCAGTGTCTTGGTACTTAAAGGGTTTGTAAACCCTCACGGTTTTTCACCTTAATGCATTCTATGCATTAAGGTGGAAAACCTTTTCTGATGCAGCCCCCCCCCAGAGCCCCCCTTTTACTTACCTGAACCCGAATGTTCCAGCAACGGGGACGAACACAGCAGCTCCAGCTGCTGCCTCGGGTCCTCATTGGATAGATTGATGGCAGCGCAGCCATTGGCTCCCACTGCTGTCAATCAAATCCAGTGACACGGGAGCCAGGGGTGGGGCCGAGTCCTGCTGTCTGTGTCAATGGAGGCAGCAGCAGGACTTGGGAGCGTGCCTACATGAGTGCCCCCATGGAAAGTGGCTTCCTGTGGGGGTACTCGAGAAGAGGAGGAGCCAGAAGCACCACAGTAGAGGAGGTTTGGGGCCACTCTGTGCAAAACCACTGCACACAGGAGGTAAGTATTTGTTAGAGAGTAGTGGTTAATGACTCTTACTCTGAATGGTCTAAGGTTATCAGTGATTGGAACCCTTACTTTTTAACATCTTTATAGATGATATAGGGTCTGGGATTAAAAGTACCATTTCTATCTTTGCAAATGACACCAAGCTATGTAGTGGAATAACGCCTTTACAGGATGTCTCCAATTTACAAGCCAACCTCAATGCACTGTCTAATTGGGCAACTAAGTGGGAAATGTGGTTTAATGTTGATAAATGTAAAGTTATGCACTTGGGGCTAAGAATATGCATGCATCATACATACTAGGGGGAATACAATTGGTGGAATCCATAGTGGAGAAGGATCTGGGGGTTTTAGTAGATCATAAGCTCAATAATAGCATGCAATGCCAATCTGCGGTTCCCAACGCGATCAAAGTCCTTTCTTGTATTAAGAGAGGTATGGACTCCAGAGAGAGAGAAATAATTTTGCCCCTGTACAAATCATTAGTAAGACCTCATCCGGAATATGCAGTTCAGTTTTGGGCACCAGTTCTCAAAAAGGATATCGGGGAACTGGAGAAAGTGCAGAGAAGGGCAACCAAACAAGAGGCATGGAGGAGCTCAGCTATGAGGAAAGATCAGAGGAACTGAATGTATTCCCTCTTGAGAAGAGGAGATTAAGGGGGGATATGATCAACATGTACAAATACATAAGTGGTCCATATAGTGAACTTGGTGTTGAGTTACCGTGTTCACTTTAAGGCCATCACAGAGGACAAGGGGGCACTCTTTACGTCTAGAGGAAAAAAGATTTCATCTCCAAATACGGAAAGGTTTCTTCACAGTAAGAGCTGTGAAAATGTGGAATAGACTCCCTCCAGGGGTGGTTCTGGCAAGCTCAGTAGATTGCTTTAAAAAAGGCCTGGATTCTTTCCTAAATTTACATGATATAACTGGGTACTGACATTTATAGGTAAAGTTGATCCAGGGAAAATCCGATTGCCTCTCGGGGGATCAGGAAGGAATTTTTTCAACTGCTGTAGCAAATTGGATCATGCTTTGCTGGGGTTTTTCGCCTTACTCTGGATCAACTGTGGGTATAGCAAATACAACAGCAAATAGCAGCGTAGGTTACAATATAAAAAGTGTAAAACACAATGCAAAACACCAAATAGCCCTTTGGAGCAACTAGCAGCTCCTTGTGAGAGTAACAGTCTATTAGCAGGGCAGCCTTGTAAGGGGAGGTGAAGCCACTCCAATATGTAGAAAAGAGAAAAAAACAGCAACAGGCAATGACAAGATTCAGCATTAAAAACACTCACATGTAACAACATATATGTCCGGTGTAGGGGATTCCAGTAGGAGCCATAGTTGTCTCTGCAGTCCGGGATGAAGGAGAGCCTTGTTCCTCTATGCTGTTGGCTAGTTTGGTATATCTGCAGCGGCTTCCGGGATTTGATCGTAATTCAGAATGAGGCTTACAACTCAGCCAGGCAGTCACATATGGATCTGTCAAATATCTCCCCTTTAGCTGTTTGGAGCTCTGCAACACTCCAGATTCTGTGGGCGGGTCTGTTGTTAAGGGCTCGGTGGGTGGAGTCGTGATGTCAGTATAGGATTGTGTATATGGGGTTGTTTTTTTGTTGGTTTTTTTTTGGTTGAACTGGATGGACTTGTGTCTTTTTTCAACCTGACTAACTATGTAATGATGTAAGTATAGACATGTTTGTTATTTTAAAAAAAAAATAACGAAGCTTTACAATCACTTTTTATACCATTTATTAATAGTTTAAGGAGGAGGGAATGTCAGAAAAAAGTCTTGGAGATGGTGGTGATTTTGCTACAGGACTGCTTCTCATATGTAAGACAAGTCTCTGGTACTTATCACTCCCATCCATTCACGATTTACCTGAATCGATGGCGTCTCTTACAGGAACGAAGACTGGTGATCAAACACTGTAGTCTGGGCCCACTGCTGAATTGTATTATGCTGCACCTCCTTGTTATGTACCAACACTGTCATTGGAGACTTCAATATCTTTTAAGGACCCCTCTAAAAGACCAAATGGTAAATGTCCATGTCAACAAGAAGAAATGTGGGCACCTTAAGAAAGACCCTTCTAATCTACAGTCTAAGCCCCCAGTCATACAGGTGTGACTTGTCATGCGATTTGACAGGTCCAAATCGCATGACAAGTCACACCCTATTGTCGGCAATGGAAAAGTTCAAATCGGCGATGCCGACTTTGCGGTTGCTCGCCGATTTGAAAAAGATGTTCCTGCACTATTTTTGCTGATTTCAGGCATGACTTACATAGACATCTGTGCATTAAATCACACAGATGTCAGCCAAGTCACACCTGAAGTCTCACTGAAGTTACATGATTTCAAAGTTGGATTTGGTGTGAACGGGGGCTTAAATAGAAGCCTCGGGAGCCTGTGTGTCACATAACTGCAAATTTAGGTAAGTAGTTGTGGAATTTAGGTATTTTTTAAATTACTGGGGCAATTAGTTAAAGGGGTAGGGTTGTTGTTTGTTGGAGTGGACATGTCCTTGACAGGAGTTCAACTTTAAATTTCACTCTAGGAACAAAAATAATTAAGTCACCATACAGCACAAATACTGTAACTGCTGACTTTTAATAAAAGGACACTTACCTCTTCAAGGATCCAGTGCCGTCCTCACCTGAGCTGGTTCTTCACTGATCTTCGGGTCTTCGGCACTGGCATGTTAACTGTGGGCAGCCGGCTGTGACTCCTTGCAGTTTCACAGCTGGCTGCCCAAGCGCAGGCTGCACTTTGTGATGGTGCCACAACCTTCTGGGACCTGTGATGTGTCCCAGAACACTCAGGGAGGGGAGAGAAAGGAGAACTTTGGGTAGATCTGTCGCAACGATTCAACTGGAAGTGGGAGGAGGTACCTGTCAAAGCCAGGAGGCAGAAAAGCAGAACTTTCCTATTCGGATGAAGTTTTCGCTTTAGGTAGAGTTAAAGTAATATTATCAGAGCCCAGGTGGACCAGAATCTGTCAGTGTAGGCTGGTTTCACAAGGGCTGTCTGATCAGGTCCGCCTGTCAGTTCTTCAGACGGACTTGATCGGACCATCCATAGCTCTCTATTGAGTGGTGAATGTCAGTGGACATATGTCCGCTAACACCTGCCTGCATCCAAACCGACTGTTCAGTAATCAGCAGAGAAACAAAAGGGGGGGTTTTCCGGTGCTCCGCAACATGTGATGTCTAAGGTAAATAGTACAATGGTAGCAATAATAGCACATTAAAATAAGGCAGGTAAATTCTAGAATGAGGAGGCAGCCATCCTCAGAGGGTGTCCATTACCTCTGTTGATAATCAATGTTGAAAAAAGGAGGGGTGTGGAGGCGCCAACTGTGGTAGCTTGTTTATGCAAAAATAAAAGTTAGTGTAACAATTACACTTACTGGTTCGCAGGGTGGAGGTGTTTCTTTGAGATGGAAAAAAAGGACACTTTTCCATCTCAAAGAAACACCTCCACCCTGCGAACCAGTAAGTGTAATTGTTACACTAACTTTTATTTTTGCATAAACAAGCTACCACAGTTGGCGCCTCCACACCCCTCCTTTTTTCTGCATCCAAACCGATCCTGTCCGCCAAAACAGCATATCGGATCAGATGACAGCTGGATAGAAACGGACAGGGGTCCGTTTTCGTCTGACAGGCCCATAGAGAACAGCGGGGCTGTGTCCATGTCAGCTCTGCATGGCAGAGAGGAAACCAACCTGTCATCCGCCTGCTTAGCGGGGAGATCCCCTGAGCAGGTGCTGAGCAGGCGGATGTGGACTACAGAGGATACCCATGTGAAACCAGCCTTAGTTGTTTGAACCTGTTCTGACACTTTGAATTTCCCAGCATAGATCTTTAATGGGGATTATAATACATATTACATGGGAATATGTAATAATGACAACAGTAAGAACAATATACTTTTATAGTGCTTGTAAACCCTTACAGAACACTTTTTACTACAGGTAAGCCCATAATAAGGCTTACCTATAGCTACCCTGGATATCTCCTAAACCTGCACAGTTTAGGAGATATCCCCTGTATCAGCATGTGCCAACGTCATTGGCACATGCGCACTGAAGCAACAAGTCGTTCGTGCCGTTGTTTCAGTTGACGTGCGGTTACCGCTGGATCCCGCGTGCATGCGTGGGAGTGACGTCATCGCGGCTCCGGCCAATCACAGCGTCAGAGCTCCCGATGCCGGGAGATAACTCCGGGAGCGGTGTCGCTGGCCAGAGCAGTATGTGGGGATCACAGTGGGGGCTTTGATCAAAGATGAGTATTTCATAATGAGCTAGTATGCTATGCATACTAGCTCATTATGCCTTTGTCTTGCAGGGGTTTTTTGTAGTGGGTTTACAACAATTTTAATAAATCATACTTATGTTTATAGGGTAAATTAATGCAATGATTATGAAATTACTACCTTGGAAGTTCATGTTTCCAATGTTACTTCATGAGGAGGCGATCATTTGGAAAGAAACTTAAATCGAGAACAGGCCTGCGTGATTTTTACATCACTATGTGAATCAGCTGAATCATGTTTTGCTCTCTGCGTAGGAAGGTGAAGCTACAGAATTAACTGCTGTCTTAATTAAACCAGAAACTATGGACTGCATGGCTTGTGGCACCAGCTTACAACAGTGTTTGTTTCATTTCATTTGAAGTTCTGTTTTTTTGTATTTGGAATTAAAGCAAAACTTTAGCAAACAGCTACAGTAAATAGATAGTTGAGATAAACATATGTGTAGTGTTTTACCTGCCAATGGATTGTTAATTCTGTACAGCCAGTCTTGTGATGTACAATGTTATTAATGCAACTTCGAGGGGGAAATTGACAAAATGAAAAAAATATACCAACCCTACCAGTCACATACGCTGGAGATGCCTTTAAAATGGAGTTCCCCCCAAAAATGGAACTTCTGCTTTAAGTGCAGGTGACCCCCTGACATGCCACATTTGGCATGCCATTTTTTTTTGGCGGGGGGCAGGTACCCTGTTTTTAGAGGCACCCAGCTTCAACTTCCTGCCCTGGCGCTGCGGCTCTGGAAGGAAGATCACCTCTCCCCCCTCCCTCCCTGCAATCTTCTGGGACATTTCACAGGTCCCAGAAGATTTCCCGGCTATTCACAGTGTGCAGCGTGGCTTGTGCATGCACAGTGCACACCCAGCTGTGAAGGTACAGCCAGGGGCCCGCAGTTAGAATGCCGGCACCGTGGGGAGGAGGGCTTTTAAATGAGTGTAACTCAGCTTTAAAGAAGTATTAACCCCAAAACCAAAAATGTATTACATTGCACCTTACAGTCATTAGATGTGGTGGCTGCATCAGCTTTCTTTTCTTTTGATTTTTTCCTTCTGTTTTCACACTTTCCTTGATGTATGTCACATTTAGGAGCAGGATCGGGGCTTGACTATTTTGCACCCTAGGCAAGACTTACAACAACCTACCCCAGCGCCTGACTGGCCTGGTGGGAGGGTGGCATTAGTCTTGCCTAGGGCTGTGTGGGTGACTACAACAGGGTCAGAGTGGACTCACCAGTGCGGCAGAATTTCTTCTACGTCCAGAGCCATGGTGCCCTCCTCCTCCAGCTCCCCAGCTGTCCTCATGCCATCCTCCTCCGGCTCCCCAGCTGTCTTCGTGCCCACCTCCACTGCCTCCCTAACTATCTTCGCCTGCCTCCTCCGCTACCGCCCTCCTCACAGGCTGAGCTGCTCCTGACTTCCTCTTCAGCAGCCGTGACGGATGTCCTCCGTGGCTGCTGCTTTCTCTGGAGAGTCAGTCAGCACTCCAGTCCTGTGTAGGGTCCCTCGTGTTCAGGGGCCAGGCTAGTGGAGAAATCAGTGGCCCTGGCCGTGGCTACGCCCCCTAGGCAACAGTGCTCCCTAGGCCAGCCCTGTTTAGGAGGGACACTGCTGAGTCCATGCCCTCTCCACCAGTCCAGCATAACTCTGCCACCTCACTCCCAGTGACAGAATGGGGTCCCTCTGTGCACCTAGTTGTCAGGGCTGGGCCCAGTCCTTCCTTCCTCAGCTGTCGGCTAATTGCCAGCTCCTATCTCTCCACAGTAACTCACCTGTTGATGATCCTGCTCATCGGTCCTGCCTAATTAAGTCGTCCAGTCCAGATGATCTTTGCCTTCACCTTGGTTACATCTCTAGAGACACTCTCCTGTGTTCCTGTTAAAGACTTGCTTGGCTGACATTCCTTCTAGCTTTGGCTTGTCTGACTATCTGTTCCGGTTCCTGAACTCTAGCTATGTTTTGACTACGTTTATTCTGTTTACTCTGACCTTTTTTTTATTATTATTAAACAAGTGTGATTTAACTGTACTTCTGTCTCAGTCTGATTCATGGTTTCTGACAGTAGGCAAAGGCCATGAATTCAGAAGATGCAGTCAATCCACTTGTTGGTAATATTTTTTCCAGATTGGAAGCCATGGCATTACAAATGCTCCTGAGTCACACAGCTCACCTGGACTCTCCCACTGTGGCTGCTCCAGTACAACCTGTGTTGCAGGTCGTCCCTGCTGCTGCTCCAGTCTCTATGCAAGCACCCACCTCGAGTATTACCTCTATAAGAGGTATGTCTGGTTCCGCTCCGCTTCCCCAACAATTTGGGGGTGATCCAGTCCAATGCAGAGGGTTTCTCAACCAGGTTCAGATATACTTTGAGATGCTGCCCCAGGCATTTCCCACGGACAGAAGCAAAGTAGGTTTTGTGATATCTTTGCTTTCTGAGAGAGCCTTGGCCTGGGCAAACCCTCTATGGGAGACGCAAAAACCTGTTGTCTTGAGTTACCCTGAGTCTGTGGCTTCTTTTAAAATGGTATTTGACGTTCCCGCACACTCTGCTTCTGCTGAGTGCCTTATGTCCATCAAACAGAGTATAAGAACTGTTGCAGAATACGCCATTGAATTCCGTACTCTGGCAGCAGAGGTTGCTTGGAACAATGAGGCCCCCGTAGCTGCTTTTTCTCATGGTCTCTCAGATACCATCAAGGATGAGATAGCAGCCCGAGATATACCCACTGAGCTGGAGAAGTTGATCACGTTTGTTATCCTAATTGACTCCAGACTCAGAGAAAGACTCTCTTTTAAGGAGCGCTTGTGGAAGCCTCCTGTACATTTGTCTCTGAGCTTTCCAGTCCCACCCTTACCTCCCTCATCTCCCATGCCTCCTCGTACCGAGTCATTCAGCGAAGGTGAACCCATGCACTTGGGTTTCACGCATCTCTCAGCGGATGGGAGAACCTTTAGGAGGAGGAAGAGATTATGCCTTTATTGTGGGCAGGTCACTTTTTGAAGTCTTGTACTACCCGTCCAGGGAACGTCCGAACATGGAGGTCCTGTCATGGACAGACCTTAGGTGGCCTTGTTTCTACCCCAGTTATTCAGAAGGATAAGCCCCTGGTTTCAGTTACCCTTTCTTGGGCTGAGTCGTCCGTCGAGATACAGACTCTAATTGACTCTGGGGCTGCAGGACTGTTCATTGATACTGCCTTTATATCGAAGCACTTGATTCCGCTGCAGCTGTGTGCCACTCCACTTGCCATTGAGGCTCTTGACGGGAGACCTCTACAGCCTGCCCATGTGACTCATGAGACTGTTCCGTTTTCCATGGCCATAGGGGCTCTTCACCATGAGATATTCCAAGTTATTTCCTCACCTAAGTTTCCGCTGGTTATTGGTTATCCTTGGTTACAGAGGCACAACCCCTCTTTTGATTGGCTCCATGCTGAGGTTCTCTCCTGGTAACCACAATGCAGTAAGACATGCTTCCAGAAGGTAACCAAGGTCCTGTGCACCTCTTCACTCTCCCCCCTGCCGGAGGAGTACTGTGCTTTTAGCGATGTCTTTGACAAAGGTCAAGCTGGTAATTTGCCTCCACACCGGTCGTATGATTGCACAATTGACCTTCAACCTGGTACCATACCCCCTCATGGCCGAGTTTACCCTTTGTCGGCCTTGGAGGATAAGGCAATGGAGGAATATGTTGCAGACGCACTTTCACATGGTTTCATCTGCAAATCCTCGTCTCCTGCTAGTGCTGGTTTCTTCTTTGTTAAGAAGAAGCGTGGTGAACTGAGACCTTGTATTGATTATAGGGGTCTCAATCGTTTCACGATTAAGAATGCCTGATTCCGTTGATTACGGAGTTGTTTGACCTCCTCAAGGGAGCAACGGTTTTCACGAAGCTTGATTTGAGAGGGGCATACAATCTTGTGAGGATAAGTGAGGGCAACAAGTGGAAAACTGCGTTTAATACCAGAACAGGCCATTATGAGTACCTCGTAATGCCTTTTGGCCTTTGTAATGCCCCAGCAGTTTTCCAGGAATTTATTAACGATGTCCTCCGATATTTGTTGCAATTATGTGTGATGGTTTATCTCGACCGTATCCTCATATTTTCCAAGTCTCTGGAGAGCCACCACACAGATGTCTGCCGTGTACCTCAGAAAGGAAGAGAGAACAATCTCTATTGTAAATTGGAGAAGTGCGAATTCCATCGTGAACAGATTAAGTTCCTGGGTTATGTGATTTCCACTGCTAGTTTTTCAATGGACCCAGAGAAACTTTCAGCAGTCCTACAGTGGCCCCGACCTGTGGGTTTACGACCTCTGCAGCGTTCTCTAGGCTTTGCCAACTATTATCGGAAGTTTATTTCGTAACTTCTCATCTCTAGTCAAGCCCCTGACTGATATGACAAGAAAGGACGTTAACCCACAGAGTTGGTCTCTATTAAGGCCTTTGAGAGTCTCAAGGCTGCCTTTGTTTCCGCTCCTGTGTTGGCACATCCTGATCCTATGTTACCTTTTATCCTTGAGGTTGATGCTTCTGAGACTGGAGTTGGAGCCCTTCTGTCTCAACGTCCTACCTCTGAGAGCACTATGCATCCTTGTAGCTACTTTTCCAAGAAATTGTCACCTGCGGAGTGCAATTACGAGATTGGTGACAGAGAGCTGTTAGCAATAATTTTAGCCCTGAAAGAATGGAGACATCTCCTCGAAGCTACCACTGTGCCAGTTCTCATTCTTATTGACCATAAAAACCTCATATTCTTGTCTGAGGCTAAACGCCTCTCTCCCAGAAGGGTGCGATGGGCTCTTTTCTTGTCAAGTTTCAATTGCATTGTCTCATTCTTACCTGGTACCAAGAATGTTAGGGCTCAGAGTAAGACTCCACGACACCTTCCAGTGGGTCTCAACCCATAACTAATGGAGAGAGGCCCTGGACCCACCTGTCTATGGATTTCATTGTGGAGTTATCCAATTACCAGGGTAACACAGTTATCCTTATGGTGGTTGACCAGTTCTCTAAAATGTCTCATTCTATTCCACTTAAGAAGTTGCTAAAGACCTGGCTTCCATTTTTGCTCGGGAGATCTTTCGCTTACATGGGTTACTCAATGTGATTGTCTTTTAGATTTTTGAGAAACCCTTTAAATTGTTTTACAAGCAAGGTTTTTGAATTTTATGTGCATTATTAGTATGACGTTTAACCTGAAGTGTAACCTTTATTTAGCATTGCACATACTGTAGAAGGGCCCAAATAATTACTTTAGCATTCGCACTCACAAATGATGGGTGGTCACAAGGATTACGTTTATTATCCTTCTGCTTGTTTTTTATTTAGATGTGGAAGTGATTTGACAGTCCATGTTCCTGTTAGTGTGGTGTGTAGTTTCGAAATTTTTTGATGGAAATAATTGTCTATTGACCTATTTTCTGCAGCTGGTCGTGATTTAAATCTTCTGCAACAAGGCATTTTGCATCATCACTGTAGTGCAGAAATCTAAAATGTATATCATATTTGGTTCTGTTGAGTACAGCTATGTGGTATCAATTATTGTTTTGTCTGTTAACAAAGAGCAAACGTTTCTTATTCTGAGAGGAGGTTTCAGCACCTGTAAAGTCCCAACTCTTTTCTATTTTTGCATGTCTATATAATGGGGATGTGGTGCTGACTCTTCAACTGAACTCGTGCCTTTGTTGATAGTCAAAGAGCAAACTTCATCAAATATTTGTTGTTTCTACTGACTACTTTGTCTTTGCATAAAATGTATTAGGTTTTTAAGCTATAAATTATTCTGTGTAAGAGCTAGGGTTCTTGTACAGTATATGGGTATGGATTCTGAATGTGGTGTGCTCTTGTATTGTTTATGCTTTCTTCTTAGTTGACTTTCTTCTACTTGCTTCAAGATGCTTCTAAATTGCTTTAACCACTTCAGCCCCATAAAAATGTACCCCCTTCCTGACCAGACCATTTTTTGAGATACGGCACTGTGTCGCTTTAACTGATAATTGCGCGGTTGTGCATGGTTGTACTAAAACAAAATATATGTCCTTTTTTTCCCCCAAATTGAGCTTTATTTTGGTGGTATTTGATTCCCTCTGCGTTTTTTTTTTTTTTTTTTTGCGCTATAAACAGAAGAGCACAATTTTGAAAAAAAAACATTTTTTACTTTTTGCCATAATAAATATCCCAAATTTAAGAAAACAAAAAACAAATTTCTTGATCAGTTTATGCCAATATGTATTCTTCTACATATTTTTTGTAAAAAAAATCGCAATGAGCGTACATTGATTGGTTTGCGCAAAAGTTATATCGTCTACAAAATAGGGGATATATTTATGGCATTTTTATTATTTAATTTTTTACTAGTAATGGCGGCGATCAGCAATTTTTATTGGGACTGGGACATTGCAGCGGACAGATCAGACACTTTTGACACTTTTTTGGGACCATTCACATTTATGCAGCGATCAGAGCTAAAAATAGCCACTGATTACTGTATAAATGTCACTGGCAGGGAAGGTGTTAAACACTAGGGGGTGATCAAGGGGTTAAGTGTGTTCCCTGTGAGGTGTTTCTAAATGTGGGGGGATGGGAGTGACTAGAGTAGGAGCCAGATCGTTGTTCCTACTTAGTAGGAACAGACAATCTGTTTCTCCTCCCCTGTCAGAACAGGGATCTGTGTGTTCACACAAATCCTCATTCTGGGTCTCGTGCCCACAATCGCGGGTGGCTAGCAGCGATCTCGCCCGCCGGCCACGCGTATTGGGTCGCCCTTGTGCAACAGGCGCATGCCTGCTCTGGCTCTTAAAGGAGCCGCCT
Source organism: Lithobates clamitans (assembly GCA_037952925.1). Taxonomy (NCBI): domain Eukaryota; kingdom Metazoa; phylum Chordata; class Amphibia; order Anura; family Ranidae; genus Lithobates; species Lithobates clamitans. The sequence continues at coordinate 2,267,244 of JBBGZY010000404.1, read as the reverse complement.
TACATATACAGCGATTTGCGCAAGAGAGACATCCTGCCACCGTATATGTACAGGAGTCGGTCAGGAAGCGGTTAAGTTGCTCTTGCATGCACATCAGCTTAAAAATGAATAATAAGAAATCAAATCCCCTTGTACACAAACCCTTTGTCTGGGAAACAATGTTCTGGATAAACTTTGAAAATATAAATATAAACCTTATTTAAAGAGGAACTAAACTCTACCAAACAATCTTAACTATTTTTAATCCTTATGCTGCAAGCCTTTGTAAATATAAATGATATTTACTTGTTTTCATTTCTTCAGCTACTTCCTGGTTTCTGGCCTAGGCCAAAATGATGTCATACATCCCAGAAGTCTATATGGGCATTTGTTTCTTTTATCTGGAGGAGGTAAAGAGGGGCTTTCTCAGCTAAGCACACCCTCCTGACTGCATGCTTAAGCTAAGAGCAGATGGATTCCAGGAAGTTAATTTGACATAAATCATCTGCCCTTACTCAAGATGGCTGTGGCTGGAAATGTTGGGGGTGGGAAGTGCACCGCTCTGCTGGGTTGCTGTCCCCTGGGGACATACAACAGGCAGCAACCCAGCAGAGCGGTGCACTACTAGATTCTTTTGTCATTTATCGTGGAAACTGCAGCTCACACAAGCTCTCCCCTTGCCTACAATCATTTGATGTTACATTTATCTCGGATGCCCCGGTCTCTGTCTGCTGCCAGTCTGATCTTTTTCAGAGACACCTTTACTTTTGATCGTTCTCAGCGATCCATTGACTAAGCCCATCTTTGTGAATACTTTTTTGCCTTTTCATATCCAATCGAACCTCTAGCTCCTGAAGAAGCGTTCTTTGTCAACGTGAAACATGTAGAGCAATTGGAGAATACACCACTTTGGAATACCAGACCTGCAGTGCTCCTTCAATCCCTAACTCTCTAGGGGAAGTCTACCCTTTTCTTTTATCTGGAATTTATTGCACTGTTATGAGTATTAGAATTACTTAGGAGACTACAGGATAGGATCCTCAATGGTGTCACTACATATGTTGTATGTCTATATCTGATGTGTTTTTAAATGTCCATGTCTACTCCCCATGTTCTTTGTATGTAGTGAATAAAATGCAACTTTTTTATATACCCTTTGTAGTCCATTACAGTTGTGCCTTAAAAGTCCCATTTTTTAGTTTTTTGACACTCCTTCTTCTTTAAGAGGCTCCTCTGTCCTCCACTCATTACCTATATTAATGGTACCTGTTTGAATTTGTTATCAGTATAAAAGACACCCGTCCACAACCTCAAACAGTCACACTCCAAACTCCACTATGGTGAAGACCAAAGAGCTGTCGAAGGACATCAGAAACAGACCTGCACCAGGCTGGGAAGACTGAATCTGCAATATGCAAGCAGCTTGGTGTGGAAGGCATACAAGACCACTGATAATCTCCCTCGATCTGGGGCTCCACGCAAGACCTCACCCCGTGGGGTAAAAATGATCACAACAACGGTGAGCAAAAATCCCAGAACCACATGGGGGGAACTAGTGAATGACCTACAGAGAGCTGGGACCAATGTAACAAAGGCTACCATCAGTAACACACTACGCCGCCAGGGACTCAGATCCTGCAGTGCCAGACGTGTCCCCCTGCTTAAGCCAGCACACGTTCGGGCCCATCTGAGGTTTGCTAGAGAGCATTTGGATGATCCAGAAGAGGATTGGGAGAATGTCATATGGTCAGATGAAACCAAAGTAGAACTGTTTGGTAGAAACACAACTCGTCGTGTTTGGAGGAGAGAGAATGCTGAGTTGCAACCAAAGAACACCATACCTACTGTGAAGCACAGGGGTGGCAACATCATGCTTTGGGGCTGTTTCTCTGCAAAGCACTGATGACTTATCTACACAGAGGCTGCCCGAAAAAATATGACAGAGTGTGGGCTAAATGGTTGGAAGAACCTTCCACTGCAACAGCTGGCTAAGAGACCCACCATACATCTCATATACTCCATTCCAGGTCAACTTTAGTTTAACCTCCATTGTGATATAGCTTACCTGGGGGCTATCGCACCAACAGCACATCTCTTGAGCTCAAGCCATATTAGTCATTTGTTGCACCTTGTCACAGCACCTGTGTAATCCCTGTTGTTTTGTTACACTGTAATACCTTATTGGAGCCCCTGCGTGGGTCTATTGTCTGGAGCTGTGTTAAGGCTGTTGTTGAATCAAAGGGCTGTGTATCTTTGTATGTTTTTATACACAAATAAAAATTAAAAAATTTGAAATGCATTGGATGTCCCATTTCATTGAGCAGGGTTTAATCGGAAACATCATGGCTGTTGACTAGGAAATGGTTTTGAGAGTACCACCCAGCACATGTATTAGACCCATTTTTAAGCCTTTATGTGTCATTTAATGCATGCTTTGTCATACAATTTTTAAGGTTTTTTAAACATTTTTCAATTAAAGATGGCACTTTTTAGATAAAAATGCTTTTTTGTTTTTGTCTGGTTGCTGTCAAAATCCAATAGAGGATAGAATAAAACTTTTTTCAGTTTTTAATAGAGTAGAAACGGATTAGAACCCCTGTCCATTTTTATTGCTGTCTTTGTCCCCATTAGGACAATCCCAAATTTTGAGTTGTCAAAATAATACCAGAAAAGTAATAGAGTGGAAATCTTTGAATGGGGACACTAGTTCGGGTGACCTAGGGGTCCTCAAAGGATTCCCTTAATTTGCAGGGATTTCCTCTTACTTCCTGTTTGGCTATGTGACAGGAAGTGAAGATAAATCTCTGCAATGGGACACAGATGGCGGAAAAAAAATCTGACAAGAGTTATAACCCCCCTTGCTCTATCAAAAATGAAAAAAAAGTTTTGCCTATGGTTCTACTTTAAGACATTAGATGAGACAATGAAATATGAGATAAGACATTAGAAATTATCAGAAAGAATTGTATTGTGATCTCATGTCTATGAGAGGCTTCTGACCATGCGGGCGGTCACTGTCCACGGGAAAAAATCAATTGTTAAGGTTAAATTACCTTCCCTAATAATCATAGCTTTCTCCTCAGATAAGCAAAATTGGCAGTATCTGTCAATGCTACTCATCTCCTCCTCCCTCTCCTCTCAATTTGCATAAACATTCTGTTCAGGAGGCGTTTTGAACCGGCATGGGATCCCCTCCAGGGGCATACTAGGCCCTGAGGTCTAGTATAGATTTTAAGGGGGACCCCCTACGCCGAAAAAACGGTGTGAGGGTCCTCCCCGAAATCCATACCAGACCCTTATCCGAGCACGCAGCCCGGCCGGTCAGACGAGCGAGTACCCCCCCTCCTGAGCCATACAAGGCCGCATGCCCTCACGAACACTTATATAGGCATGGGGCGTGGTCACCGGGTGATGTCATCCGGTGACCCTGCCCCCGTATGACATCACAGTCCCAGCATGCCCAGCATGATGTCATAAGGGGGTGATAAGGGGGTGAGGTCACCAGATGACATCACCCGGTGACCACGCCCCATGCCTATATAAGTCATTACGAGGCGCTCACACAGCGGGAGAGAGCGTCGTGTCAAGAAGAGAAGAGGGAAGAAGCCGACGATGAAGACCAGGCCACCGCTAGCAAGAGAGCGGCAAAAGAGCAGAAGATAGCGGAGGAGCCCGGCAGAAGAACCGGACACCAGGAGAAGAGGCCGAAGAGACCCCCAAAGTCGGAAGAAGACCGCCGAAGTCGGAAGAAGCCCCCCGAAGTCAGAAGAAGACCCCTGGAGCTGCCTAATAAATTACTTTAAAAACCTGTGTAGTGTGTTTTTTTATTGACACTTTTTTCCCTAGGTGAATGGGTAGGGGTACGATGTACCCCATACTCATTCACATAGGGTGGAGGGCTGGGATCTGGGGGCCCCCTTATTAAAGGGGGCTCCTGGATTCCGATAAGCCCCTCGCCCACAGACCCTGACAACCAACGGCCAGGGTTGTCGGGAAGAGGCCCTTGTCCTCATCAACATGGGTACAAGGTGCTTTGGGGTGGGGGGGCATGCACCCACCCCCCATGTTGAGGGCATGCGGCCTGGTACGGCTCAGGAGGGGGGAGCGCTCGCTCGTCTGACTGGCCGGGCTGCGTGCTCGGATAAGGGTCTGGTATGGATTTTGGGAGGGACCCCCACGCAGTTTTTTCAGCGTAGGGGGTTCCCCTTAAAATCCATACCAGACCTAAGGGCCTGGTATGCTTCCAGAGGGGAATTCCCTCTCACGCTCGCTGCAATAGGAAAATGTGTTTTTCCTATTGCAGCTAGCACGAGATGTACAGTACCCTGTCGCCGAGTACCAGCGCGATGGGATCGTGCTGGAAACATTCTCGTGGCTGCGTACTGTAGTTTTTACAAAAGTCCAATGGTTTTGTGTACACACAATCGGACTTTGCTCCATCAGACTTTTGTTGCCGGAAAGTTTGTGCGTTAGCACAGCCAACAAAAGTCCAATGAAAACAGAAAAAGTTTGTCCAATGGAGTGTACACACGGTCAGATGTTGCTCCAAAACAGCTAATTTGTATGTTTGTTGTCAAAAAGTCCGATCGTGTGTACGGGCCTTTAGACTTTCAATGTCTCCCCTGTTCTCCACTGCAGCTAATCAAGCACAGGTTTTAGTTGATTAATTGCTTCCTTACAGCAGCCAGGGAATGACAGCTTTGAGGTCCGGTTTACACTGCTCTGGTGCAAATTTAGCGCAAATTTGATCCGATTGTGGTGCAAATTTTCATTGCGTTTTTTTTGTGACAAGTGTGAATTCTTTATGTGTTGTTGCGAATCTACTGCAAATATTGTGAATTTGTTGTCAAATTGGGAGGGGATTGCGATTTTATGTCTGGCCAATAGAACCCAGTGTTTATGCTGACGTAAAAATAGCTGTATAAACTTCATGTTCTCTTCCTGGTTTTTGTGGAGTGTGTAGAGAGGAACGTGGAATATTGTGTGTTTCAGCATGTATCAGCATTAATTGCCCTTGGTTATGGTAACTGCTGCAGTCATGATAAAAAAGAAAAAAGCCAGGATGAGGAGGAGGATGATGCTGCCAAGTAGAAGATACAGGGTCCACCATGTAATTGCAAATAGGGAGGAGAGAAGCCAGTTCAGGATCATCTATAATGATCTACGTGCACATGAAGAAAATGTTTTTAACTACACTCGTATGTCAGTGGACAAGTGAATATGTAGGCAGCTGTAGTGCAGGGCAGCCTAGTTGGCTTCAAGAGGTAGTGGGTTAGCAAGTGTACAATATATTATCACTTTCCAGCCTATTTGATATGTTTATGTGTACATTGTTCAGAGCTGTTTGGCCTCTATAATTGCCTCCAGCACCATTTTGGAGAAGCCTGGTGTTCTGATAGGACAAGCAAATCTCGGGAGATTTGGTCAGCCATTTTTTGGGTGGATACTTTATATAAGAAAGCCCAGCCACGTTTAGTTCAGTTCACGTGTGTTCATAGACAGGGGGAGAGAACCCGTTTGTCAGAGAGAGTTAGGAGAAGATAGGGAGAGTGTTCCGGCCTTTGAGGGATAGCTCAGGGTTCCTACGGAGTCCTGTATCAGCAATCCTGGTCGGATGAAAGACTCCCCATTGAGGATAATAAATCCGGTGTCCTCGCTGTGAGGGAGGGACAAGCGGATCAGATACCTATATCCACCTGCTGAAGGAATACCATTGTAATATGTGTGAATAGCAGCCTCTACAGATACGCACCGTGTGCTTGGGTTTATACTGTGTTAGTCAGTGGAAAGTGCCTATAGTGCTGACGAACACAATTACATCAGAAGTGACTGTGCTGTGTATCTGTGTCTCCATGCTTGGAGCGAAAATACGTGCCTTACTGCTGTAAATACTCTTTCTACTACCGTCTCTAATAATAGTAATAAATGTTGCCTGGTTTAGAAAGTCAGTACGTGTGATTCCCTCTGTGAAAACGCTATACTCTACCCGTGCTTACATTTTGGCATAGTCGGCAGAATGTCTGAACCATCATCCTCAAGCAGGGGAGTGGCTAAAGGGTCAATCATGGTGCCATACGGAGCAGCTTTGGCCCTGATTCCAAAATGTAATGGCACAAATATTCCCCTGGCAGACTGGGTGGAGAGATTGGACAGTTCGCTCCGCTTGTTCAAAATACCTGCAGCACACTTTGCAGATTTGGCGGTTAATGCTCTAGAAGGAGAAGCCCACCGGGCTGTGATGGTTCTGCCCAAGAAGGAAAGGGATAGCAGAACAGCTATTGTGGGCCGCCTAGAAAGCCTGTATAGCGAGAGTACCTCCATAGCCGAACTCCGGAAGAGTTTCTATTGTCGGGAGCAGCATGACCGAGAGACTAGCCCTCAATTTGCAGTGGCCTTACAGGAATTCTGGTGCTGGTTGGAGGAGAAAATGGCCCCTGCCGGAACTGGGGTCCCTAAACCCGATCAGCTTATCCAGGACCAGTCCTCGCTGGTGTATGGTCCTCTTCATTAAAGAGAGCCTTAAGGGATCAAGTGAAGGCTGATGGTACGGTGAAATTTGCTGCTATCCTACAAGAGACCATTGAGAGGGAACAGGAAGAGCATGAATGGGTTGGTGCCAGAAGCCAGGTTACCCTCACTCATGGAGCCAGGTGGCCAGTGGAGCAGGAGGAAGCGACTGCCCCATGCCCTGCAACCGCCTCAAATGCGGGGATGCCCTTGATGGAAAAGGTCGTACGAGTCCTAGTTGATATGGTCACCTCCCTCAGGCAAGAGGTGGCAGCTCTGCGGAGCGGGTCAGAACAACCCTGGGCAGCGATCAACCCCCTCCAGAGGGACCCTGATATTGACCGAAAATGCTGGCAGCGTGGACAGTTAGGCCACCTAGCAAGGAATTGTGCGAGACGGGGAGCCCAGAACGTACAAAACCATCCTTTAAACTAGAGATTCCTGTGACGGAGGGGCGACCCACGGGAAATGTTCGTTCACTGCCTCAGCGTGATCCTACAATGATTTCTGGGTGCCCAATGGCGACAGTGATGTTCAACGGACAGCCTGCCAGATGTCTGGTGGACAGTGGATCAGAAGTCACCACTATGGCCTATTCGTTCTACCAGCAACATTTTTGGCCGACCCCAACTCTAGACCCCTCCTGGTTGAGGCTGAAAGCTGCTAACAACCTACCAATTCCAGTAGTAGGGGTCACTTGGATGTCCATGAAAGTTTATGAGCAAACCCTCCCTAGGGTCGGGGTGACCCGAAAGTCCTCTTTCCCAGAAATTCCAGTGGTGTTGGGTATGAACACCCTAAAAGAACTGGACTTAACTCGCCTTCTGCGGGAGGCGTCAACACAAGCATCCGGGCAGTCAGAACCACAACTGCAGAATCTGATCAACGCTTGTCAGACTGTTCAGATGCAGAGTCATAAACCCACAGAGAAGGTGGGGGTCATCCGTCTCCCTGCCCGTCATCGGGTTATTATACCCCCACGTCAAGAGTTGGTGTGCCCCCTTCCTGTGGTAGCTAGAAGACACGTAAGAGGGGCCACTGTGGTGGTCGAACCACAATGCAACTTGGACACCAAAGGTGAATGGTTGGTAGCCAGAACTCTGTCTGTTGTCCGGCAGGGACAAGTGTTGGTGCAACTGGTTAACTCGGGGTCCACCCCGATACAAGTGCCCACGGACGTGGACATTGCAGATTTGTATACAGTACCCAAAAGCTGCATTACTGATCCTTGCCCTGGGGTGGAGGCCGCCTGTGCTGCTTTGCAGACGGCTCTACCTGATTCAGCAGAGACCCAGCTCCCGAAATTGTTAACACAACTGGCACTTCCAGCGCAGAAGATGACCCCGGAACAAAGCAACAAGCTCCAGTAACTAGTTAGCAGACATTTGATGGCATTCTCTCAAGGCCCTGAAGACTACGGCTGTACTAATGCTTTGGATCATTCTATCCACACTGGAGACACGGCTCCTATTCGGGAAAGGTATCGTAATATACCCCCGGCTCTTTGCCAAGAGGTCAAAGACTTATTATGCGGCATGCTGCAAGGGGGGGTGATTTGAGAGAGTCGTAGTCCCTGGGCTGCTCCCATAGTTCTTGTGCAGAAAAAGCATGGCAACTTACGTTTTTGTGTGGACTATCGCAGATTGAATGCCTGTACCCATCGGGAAGCTTACCCCGGGTCAAAAAATCCCTAATGGCCTTGGGACAGGCCCAGTACATCTCCACGCTAGATTTGCCAGCGGATATTGGCAGGTCCCGGTAAAAGAGGAAGATCATGAAAAAACGGCCTTTATCACCCCTCTGGGACTATACGAGTTTAATCGGATGCCCTTTGGCCTGACTAATGCCCCCAGTACGTTCCAAAGGCTAATGGAACGTTGCTTAGGAGACTTGAACTTTGAATCTGTCCTGATTTACTTAGATGACATCATCATCTTTTCCAGAACGTTCAAGGACCATTTGCTACATCTGGATCAAGTCCTCCAGCGGCTAGCCCAGTATGGCCTTTGGCTCAAACCGGAAAAATGTCATCTCATGAAAACAAAAATCCAGTATTTGGGGCATGTGGTCGAGGCAAAAGGGATGTCCCCCGATACCGACAAAATTCAGGCTGTACAGACATGGACAATCCCTAAAACGGTAACAGAGCTTCGCTCTTTCTTGGGGCTTGTGGGTTACTACCGCAGATTCATTCCAAACTTTGCTACTATCGCAGCCCTTTGACCCAGTTGTTGTGTGGGCAACCAGCCCATAGAAAATGAAAATCTTCCCCCAGGATTACTGATAGTTGGGGGGCAGCACAAAGTGAGGCATTGGAGGCCTTCAAGGCAGAGCTGACTTACGCTCCCATATTGACTTATGCTGACTATCATAAACCTTCCAGGTGTACACCAATGCCAGTCTCCAAGGATTGGGGGCTGTGTTGGCTCAAGAACAAGATGGGACAGAGCGTGTGATCGCCTATGCAAGTCGGAGTTTACGCCCTACCAAACGTAACCCAACCGACTACAGTTCCTTTAAACTCGAGTTATTAGCGGTAGTCTAGGCCGTCACCGAAAAGTTTGCTGAGTACTTAGTAAGTGGTCACATGGACATATATACTGACTAGGGATGAGCTTCATGTTCGAGTCGAACACATGTTCGACTCGAACATCGTCTGTTCGCCCGTTTGCCCAATTGCAAATGATATGGGCCGTTCGCACCAAATTTGTGTGGCGCGTCACGGCCCATAATGCACTGCGGCATCGCAGTGCATTGCTGGCTGATGATTGGCCAAGTATGCACTATGACCCGCATGCTTGGCCAATCACAGCGCCGTCTGAACAGAGAGCCGTAATTGGCCAAAGCCAAGGAGGCTTTGGCCAATTATGGCTCAGGGGATTTAGTACACGACCCACACTATATAAGGCCGCCTACACGGCGGCCCTGTGTAGTGTGTGTTCCGGCGTTGAAAGAGATAGACAGAGAGACAGTGTCATTTGATTTAAGTTAGATAGATTAGGCAGGACAGTCAGTGAGTTAGCTGCACTTACAGTGTATTGTGTATATATATGCATCCCAGGTGTTGCATATATATATATATACACTGTATTCAGTTTAGCTAGATCCGTTCCTGTTATCTTCCTACTGACAGGCAGGCTTGTCTTGTTACAGTATTTACAGCTACCTGAAGAAAATGCTGGTGTTCTTTTGATCCTATTAGTACCACAGTCAGGCAGCTAGACTATTTACAGTTAGTGTAGTGCATCCTCCTCACAGTGTTCAGTTAAAGCTACAAGTTAGTTTAGTGTGACCTCTGCACAGTGTTCAGCTAAAACTACAAGTTAGTGTAGTACGTCCTCCTCACAGTGTTCAGCTAAAGCTACAAGTTAGTGTAGTGCATCCTCCTCACAGTGTTCAGCTAAAACTACAAGTTAGTGTAGTGCGACCTCTGCACAGTGTTCAGCTAAAGCTACAAGTTAGTGTAGTGCGTCCTCTGAACAGTGTTCAGCTAAAGCTACAATTTAGTGAAGTGCATCCTCCTCACAGTGTTCAGCTAAAACTACAAGTTAGTGTAGTGCGAGCTCTGCACAGTGTTCAGCTAAAGCTACCTGTAGAAGGTTGGTGGTGTTTTCCTGATCCTATCACTACCGCAGGCAGATAAATAAGCTACAAGTTAGTTTTTTGCAAGCTCTGCACAGTGTTCACATAAAGCTACCTGTAGAAGGTTGGTGTTGTTTTCCTGATCCTATCACTACCGCAGGCAGCTAAATAAGCTACAAGTTATTTTTTTGCAAGCTCTGCACAGTGTTCACCTAAAGCTACCTGTAGAAGGTTGGTGGTGTTTGCCTGATCCTATCACTACCGCAGGCAGATAAATAAGCTACAAGTTATTTTTTTGCGAGCTCTGCACAGTGTTCACCTACAGCTACCTGTAGAAGGTTGGTGGTGTTTTCCTGATCCTATCACTACCGCAGGCAGATAAATAAGCTACAAGTTAGTTTTTTGCGAGCTCTGCACAGTGTTCATCTAAAGCTACCTGTAGAAGGTTGGTGGTGTTTTCCTGATCCTGTCACTACCGCAGGCAGCTAAATAAGCTACAAGATAGTTTTTTGCGAGCTCTGCACAGTGTTCAGCTAAAGCTACCTGTAGAAGGTTGGTGGTGTTCTCATACTACAGGCAGACAGTTGATTTTGCTAGCTGCAGTATCAGTATATATATATATATATATATATCCCAGCTTAGTGCAGCTACAGGCCATTAGTATGTCTGGAAGGCCAACAAGGAGAGGCAGACAGTCACAAGCCAATAAAAGAGGGCAAGCAGGCTCTGTGTCTAGAGGCAACAGTGCTGGTCGTGGAGACTGTGCATCCTCATCAGCACGTGGCCGTGGGACACACTTGGCCTTTTTTTCGGCAGCTGGCCGTGTTGAGCCGCAACATGCGGAAGACTTGGTCGAGTGGATGACCAAACCGTCCTCATCCTCCTCATCCTCTCTCACCCATGCTCAGGGTACTTTGTCTGGCAAAGCAGCTGCCAACGCGGCCTCTTCCCTCAGCTCAATGGCATCAGTGACTCCTTCCCTAGCCCCACCATGTCCTCCCAAGGAGTCCCTCGAACTGTTTGACCACAGTGTTGGGTACATGCTCCAGGAGGATGCCCAGCATTTAGATGGCTCTGATGATGATACTGAGCTAGATGAAGGCAGTAACGTGAGCATGGACAGAGGGGGTGCAAAAGAAGGACAGCAATCTGGCAGTCATGCTCCCCCTGCTGCAGCATACTGCCAGGTTTGCTCCAGTGATGAGGAGGGAGGGGTGATGAGGTCACTGACTCAACGTGGGTGCCTGATAGGGATGTGCTTCGAGTTCAAGTCAAACTCATGTTCGACTCGAACATCGGCTGTTCGCAAGTTCGTCGAACAGCGAACAATTTGGGGTGTTCGCGGCAAATTCGAATGTCACGGAACACCCTTCAAAAGTCTATGGGAGAAATCAAAAGTGCTAATTTTAAAGGCTTATATGCAAGTTATTGTCATAAAAATGTTTGGGGACCCGGGTCCTGCCCCAGGGGACATGGATCAATGCAAAAAAAAGTTTTAAAAACGGCAGTTTTTTTAGGAGCAGTGATTTTAATAACGCTTAAAGTCAAACATTGAAAGTGTAATATCCCTTTAAATTTCGTAGCTGGGGGGTGTCTATAGTATGCCTGTAAAGGGGTGCATGTTTCCTGTGTTTAGAACAGTCTGACAGCAAAGACAGTTCCCACAGGGGAACCCCGAACCAAAATGTAAAAAAAAAATGACGTGGGGGCCCCCCTAAATTCCATACCAGGCCCTTCAGGTCTGGTGTGGATATTAAGGGGAACCCCGGCCAAAATTTTTTAAAAAAATGACGTGGGGTCCCCCTAAATTCCATACCAGACCCTTATCCGAGCACGCAACCTGGCAGGCCACAGGAAAAGAGGGGGGATGAGAGAGTGCCCCCCCTCCTGAACCGTACCAGGCCACATGCCCTCAACATTGGGAGGGTGCTTTGGGGTAGCCCCCCAAAACACCTTGTCCCCATGTTGATGAGGACAAGGGCCAGGGTTGTGGGGGTCTGCGGGCGGGGGGCTTATCGGAATCTGGAAGCCCCCTTTAACAAGGGGACCCCCAGATCCCGCCCCCCCTGTGTGAAATGGTACCATTTCACTAAAAAACTGTCAATAATGTGAAAAATGATAAGAGACAGTTTTTGACAATTCCTTTATTTAAATGCTTCTTCTTTCTTCTTTCTTCTATCTTCCTTCATCTTCTTCTTCTTCTTCTGGCTCTTCTGGTTCTTCCTCTGGTATTCTCATCCAGCATCTCCTCCGCGGCGTCTTCTATCTTCTTCTCCTCGGGCCGCTCCGCACCCATGTCATGGAGGGAGGCTCCCGCTTTTCTCTTCATCTTCTTCTCTTCTTCATCTTCTTCTCTTCTTCATCTTCTTCTCCGGGCCGCTCCGCATCCATGCTGGCATGGTGGCATGGTGGGAGGCTCCTGCTGTGTGACGCGTCTCCTCTTCTGACGGTTCTTAAATAACGGGGGGCGGGCCACCCGGTGACTCCGCCCCCTCTGACGCACGGGACATGACGGGACTACCCTGTGGCATTCCCTATGACGTCACAGGGAAGTCCCGTCAAGTCACCGTGCGTCAGAGGGGGCGGGGAAGAAGAGAAGAAGATGAAGAGAAGAGCAGGAGCCTCCCCCTATGCCATGGGTGCGGGCGGCCCGAGGAGAAGAAGATAGAAGACACCGCGGAGGAGATGCTGGATGAGAACACCGGAGGAAGAACCAGAAGAGCCAGAAGAAGAAGAAGAAGATGAAGGAAGATAGAAGAAAGAAGAAAGAAGAAGCATTTAAATAAAGGAATTGTCAAAAACTGTCTCTTGTCATTTTTAACATTTTTGACAGTTTTTTAGTGAAATGGTAGGGGTACTCTTGTACCCCCTTACCATTTCACACGGGGGGTGGGATCTGGGGGTCCCTTTGTTAAAGGGGGCTTCCAGATTCCGATAAGCCCCCTGCCCGCAGACCCCCACAACCAGGGTTGTGGGGATGAGGCCCTTGTCCTCATCAACATGGGGACAAGGTGTTTTTGGGGGGCTACCCCAAAGCACCCTCCCAATGTTGAGGGCATGTGGCCTGGTACGGTTCAGGAGGGGGGGGCGCTCTCTCATCCCCCCTCTTTTCCTGCAGCCTGCCAGGTTGCGTGCTCGGATAAGGGTCTGGTATGGATTTTTGCTGGGACCACACGCCGTTTTTTTTTTTTTTTTGGGCCGGGGTTCCCCTTAATATCCATACCAGACCTGTAGGGCCTGGTATGGAATTTAGGGGGACCCCCACGTCATTTTTCAATTTTGGTTCGGGGTTCCCCTGTGGGGAATTCCCATGCCGTTTTTATCAATGAACTTTTATGTGTATTGTCGGACTGGCAATGCAATAGTCGCGAGTAGTTTTAAATGACTTTTTTTCTTTGAAATGTCATTTTGCTGTCAGACTGTTCTAAACACGGGAAACATGCGCCCCTTTACAGGCATACTATAGACACCCCCCAGCTACGAAATTTAAAGGGATATTACACTTTTATTGTTTGACTTTAAGCATTATTAAAATCACTGCTCCTAAAAAAAGGCCGTTTTTAAAACTTTTTTTGCATTGATCCATGTCCCCTGGGGCAGGACCCGGGTCCCCAAACACTTTTTATCACAATAACTTGCATATAAGCCTTTAAAATAAGCAGTACACTGACTGCATCACACCCCAAAGCTCCGCATGTGCAGGGCGCTGCTGTCTCTGCGCGTTATTCCAAAAGTTCTTTGGTGTGGGCCTTTTTTGAGAGGAGTGCATCAGATCGCACCGCTGCTATTTGCAACATATGTCTCAAGCTTATCTCGCGTGGCCAAAACATCTCCCGCTTGGGCACCACATGCTTGACCAGACATATGTTGGCCTGCCATGCAGTTCATTGGCAAGCGTATCTAAAAGACCCACACCAAAGAACAAAGAGGACCTCTCCTTGCTCCTCATCAGCTGAGATCTCCAACCCCACTATACCTTCAGTCCTCTCTGAGACCAGCACTGAGAGGAATGAAGGTGTAGAATTAGGTGTGTCACAGCCAAGTACTTGTGGGCAATCTGCTTTCGGTACACCGACGTCAGATTGTACCAGGCAAATTTCCCTGCCCCAGCTGCTGCAGCGCCGAAAGAGGTTCGCTCCCAGCCATCCACATGCCCAGTGGTTGAATGCTAGCTTGGCAAAATTGCTAGCACTTCAACTGCTGCCTTTTCAGTTGGTAGACTCTGCCCCCTTCCGTGAGTTTGTGGAATGTGTGGTTCCTCAGTGGCAGGTACCCAAACGTCACTTTTTCTCACGGAAGGCGATTCCGGCTCTCTACCAGCATGTCGAAGGCAATGTCCATGCCTCGCTGGACAGGGTGGTCAGCGGTAAGGTGCATATTACCGCTTACTCATGGTCCAGCAGGCATGGACAGGGACGTTACCTAAGTTTCACTGCACATTGGGTGACTCTGCTGGCAGCTGGGAAGGATGCAGGACAAGGTGCAGTAGTCTTGGAGTACTCTTGTTGTTCCGCCACCACGCCTCCAAAATGCCACTACTAATGATTCTGACACACCTCTCTACTCCACCCCCTCCTCTTCTTCTTCCTCCATGGCCTTTTCCTGTGCTTTGTCCTCGGAACCAGCGGTGCTCCATAGCCGTTCAAGGGGCTACGCAAGTATGCAGGCCAAAAGATGCCATGCAGTGCTTGAGCTGGTGTGCTTGGGGGACAGGAGCCACACTGGGGCAGAGGTTCTGTCAGCTCTGCAGGGGCAGGTTCAGAGGTGGTTGACGCCAAGCCAACTTAAGGCAGCAATAGTGGTTTGCGACAATGGCACTAACCTCCTCTCTGCCCTCCGACAGGGACAAATGACCCATGTGCCCTGTTTGGCTCACGTCCTTAACTTGGTGGTGCAGCGGTTCTTGGGCAGGTACCCGGGCTTACAGGATGTCCTGAGGCAGGCCAGGAAAGTCTGTGTGCATTTCCGCCGGTCATATAATGCCAGTGCTCGGCTGGCAGACCTCCAAAAGGAGTTTAACCTGCCCAAGAACCGCTTAATCTGTGAGATGCCCACAAGGTGGAATTCAACGTTGGCCATGCTGCAGCGGCTACACATGCAGCAGAGGGCCATCAATGAGTACCTGTGCAACTATGGCACCAGCACAGGGTCAGGGGAGCTTGTTTTTTTTTCCCCACGCCAGTGGGCCATGATCAAGGATGCATGCACTGTCCTGTCACCATTTGAGGAGGCCACGAGGATGGTGAGCAGTGACAGTGCATGCATCATTGACACTGTCCCCCTTGTCCTGTTGGAGCACACGCTGCGTGGAATAATGGACAGGGCACTTAAGACAGAACAGAGGCAGGAAGAGGAGGACTTCCTTAGCTCTCAAGGCCCCCTTTATCCAGACAGTGTTCCTGCGTGCCTGCCGATCACACAGGAAGAGGACAAGGAGGAGGATTGTGTCAGTATGGAGGTGGAGCCTGGCACTCAGCATCAGCAGCAGTCTTTAAGGGATCAGTCCCAAGAAACACATGGACTTGTACGTGGCTGGGAGGAGGTGGCTGCGGACCTTGTCGTCCTTAGTGACCCAGAGGACTCCGGACCGAATGCCTCAGCAAACCTACGCTGCATGGCCTCCCTGATCCTGCAAAGCCTGCGTAAGGATCCTCGTATTCGTGGTATCAAGGAGAAGGACCAATACTGGCTGGCAACCCTCCATGATCCACGTTACAAGGGTAAGGTTGCGGACCTTATCTTGCCGTCGCAGAGGGAGCAGAGGATGAAACATCTTCGGGAGGCCTTGCAGAAAGGTCTGTGCAACGCGTTCCCAGAGACTGGGAGGTTACCGATGCGTTCAGACAATTTTTTAGTCCGCAGCCCCAAGGTATGATCGGTTCCAGCAACCATCGCCAGCGTCTGTTTTACATGGTGCAGGAATACCTAGGGGCAAGATCAGACTTGGACACCTTTCCCACCGAAAATCCTCTGGGTTACTGGGTCTTGAGGATGGATCACTGGCCAGAGCTTGCACAGTATGCAATTGAGCCTCTGGCCTGTCCTGCATCCAGCGTTCTTTCAGAATGCACATTCAGTGCTGCTGGAGGCTTTGTAACCGATCACAGGGTGCGTCTGTCCACCGACTCGGTCGATCGACCGACCTTTATAAAAATTAATCAGTCTTGGATCACCACCAGCTACCAAGCACCTGATGCTGATGTAACCGAATATTTTTTTTTTTTTTTGTTTTTTTTTTTTTGACTTTTTTCACAAAATTTATTGTGACAGTAAGCATAGACTGTTTTTAATATAGATGTAATATAAATGTCCGAATAATATTTTTTTGAAATCTCAGATCCCTTCAAAGACTGCCTATGCTGATGCTGAGTGACTATCCTGAGTAATTATCCTCTTCCTCCTCAATGATCACTCTGATAGCTTGTAAGAACATTTTTGGTTCTGGGTGCCGCCACCAGTGCCTAAGGCCCAATTTTACAGCCCCTGTTTAACAGGGGTGTGTAATTACAATTTTTGATGCAATACTTTGCAGCAGGGCTCGTTCCTGCGTTCCAACTAGAGTATCTGTGAGGGGTTGCAGTGTTGTGGCACCAGCTTTTGCGCCCACCAGGAGCGAGTGAGGACTTACAGTGTTGTGGCACCAGCACCACCATCACCACCAAAGGCCCAATTTTTCTGCCCCTGTTCAACAGGGGCATGTAATTACAATTCTTGATCTAATATTTCACAGCAGGGCCCTGTGAGGGCTTACAGTGTTGTGGCCACAACAACACCTAAGGCCCAAATTTCTGCTTAGTATTAATGGCAGGCCCCTACTTTCAAACATCCAACTTACAAATGACTCCTACTTGCAAACGGAAGGAGACAACAGGAAGTGAGATGAAATCTACCCCTAGGAAGGGAAATTCTCTCCTGTAAGCACAGGCAGCAAAAAAAATGTCACAGGGGTGATAACCTTTCCCTATCTTTTCCAAAAAGCTTAAAATAGCCCCCTTTTGAAGACGTCATCTATGACGAAACATGTAGGGCGTGGCTACACATTGAACGCCATATATGCCCTTTTTTTATGCATTTTAAATTATATCCTACGGAGTATGATCCCTCCGATTCTGATTTTATTTTTTGAATAAATCCATTGGAATTTACTACACTATTGGAGCCCTTTTTGTTTTTTTCTAATCCATCTTCTTGAGGACAAGTGAGCGCTCCCCCCCCTTATACCAGGTAGACTACTTGGACTGCGCCAGGCTGGAAAAGCTGGACACAGCAACGGGGTTGGACGGCTTCACGTTACGGTCCCTGCAGAGGGCTAGATCTGCTTGCTCGAGAGACCTTGCTATAAGGGAGGTCCACCGCTCGTGGTAAGGGTCCATCTTTAGCACTACTTTTGGAGTCACCTCAACAGAGAGTCACATCTTTATACTCCTTTCCTTTTCCTTCACCTACATGGGTCACGGCGGGATGGAGCGTGGATGTGTCTCCCTATCTGCATGAAGCTGATACTTATTCATGAACTTTTTTCACAAAATTTATTGTGACAGTAAGCATAGACTGTTTTTAATATAGATGTAATATAAATGTCCGAATAATATTTTTTTGAAATCTCAGATCCCTTCAAAGACTGCCTATGCTGATGCTGAGTGACTATCCTGAGTAATTATCCTCTTCCTCCTCAATGATCACTCTGATAGCTTGTAAGAACATTTTTGGTTCTGGGTGCCGCCACCAGTGCCTAAGGCCCAATTTTACAGCCCCTGTTTAACAGGGGTGTGTAATTACAATTTTTGATGCAATACTTTGCAGCAGGGCTCGTTCCTGCGTTCCAACTAGAGTATCTGTGAGGGGTTGCAGTGTTGTGGCACCAGCTTTTGCGCCCACCAGGAGCGAGTGAGGACTTACAGTGTTGTGGCACCAGCACCACCATCACCACCAAAGGCCCAATTTTTCTGCCCCTGTTCAACAGGGGCATGTAATTACAATTCTTGATCTAATATTTCACAGCAGGGCCCTGTGAGGGCTTACAGTGTTGTGGCCACAACAACACCTAAGGCCCAAATTTCTGCTTAGTATTAATGGCAGGCCCCTACTTTCAAACATCCAACTTACAAATGACTCCTACTTGCAAACGGAAGGAGACAACAGGAAGTGAGATGAAATCTACCCCTAGGAAGGGAAATTCTCTCCTGTAAGCACAGGCAGCAAAAAAAATGTCACAGGGGTGATAACCTTTCCCTATCTTTTCCAAAAAGCTTAAAATAGCCCCCTTTTGAAGACGTCATCTATGACGAAACATGTAGGGCGTGGCTACACATTGAACGCCATATATGCCCTTTTTTTATGCATTTTAAATTATATCCTACGGAGTATGATCCCTCCGATTCTGATTTTATTTTTTGAATAAATCCATTGGAATTTACTACACTATTGGAGCCCTTTTTGTTTTTTTCTAATCCATCTTCTTGAGGACAAGTGAGCGCTCCCCCCCCTTATACCAGGTAGACTACTTGGACTGCGCCAGGCTGGAAAAGCTGGACACAGCAACGGGGTTGGACGGCTTCACGTTACGGTCCCTGCAGAGGGCTAGATCTGCTTGCTCGAGAGACCTTGCTATAAGGGAGGTCCACCGCTCGTGGTAAGGGTCCATCTTTAGCACTACTTTTGGAGTCACCTCAACAGAGAGTCACATCTTTATACTCCTTTCCTTTTCCTTCACCTACATGGGTCACGGCGGGATGGAGCGTGGATGTGTCTCCCTATCTGCATGAAGCTGATACTTATTCATGAACTTTATTTTGCCTTTTCGCTCTTTTTTTCTAAGTTATGGACTTGCATCACTCGTTTTTTGTTTTTTACTACTAATGAAGTTCACTCTGTCCTGTAGTAGTTTGATGTAATCACTCATTTAGTATATGGTATATTTGCAGTGTTTTTACAGTTGCTTATCATTGCATCACTCTTTATGATATATACTTTTGATTTCACCATTATGCACAGAAATTCAAAATTCATTTTTTAATTAATTACTGTCACCAATTTTTGCATACAAGCTGTAAGCGCACTTATTTTTGATTATTAAAATAGATTTTTTGGCTGGAGCTAAACAAGTTAAAAATGTACCAGTTCAAAATTACAAACAGATTCTACTTAACAACAAACCTACAGTCCCTGTCTTGTTTGTACCGCCTGTATACTGCTGTTCAGAGTACAGAGCCTGTATACTGCTGTTTCCTTTTTTAATTTGGGTGCGGGGTTCCCCTTAATATCCATACAAGACCCAAAGGGCCTGGTAATGGACTGGGGGGTACCCATTCCATTTGTCTCACTGATTTTCATCCATATTGCCAGGACCCGACATTACATTAAAGCCGCAAGCAGTTTTAAATGACTTTTTTTTCCTTTAAAAATTACATTTTGTGCAGGGACTGTTCTAAGCATGGGAAACACGCGCCACTTTACAGGCATACTATAGACACCCCCCAGGTACGATATTTAAAGGAATATTTCACTTTTTTTTTTTACTTTAACCACTTTAATACCAGGCACTTAGACACCTTCCCGCCCAGGCCAATTTTCAGCTTTCAGCGCTGTCACAATTTGAATGATAATTGCGCGGTCATGCTACACTGTACCCAAACAATTTTTTTATCATTTTGTTCCCACAAATAGAGTTTTCTTTTGGTGGTATTTGATCACCTCTGCGGTTTTTATTTTTTGCGCAACAAATAAAAAAAGACCGAAAATTAAAAAAAAAAACAAGTTTTTCTTTGTTTCTGTTAAAAATTTTTGACGGGCACTGATATGGCTGCACTGATGGGCACTGATACGGCGGCACTGATGGGCACTGATGAGGTGGCACCAATAAGGTGGCACTGATGAGGTGGCACTGACGGGCACTGATAGGCGGCACTGATGGGCACTGATAGGTGGCACTGATGGGCACTGATAGGTGGCACTGGTATGCGGCACTGATGGGTACTCATAGGTGGCACCGATGGGCACTCATAGGCGGTGCTGATGGGCACTCGTAGGTGGCATTGATTGGTACATATGGGTGGCACTGATGGGTACTTATGGGTGGCACTGATGGGCACTGATAGGTGGGCACTGATGGGCACTGATGGGCACAGATGGGCACTGACAGGTGGCACCGATAGGCAATGACAGGTGGCACTGAACACACTGATTGGTGGCACTGATTAAATTTATTGGTGGCATTGCTGGGCAGATCTGAAACATTTGTGGGCACTGATTGGTACAGATTGGGCACATTGGGCACATGTGGATGGCCATGGGGTACATACCTGGCCATCCATATGTTGCCCCTTCTCTGGTGGTCCTAGTGGAGATCCCTGGTGGTCCAGTGTGGTGATCTGAGGGGGGGGCTGCGCTGCTAAACAATCAGCAAAGACCCCCCCTGTCAGGAGAGCCGCCGATCGGCTTTCCTCTACTCGCATCTGTCAGACGCGAGTGAGGAAAAGCCGATCAACGGCTCTTCCTATTGACAGCGTGATCAGCCGTGATTGGACACGGCTGATCACGCGGTAAAGAACCTCCGCCGGAGGCTCTTTACCAAGATCGGTGTAGCGGTGTGTCAGGCTGGGGTCCCCAAACCTTTTTAGGACAATACCATGCAAATTAGTCTTTAAAATGAGCACTTTTGATTTCGAACGTTCGAGTCCCATAGACGTCAATGGGGTTCTAACGTTCGTGCAAATTTTCGGTCCGTTCGCAGGTTCTGGTGCGAACTGAACCGGGGGTGTTCGGCTCATCCCTAATACTGACAACAATCCTCTTGCCTATCTAGAGACTGCTAAACTGGTGGCCTTGGAGCAACGTTGGGTGGCCCGACTGGCCTGGTTCAACTATACCATTCGCTACAACCCAGGACGCTCCAATGGTAATGCTGATGCTCTCTCCCGATTTCCTCTCGATGGGCCTCAGGATGATCTAGATCAACAACTCAAACAGGATGAGGTTGTTCCCTCCGGGATCCACCAGCAAGAGCAACTGGTTTCAACGGCTCTGCAGAGCAACCAAGTTACTTCAAGAGGGCCAGAGATTTATACTCCTCGAGAGTGGCTGCAACTCCAGCAGCAAGACCCTGACATTGATCAGTTCATGAGATTTTGGGACAGGAATCGGAAACCAAATTCGCGGGAGCGAAGGAGGCTCTCGCTGACGTTGTGTCAGCTTCTGAAACAGTGGAATAGGCTGTAAAGGTATAATGGACTCTTATACTGAAAGGCACGGATTACAGGGGAACCGCAAGTTATTCATCAATTGATTATCCCTCAATCGGAGGCATTAGAGGTTTGTCAAGTCTTTCACCATATTGGAGGACACTTCTGTGCAGAACAGACGGAACCCTTTATTCGTAAGTACCTATTTTGTCCGGAGTTATGCAAGTGGGTGCAGAAGGCATGTCAGGGGTGTAAGAGTTGTGCCATCCACAAAGGAAGAACAGAGAAAACTACCCCTTTGGTGGTGAGCACAGGAGAACCCTTTGAATTACTGACCATGGACTTTCTGACAGTGGCTGACACCTCTTCAGGGTATCGCTACACCTTGATGTTTGTGGACCACTCCTCTAAGTTCGCCATCATGGTGCCAACTAAAGAGCAGACTGCCGCCACCATGGCTAAACTGTTTTGGACCCATGTAGTCCAGCCCTACGGGTGCCCCAAACAGATTCTGTCCGACCAAGGGCCGAACTTTGAGTCTAGGGTGTTTTCTGAACTGTGCCATCTTAGTGGTATTCAGAAGTCTCATACTACTCCTTACCACCCCCAAGGAAATGGGGCCTGTGAACGCTTTGATCGCACATTGTTGGGATTGATTCGCACATTAGAGCAAGAGCATCAAGAACGTTGGCCGCAGTATGTAGGAGCTGTTGTTTGGGCTTACAATCAGAATGTGCATCGAGCTACTGGTTATACTCCCCATTTTCTGATGTTTGGGCATTGTGGCCATTTACCGGTGGATTTACTCTTGGAAACTCCAGAGCCTATTACGTCAAGGACCCCAGAGGAATGGGTCCAAGATCACTGGCACCGCCTGGATCAAGCCAAAAGCACCAGAATTTAGCCAAGGAAAGTACTGTTCAATTGTTGCCACTTACACTGGGAGACAGAGTCTTGGTGATGAATCCTAAACACCTGAGGGGCAGCAAGCTGGAGCCCAAGTGGGAGTCCTGTCCATATCGAGTCAAGCAATAGCCTTTCCCTGGGCGGCCTGTGTATGATCTGGTTTCAGAGAAGCGGGATGGACCTCACAAGAGACTGCATTGTGTTCTCCTTTGTCCCTGTGTGTTCAGTGCTGATTCACGAATGGGTAACCATATTCCTGTCTTTCCCCCATCTGCTAGATGGGACAACAGCCAGGATGTCCTCAACAGTGACTGTGCAACCTGGTACCTGCCCCCTCTGCCAGCGGTAGAGACCTTATCCCTAGCTGGGGGAGACACAGAGAACCAGGCTGCTGCTACTGAATGGGACTTATCTGTGAAGGAGCCAGATGTGCACAGTGCCCCCACTCTTGAGGAGGAAGACCCGGAGCCTCACTTGCCCAAGCATATTACCAGGGGACTGAAACCTGTCAAGTATTCTGACTATGTGACTTGAACTGTTATATATTGCTTGTTTTCTTGCTTGCTTGCTATATTATTTTTAATTACCTCTCCCTAGGTGCATGCAAGGGATTGCATATTCTTAAAGGGGGGGATGTAGGCAGCTGTAGTGCAGGGCAGCCTAGTTGGCTGTAAGAGGTAGTGGGTTAGCAAGTGTTTATTCTCACTTTCCAGCCTATTTGATATGTGTATGTGTACATTGTTCAGAGCTGTTTGGCCTCTATAATTGTCTCCAGCACCATTTTGGAGAAGCCTGGTGTCCTGATAAGACAAGCAAATATCGGGAGATTTGGTCGTCCATTTTTGGGTGGATACTTTATATAAGAAAGCCCAGCCAAAATTTTTTTATTTTCTGTTATACTTTTCACAATTCACAATTAAACATCCTTAATTTCATATTTTACAATAATTACGCAGGATTAACATATTAAACATTAATAAGAGACCAATTGGTAACGTCGTTCTCTTACAACTAACCCTATCCCCTCCCAAAAAAAAAAAAAAAAGGGGAATGAAAAAAACGCTGCCTGTCTCAACCCCCCCCCTCCCCCGACATATGTTCGACAACCAAATATATCCTGTGATTGATGAGATTCCCAATATTTGTGCGTATCGGTCTGTGTATCCAATTCCACATTGACAACCCCACCACCTACAAACCAACACATTAAACAAGCCTAAAAAAAAAAAGAGAAAATAAAAAAAATTTGATTATAAAAAAAAAAAAAGAAAGCCCAGCCAAGTTTAGTTCAGTTCACGTGTGTGCATAGACGGGAAGGGAGAACCCACTTGTCAGGGAGAAGGAGAAGATAGGGAGTTAGGAGAAGATAGGGAGAGTGTTCCGGCCTGTGAGGGATAGCTCAGGATTCCTACGGAGTCCTGTAATAGCAATTCTGGTCGGACGAAAGACTCCCTATTGCGGATAATAAATCCAATGTCCTCTCTGTGAGGGAGGGACAAACGGATCAGATACCTATATCCACCTGCTGAAGGAATAAGTTTGTACCGGGTAATGTGTGTGAATAGCAGCCTCTACATATATGCACCGTGTGCTTGGGTTTATACTGTGTTAGTCAGTGGAAAGTGCCTATAGTGCTGATGACTACAATTACCGTTTACATCAGAAGTGACTGCTGTGTATCTGTGCCTCCATGCTTGGAGTGAAACTACATACCTTACTGCTGTAAATACTCTTTCTACTACCGTCTCTCCGGTAATAAACGTTGCCTGGTTTAGAAAGTCAGTACGTGTGATTCCCTCTGTGAAAACGCTACACTCTACCCCCGCTTACAAGTAATTATGTAAAAGTTCTACTTTCTCCCCATTCCTCCATCCCTCCCTTACCCTATATATATATCATTTTCAGTTATGACTAATTGCTTTGACTGATCTACAACAATTTGGAGCATCAGAAAACCAACTTCCAGAAGAGTGTGGAGCCAGCTGAGCGATTACTAGTCACCTTAAGGCAACATATTTTTTAAATAATATGCTATATTACAGATTTTGACCATAGTACCCATGCCCATGCAAACAGAAACCACTTCAAAGTATCTTATAGAAATATTTTTGTATTTTAATAATTTTTTGAGAAAATAAAATTAGCCAACAAAAGCTGCAAACATTCTCATGAGAACTGAGATTCAATAAAATAACATTACCCACATTAGCATTAATTACATTACCATTATTATTAACATTGATAACATTATCAGTAATAACATTACCACATACATAATAAAACAACAGTGTTTACTGAAAGACTTACAGATTATAAAAGGTCTGAGCACTGTTATCTGAATTTTTTTGTACATTGTAATGTGCGGTGACACCAACATTAGACCTCAACCCAGGGACCTCTGAGTATTGAGCCAAGGTTGCACTCAAGAAATTTACATATTGATGTTGTCTGCTTTAGGGGCCATATTGCGGATTAATTTGAGGCACAGTTGAGGCCAGTGGAGACATAGTCGAGGTCAGTTGAGACATAGTCGAGGCCATTGGAGGCATGGTAGAGGCCACTGGAGGAAATTTTTGAGGCCAGTGGAGGCATAGTAGGGGCCACTGGAAGATGTGGAGAGTACATATGAGCCATTGGAGGCATTTTTGAGGCCACTAGATCGATAGATGCGGACATTGTGGGATAATATAGACTAATAGGGGCTTGGCTTGATGTGAAAGGCTGTGCAATGTGCAGCTTGGGTGGTCTGCTGGTTAGGGAGAATTTGGAAGTGGTGGGGGGCACTGGAGGTGTGTTTTTAAGAGGCCTGACGGGGGGGAAATCACAGTAGGAATGGGGGCAATCACTGAGGTAATAGGTGAGGGAATGGGATATTGGGATTCTGGAAGTAGGTATTTCATAAACGCTGGGAACGTTATCAAAACTGGAAGCGTAAGGGTTTGGTGCTATGTGGGGTGAAGGAGGAAGGGTGGATAATCGATGGTCATAGTTGGATTCCACCATGGAAAAGGACGACTGTCTCTGTACACAGAAGGAGTGTATACACTTCTTGACCGCCAATCTCATTGCAAAATAGCGTTTCTCTTGGACCTCTTTTAGAAGAGGAACCAAGCTCATAGCAAACATTGTGTGAGGGCAGTGCTGTGCCACCTTTTGTTGGGAAATGCCTGAAACGATGTTAAGCAGCTGTTCAGTGCCATCATCCTCCACCGCTGGAGCTCTCCTGTTCTTTGGGGGGGGGGGCTAGTTGACCTGTACCCTACACGGACAGGAGTATGTGCCTCTGTATCCTCTTGTGCCTGTGACTGTATGGGAGCCTGTGATGCTACTGCCACCAAGGACTCCTCTAAACCAGGCTGCTCCATTGAGGATTTGAGCAAAGGGCTGCTGCCCACTGTTTACTCCTCTTCAGCAGGTGCTTCGATTGGTGCGCCTGGAACAGTAACATCCTCCTTCTCCCAACTTGCTTCTGTGCTGTAAAATATCAATTTTTTCATGTTACTCATTGCATCATTAGATGGAAATGCATATGTCGGATACATCCTACTAAAATGGAAATGAGGTAGATTGAGGAGGTATAGGGAAGTTGGAAGGGAAGGAGGGAGGGAGAGAGGGAGGGAGAGAAGGAGGGAGAGAATGAGGGAGGGAGAGGAGGGAGGGAGGGAGAGAAGGAGGGGGGAGGAAGAGAAGAGGGAAGGAGGGAGAGAAGGAGAGGAGGGAAGGAGGGAGAGAAGGAGGGAGGGATGGAGAGAAAGAGAGAAGGATGGAATAATAGCTTACCTCCTCAATTCCAGCACTGATTTTAGAAAATCCAGGTAGCAAGCTAATGCGTATGTTTTTTTTGCGTGGCAGCTGATCCACTCTTGGCCTCCCACTGATTGCTCAAGAACTTGGTGTAGGTGTCACGTAGAATACGCCACCTTGTCTTTAGAGTGAAAACTGAAAAAAAGAAAGAACAGTATTAATTATCCTTCTCTTTCCTTTCAGGGACCTAGCTACCGACAATTCATTCACCAGTTTACAATATGAATTCAAGCTGGACAAATCGACCGATGAGTTATATTGTGCATGAAACCTGTGCAGCTATCTGGCAAGTTTTAAAAGATTTGGTGATGAAGAAACCGACTATGGTAGACTGGGCTAAAATTGCCGACGTTTTTTGGAAACAGTGCAATTTTCCAAATTGTGTGGGTGCTGTAGACTGAAAGCACATAAGAATAATCAGCCCAGTTGGTAGTGGCTAAAAATACTTTAACTACAAAAAATATTTCTAATTCGTTCTAATGGCAGTGGCTGATATAAATTATTAATTTACCTATGTGGATATAGGTTCATATGGAAGTAGCTCTGACTCCAGCATCTTCTCTCATTCTTCTTTTGGCAAGATGCTTTGTGAAAACTCATTAAGGCTGCATTCACACCTGAGCATTTTCAGCTCATAAAACGCTCGTAAACACCTGAAAAAACGCCTGAAAAAATGCATACATATAGATCTTTCTATACCATATCCCTAATACAGATAGTACTAACAGAGCTAACCCTAACCAAGCTAACCCTGACCCTAACACTAACCTTAACACTAACTCTAACCAAGCAAACCCTAACCCAGCTAACCATAATCTTAACAATAACCCTAACACTAACCCTAACCAAGCTAACCCTAACACAAACCTTAACCCTAACACTAATTCTAACCAAGCTAACCCTAACACTAACCCTAACTCTAACCAAGCTAACCCTAACACTAACACTAACCCTAAACAAGCTAACCCTAACACTAACCTTAACAGTAACCCTAACCCTAACAATAACCCTAACACTAATGCCCCGTACACACGGTCAGATTTTTCGATGGAAAATGTCCGATCGGAGCGTGTTGTCGGAAATTCCGACCGTGTGTGGGCTCCATCGGACATTTTCCATCGGATTTACCGACACACAAAGTTTGAGAGCAGGCTTTAAAATTTTTCGACAACAAAATCCGATCGCGTCAATTCCAACCGTGTGTGGTCAGTTCCGACGCACAAAGTGTCACACATGCTCAGAAAAAATACCGAAACGGAACAGCTCGGTCTGGTAAAATTAGCGTTCGCAATGGATACAACACTTTCGTCATGGTGCAATGTTAAAAATGGTTTAATACAGCGCACTTTCTTCTTCTTTATAATGTGAGAAGAATGAAGTAGTTTTGCTGCTCATATTCACACAGACTTCTCACAAACTTCTTTCTTTATTATTTATCGGGATTCCCTCAATATATTTTGATTTGTCACATCTGACAAAATTATTTTTGTGTTGTTTTATTTTTTTATTTTTTTTTAAGGCAGAATTTTTTTTTTTTTTTAGGTTTGTATTTTTTTAAAGGCTGATCTTTGTTTTATTTTAGTTTTAGTTTTACTCCAGAATATTTTTGTGTGTGTTTTGCGTGTCAAGTTACCACAACACCATTGATATCTTGTATTATTTAATCTCAAGGAGATTTTTTGGTGTTCGTGTCCCTTGTTAATTTCACATTGTACTTTAGAAACCTGAATCCTCACAAACAAACTGTCTTTTTTGAAGGAAAAAACACATAGGCAAATATAGTTGAAACAAAAATTCCTTTATTAAGGACTCAGAACCAAATAAAGAGGGAGGCAACGCTGGAGCAACAGCAGAAATTAGCGAAGCCTTGGACCCCCAGGGCAGACATCAATTCTTTAACATCAAAATTGGTGGCCTGAGGAGTCCATATGTAAGGGAGTGCAGTCTGGTCCAGAAGTCACAGAGATCCGGAAAGCAGCAGATGACATCTGTGTCCCCAGGCTGTGGTACTACAAGAGGCTGCATCTTTTGCCAGACCAGACCGAACCCAGGGTCATCACTTTCTGGTCTTCTTTCCACGCTTCCTTCCTGGCTGTGGCTCTGCTGTTGGAGATGTGGCAGGAGGAGGAGTAGGACCTGGAGGAGGAGGAGGACGAGGAGTAGTAGAACCTGGAGGAGGAGGAGGACCATGTGTGAGGTCACAAATGTGGGTAGCAGATGTTATTTGGCCCCTCAACCCCGTATTGAGAGGTTCCAACATTAAGGACTCACACATGAGTTGTTGGCCCTCCTCTATCCGCTGCATTTTGCAGGCAATTATGCCAGCAAAGTCCTCCTCCACAGTGTGGGGGGCTCTCAGGGCCTCTGTAGCCTTCCAAAAGAGGTCTATGGCAGCCTCCTCCAGGGTACTCCTCTTCCTGCCACTTTCTCTTTGCAGGTGGATGGGAGGGACCTGCATATCAGGCAGCCTGCTCGGCCCGGACACCTCCTGGTTGAGACTTCCCTGTGTATGAAAAAGGGACATGGTTTTAGTTTTTGCATCATCAATCACAATCACAAATTAGTACTCCAAACTAACAGCTAGTTAACTTCATTGATTGGACAAGCAGAAATATTTAGAGAAATGCTATACCTGGCTCAAGCTGGGCTCCTCCACATGTTGCTGCCTGGAAGGCCCAGGTTGGGCGTCAGAAGCCTCAGCTGGGGGGGAAGGAAGCGTAGAAGGAAGACTGGAGAGTGATGACCTGGGTTCAGTCTGACCTGCCAGAAAATGCAGCCTGTCATAGTACCACATCCTGGGGACATAGATGTCATCTGCTGCTCCGGATCTCTGGGAATCCTGGACCTTCTTGTGCTCCCTTAGATAAGTGCTCCTCAGGCCACCAATTAGGATCTTCAAATAGGTGAAGTCTGCCGTGGGGATCACCTGCTTCACAAATTCCAGCAATTGATCCAGCGCTGCCTTCCTCTTTGTTTGGTTCTTATAATGTGGGTGGTTTTTCTCCCAAAGACAAGGCAGCTCCCTGAACATATCTATGAAGATTGCCATAAAGTCGGTGTCTTTCAAGATATCCATTTTCACTGTAAGACACAACACAAGACAAACCCTAATGTCAGGCAAAACTCTCCTAATCTTGTTACAATATAGGCCTCAATCTAGAAGCAGTATAGGCTCAAGTTTGGCTCTTACCTTCGTTATCACGATCGGCGCCTCCGATACTCCTTCCTCCGCTCACAGATCGTACGTACTACACACGCGTGCTACGCTTTATACACACTGCGCATGCGTGTAACTCCGCCCGCCCCTGACGTTCTTTCTAGTCTATTCCCCGCCCCTTTTCGTTCGGCGCAGTGGGGGAAGAGCACATGGCAGAGACAAAGCAGGTGCGTGCTAATTATAGCAACGAGGAGGAGGAGGAAAGCCCGGATCCGGAAGCGTCCCGATCCAGAAGGAGACGATTTAAGGCCTCAAATATGTCCTTTGGGGAGATGTTGGAGATGGTGGACATCCTGAAGAAGGCCGACTATGACGGGAAGTATGGACCTTACCCCAATCCCAATGTCCAAAAGGCCAAGATCATGGCGAATGTGGTCAAAAGTCTGCACCGGAATCTCGGGGTACGTCGATCGAAAGATCAGCTCAGGAAGCGGTGGTCGGACCTGAAATTACGAGAACATGAGCAGTACAGAAAGATCCGGAGAGTGCTGCAAAAAAGTAAGTAGTTGTGCTTTTCTTAAGTGTTGTACAGTTTAAAATGGCAACTTTCATGTTCATGGGCACATTATTCGTTCGTATCAAACATTTTTCTTTCGGCCTATAAAACACCATTGTTTTGGTCATATGCATTTGCCCACATTTTTTAGGGCCTACTTGTATGAAAATAAGTTGGTTGTGTAGATGAGTTTGTTACTAGAATGAAATGCAAACTAGATTCTGTGTAAGGAGAGGACACTCAGCAGCTGTTTTCACATCTGGACGCTGGAGCACTAGTGTGGGACACAAGAACACCATTTTTATTAGGGGGGCCACACAGGTGCTCCAGTGTATATTATAGGGGTGTCTCCATCTGTGAAGCTTGTACCAAACAGGTAAAGTATTGAAGCTTGACAAAGGACACTAAAAATTCTACATCTTGGAACTCTGCCAAAATAGACAATTGCACCCCACTTCCAAGCAATGTTTCATATTTATAGTTCTGCCATCAAATATCTGTGTGCTAAGTATACCTTTTTTGTTTTACATTGGGAGAAAAGACTCGGAGGACACTCCTCATCCGAGGAGACCAGAGACCCCCCACCTCTGGAAGAAGGGGAAATACCTCCAACACAAGAAGAGCAGGAGGAAGAAGACGTGGTGGAACTAGTCACCACAACAGGTGAGTGTCTGCGACCACAGGCTCAGGTAGGAGATGGATGCCGGCATATTTATAATACCTGTTTTTTTTTGGTTTCTCTCTTTTTAGGTGATCGTGATGTTGTGGATCCAGATTCTTTCACCTCGGAAAGTGCCCAGATCCTGATCGGGGAGATCATGGGGTGTAATGTTGCATTGGAAAACCTCAAGAAAAACATCAATGATGTTATTAAAAAAAATAAGAACATCATTGATGTTTTGGGGAGAGTTTAAAACCCCTCCAAATCCCTTTGTTTTTTTTGTGTGCTACAATGTTAAAAATGTTTTAGTGATTTTTAGAAAAGCCAAATTTTGAGGATGCACACAGTGTGTCAATATGTGCTATCTGCCATCACAGGAGATCAATGGATGCGTTTTGGGGGTGCAACCCCTTCCTCAATAATAAAGTAGCTGAGAGGAAGGGGTTGCTCCCCCAAAACATGTCCCTTGATCCCCCGTAAAGGCAGCTAAAACAAGTTGATATTCGTAAATTTTGTGTGCATCTTCAAAATTTGGCTTTTCCTGGGGTGAATACTAAATACTAAATACTAAATACTAAATACTCATGTCTGATATTGCCTTCAAGTTCTACCAAATGTGAACTTTGTAAGTTCAAGATTTGTGTCTTTCTTGTTGTTTTGAAACATGCCTGTTTTAAATGGACATTTCTATTTTTGATAATGCCACCCCAAAAATTGTTATACAACAAACATGTTGGTTTGTTTTAAAAACCTTTTCTAAATGCACATGTGATTGTGCAAGTATTAAAAAGATTGTTAATCAAGAATGTGTGGATTATTGTCTCAACGCTACAACACTTTTGTGGTGATCTAATTGCTGCTTTCTGTGACAATGGGTGTTATTTCCTAAGTGCAAATCCACTTTGCACTACAAGTGCAGTTTCAGTGCATTTTCAAGTGCACTTGTAGTGCAAAGTGTCTTTGCCTTTAGTAAATAACATCCAACCATGCTTTGTAAGGTTACTCAATCACGCCATTTTCAGGACTCACCACATTTTGGTCAGGGTCAGCTAAAAAAAACACAAGCAGTAAATGTCACCAAAGATTTGCTTAATTTTTTTTTATTTGATCAAGGTTTCACAAATTGTCTGGCATAATGATGGCCCCCCTACCCGCAAAGAACTCAAGGTATCTTAGTCGGACATCACGGGCACTTAGGGAGGGCAAGCCAGGACGGCCACTTTCAAGCGCCGTCAGGGTTGTTTCATTGATAATTCCGGCCTCAGGCCCAACTGAGCCAGCATAGTTGGCAGAATGTTGCCGTAAAAAGTTATGTAGAACACAGCACGCCAGGATTATAAGATTCAGTTTATACTCCGCCATATGGATGGGTGTAAGAAATAGGCTGAACCGGCTGGCCATGATTCCAAATGTGTTCTCCACCACTCTTCTGGCTCTGGCCAGCCGGTAATTAAAAACCCTCTGATCCGGGGTGAGGGTTCTCATCGGGAATGGCCGCATAAGGTGGTCCCCCAGCGCAAAGGCTTCATCCGCAACGAAGACGAATGGGAGTCCTTCCACATTGTCTTCTGGAGGTGGCAAGTCCAAGCTGCCATTCTGGAGATGCCTGTAAAACTCCATCTGGGTGATGACTCCACCATCGGACATCCTGCCATTCTTCCCCACGTCCACATACAGGAACTCATAATTAGCCGACACCACCGCCAACATCACAATACTATTGAACCCTTTATAATTATAATAGTATGACCCCGAGTTGGGTGGTGGGACGATGTGGACGTGTTTGCCATAAATTGCCCCTCCGCAGTTAGGAAAGTCCCACCGCTGGGCAAAGTGGGAGGCCACAGTCTGCCATTCCTGTGGCGTGGAAGGAAACTGTGGAGGAAAAAAAAATGTAGTCTTTTTGCACATTAAAACATGGAAAGCAGATTAGACACAAACATTCTTGGCCAACATCAAGATAACATTTATTAATGGGAATTTTTAAACACCAAAGTATAAGGTACACCTATAAGATTCCCCCTCCCCCACCCCCTCTCATGGGCCATTTCTAACATTATGGGGGGGGGGGCTTTTGGACAGGTAACCCTCTCCACTTCATTGAGAGATGAATGCCTACATAATGGGTATTACTTTGAACAGCCCCTCCTTAGTTACACTATTGGCAGCCCACTGGACAGGTAAGAAGTGTCATAATACAAAGATATAAATACACATTGTACACATTTGAGCACATTTGGACATTCTGCTATTACCTATCAAGATAATAATAGGATACAAAAACTTGAAACAGTACCATTTGAAAGTATACAGGCAGGCCTTTGCACTACATGCTTTGGGGAATTCATCCATACATCTGACCACAAAAGAGATGGGTATAGTGTGTATGGGTTTGGCAAAGTCAGCAGATAGATGATTGAGGATAGATAGAGAATTGGTATCAGGTGACTTAGCAGTTGGGGGGAGGGGGGGTTAAAAATGATTTGGGGACACCCCAACAAAAAAGCCTCTGGCACTCTGCCTGAATTTAAAGCACCAATCACATTTTAAAACATTTTAGGGGGTGTTTGGGGTAAAGCACTACTATGGAGCTGGCAAAATACATTGTTAAGTGACTACATGAGGTGAATATAAGGCCTGTAGACCATGCTGGGGAGGTAAGTGAAGGCAAATATGTATGAAGGACAAAAAAATAATTAGATAAAAATCCAGCATGCATGAGGACAAAGGGGACGTTCACAGCATATTCCAATCATGGTAATTAGGGAATGAGGTAAGAAATACAATACATTATCAAACATTAAATACAATAAAATGTGATATTAAAGGATAAAAATCTTACCTTCATATACTCCTTCTGCAGGACCTGGATGATGGCAGAACCGGTCTCTGGGATAATGATCCCCAGAGCCTGGGGGTAGATGCCTGTCGAGAACTTCAAGTCCTGCAGACTTCTCCCCGTCGCCAAGTACCACAGGGTAGCAACGAGCCTCTGCTCCGGAGTGATGGCTTGCCTCATGCAGGTATCCTGCCTGCTGATATAGGGGGTCAGCAAAGCAAACAAACGGTGAAATACGGGTTCCGTCATCCAGAGAAAGTTCCTGAAATCATCAGGATTATTCTCACGGATCTCACGGAGCAAAGGCATATGAGAGAACTGGTCACGCTGAAGCAACCAATTCTTGGTCCATGAACTCCTCCCCACCCTGTTCATGGACTGGACTTGTGTCAAGGTCCGGACCCCAACACCAAGCTCCCCGCACAGCACGAACTCTACGAGGAGTACGTATATGAAACATGGCTAGAAAACGGTCGGCTGCTCAGAATGAAGTAACAGAACTCACTGGAGAACAGCAAGGCCTGTGAAGAGCAACCTGAAAAACAACAACGAATGAACAAGAACACAATGACTAATGAAAGTCACGCGTAGCTTGCTTGCACGCACTGAAGAGCAGATACAAACCCACAAGCACAAACTGAACGGCAGAAAACGATCTAAAAAGCCACGAGTCTGAAAAAGCGCGAATCGTCTCTCACCAAACTTTTACTAACACAAGATTAGCAAAAAGAGCCCAAAGGGTGTCGTGCTTGGTTCTGAAATTGCCTTTTCTAGTCTCGTCGTACGTGGTTGACGTCACCGCGTTCTTGGCGATCGGAAATTCCGACAACTTTGTGCGACCGTGTGTACGCAAAACAAGTTTGAGCCAACATTCATGGAAAAAATCCTAGGATTTTGTTGTCGGAATGTCCGATCAATTTCTGACCGTGTGTACGGGGCATAAGACCAACCCTAACACTAACCCTAACCAAGCTAACCCTAACACTAACACTAACCCTAACCCAGCTAACCCTAAAGCTAACCTTAACACTAACCTTAACCCTAACACTAACACTAATTCTAACCAAGCTAACCCTAACAATAACCCTAACCATAACCCTAACACTAACCCTAACCAAGTTAACCCTAACCCTAATCCAGCTAACCGTAACTCTAATGATCATAGGAATAGCTAGCTGGTATCAGAAATATAGCTTGCATGCAGAGGGGCAGTTATACTTACGCAGGTATTTCTGAATAGTAGGTGCAAGGCTGTACCACTCAAAGATTGCGTTTTCATTGCGAGTTCTAGTGCAGTCTATGGAGCTGAATTCACATCGCACAGCATCACACGCAGATCAAACTCGCACAGGACACTTTTTTTACACGGATTAGATTCGCAACGCATTGATGTGAATGGCACTCATGGAGAACAATGTTATTAAAATGACTTGCGAATTTAAGCTATCGCAACAGATTAAATTTGCAATAGAATTCGCAGCAGTGTGAACTGGCCCTAAACCTGGAAGTGACATACAGTATCTCACAAAAGTGAGTACACCCCTCACAGTTTTGTAAAAAAATTTTTATATCTTTTCATGTGGCAACACTGAAGAAATGACACTTTGCTACAATGTAAAGTAGTGAGTAGTGAGTTGCATAGCAGTGTAAATTTGCTGTCCCCTCAAAATAACTCAACACACAGCCATTAATGTTTAAACCGCTGGCAACAAAAGTGAGTACACCCCTAAGTGAAAATGTCCAAATTGGACCCAAAGTGTCAATATTTTGTGTGGCCAACATTATTTTCCAGCACTGCCTTAACCCTCTTGGGCATAGAGTTCACCAGAACTTCACAGGTTGCCACTGGAGTCCTCTTCCACTCCTCCGTGACGACATCACAGAGCTGGTGGATGTTAGAGACCTTGTGCTCCTCCACCTTCCATTTGAAGATGCCCCACAGATGCTCAATAGGGTTTAGGTCTGGAAACATGCTTGGCCCGTCCATCACCTTTACCCTCAGCTTCTTTAGCAAGGCAGTGGTCATCTTTGGGGTCGTTATCATGTTGGAATACTGCCCTGAGGCTCAGTCTCCGAAGGGAGGGGATCATGCTCTGCTTCAGTATGTCACAGTACATGTTGGCATTCATGGTTCCCTCAATGAACTGTAGCTCCACAGTGCTGGCAGCACTCAGGCAGCCCCAGACCATGACACTCCCACCACTATGCTTGACTGTAGACAAGACACACATGTGCACTCCTCACCTGGTTGCTGCCACACACGCTTGACACCATCTGAACCAAATAAGTTTATCGTTGGTCTCATCAGACCACAGGACATGGTTCCAGTAGTCTGCTTGTCTTCAGCAAACTGTTTGTGGGCTTTCTTGTGCATCATCTTTAGAAGAGGCTTCTTTCTGGGACGACAGCCATGCAGACCAATTTGATGCAGTGTGCGGTGTATGGTTTGAGCACTGATAGGCTGAACCCCCACCCCTTCAACCTTTGCAGCAATGCTGGCAGCACTCATATGTCTATATCCCAAGGACAACCTCTGGATATGACGCTGAGCACATGCACTCAACTTCTTTGGTCGACCATGGCGAGGCCTGTTCTGAGTGCAACCTATTCTGGTAAACTGCTGTATGCTCATGGCCATCGTGCTGCAGCTCAGTTTCAGGGTCTTGGCAATCTTTTTATAGCCCAGGCCATCTTTATATATAGCAACAATTATTTTTTCAGATCCTCAGAGAGTTCTTTGCCATGAGGTGCCACGTTGAACTTCCAGTGACCAGTATGAGAGAGGGAGAGCAATAACACCAAATTTAACACACCTGCTCCCCATTCACACCTGAGACCTTGTAACACTAACGAGTCACATCACTCCGGGGAGGCAAAATGGCTAATTGGGCCCAATTTGGACATTTTCACTTAGGGGTGTATTCACTTTTGTTGCCAGCAGTTTAGACATTAATCGCTGTGTGTTGAGTTATTTTGAGGGGACAGCAAATTTACACTGTTATACAAGCTGTACACTCACTACTTTACATTGTAGCAAAGTGTCATTTCTTCAGTGTTGCCACATGAAAAGATATAATAAAATATTTACAAAACTGTGAGGGGTGTACTCACTTTTGTGAGATACTGTATATATATTTGGAGCACTGCAAAAGCAATCACTTTTTTTGGAAAGCAGAGATTTGCTGTACAAATCAATAACAAGCTCATGGGCTTGTGTAAACCCCTTCAACACCATAACGTTTATAAACGTACCTTAGTTCATGCATTAAATATTTTATAAAAAAATGTTGTCTTGTCTGGTTAGCTTTTTCAATTTGTGGCTATATACACCAGAAAAGGGCGTTGCAAGAGCTATTTTCTCATGTCAACTGTTTGCACTAATGACTGTTAATTTGAGCATTGCTGTGCATAGTATTTATTATTAGGAGAAGTTAGGGGAAGAATGACAAAATAAAACAGAAGAGTCATCCAAACTGTTGCCAGTAAACATAAGGCATGATTTCGTTTTTATATGAGCTTTGAATAGTATCTATAAATAAATACTTCCTGGTGTTAAGTTTACTATAACTATTTATAACAATATTAATGTTAGACATATAGGGGGATGTTTGCTATACAAACACCTAATAACTTAAAGCGATATTACACCCAAAACCAAAAATGTAACCTATTGCAGTGTACCAACTAGAAAAGGTACAATTTCTGGGGAAATTGTGAAAGTGTTCTTGCCTCTACAACTGGAGTGGGCGGAGTAACTGGGTGGGGTGGAGTGGCTTGAGTAACTGTGAAAAGTGTTAAAAAGCTTAATATTTTAAAAAGTATAAATAGTAGTAAAAAAGTTCCATCATTCGCTGAAAGAGCTGAACATTTTTTTCAAAAGTAATTTTTTTTTTCAAAAATGAATTTTTTTTAATCAAAAATGATTTTTTTTTCTTCAAAAATGATTTTTTTTTTTTCAAAGGTAATTTTTTTATTTCAAAAAAATTTTTTTTCGAAATTATTTTTTTTAAAGTAATTTTTTTTTCAAAAATAATTTTTTTTTTTCAAATATTTTTTTTTCAAAAATAATTTTTTTTTAAAAAATATATATTTTTTTTTTTCAAAAATTTTTTTTTTTACTTTTTTCAAAAAATTTTTTTTTTTCAAAAATATTTTTTTTTTTACATGGGGCGGTCATAATGTTTTGGCTGATCATGGGGTGGTCATAATGTTTTGGCTGATCATGGGGTTGTCAGCTTTTGTCACTTCCCACTCTAGTTTTGAACATTTCGCCATTCATTCCTATGGGACCAATTTCGCCGCAAAAACGTCATTTCGTGGACCATTCGGCAAAACATTCCACAAAGTAATAACACACCAATCGGGAACAATCCGCTCGTTTCGGTATATTATTTGTCTCTGTAGTGTGAAAACTGTGGGAGGAGTCTACAAGCATTATCAAGTCTAGCAGATGAAGTCACATGCATTTGGAGTGTCTCAGCATCTTATGTTTACAACCACTGTTTCCTAGCAACGCTCATGCCCTGTTTATGCTTCCCAAATACTGCTTCATCAAAACTGCCCCATCAGAATTACCCCATCAAAACTGCCCCATCATATTCCTCTATTATAAATCAGTACATGGTGTGTCTGTCCCCTCCCCCGGGCTCTGTAATCAGCTGAGATGCTCCAGCCACCTTCCCCCCCTGTGTATAACAGAAGCTTTGGTAACCATGGCAACAAAACAAACACTAACAGTACACTCTGATTAATGGCTAAAATTTCCTGAAATGACCTCTAAACAAATGGCCGTATTTTAAAAACTTTACATCCTACAGCGAAGATCTTTATATTGTGAGAATCACAAGACCCAGACCTAGATTTTGATGTATAGTATGTCTCTGAAATATTAAAAATGAAGGCACAGTCGCAGTTTAGAAATTGCCCTTCAAATTTGGAGGGGGCTAGAGTGTAGTTTCAATGAATGTCAATGGACGGCGTGAGTTGCAAACAAATGGTCATATTGTGAAAACTATCAGGACTATGGCTTAGCCGTGGACATGTTTAGTGGCAGCAGGGATAGCTGAACGTTTTGATATAAGATTTGTGTAGGTGGGCTTGAAAATGAGGGAGTGGCGGCAGTTTAGAAATCATGTTCTGATTTTCCAGCTTTTGTCATCTCCCACTCTAGTTTCCCCATTCATTCCTATGGGACCAATTTCGCCGCAAAAACGACGATATTTCGTGAACCATTCGGCGAAACGTTCCACAAAGTAATAGCACACCATTCGGGAACAATCCGCACGTTTCGGTATATTACTTGTCTATGTAGTGTAAAAACTGTGGGAGGAGTTAGGGTGGTAAATTTGGCTATAATAATAAGAATAATATATATGTGAGATAACAGTAAGTGGTCTTGCTATGCAAGAACACTTAATTATGTGATGTGGTGGTTGCATTCGTTTTCTTTTTTTATGCTTTTTATCTCCTGGGGATCTGCCCTTTAACATACCTCCTGTATTAGAGTGCCTATACACTGGATGAAGAAGCACAGGAGCACCTTTGCATAGCAATTTTGTCAGTCTGAGGGGAGGGAAGTGTTAGATAGACTAGTAGATCTGGATACACTAAATAATTTGAAGCCAAACTCCAGCTCACACTTTATAAGCAGTTACAGCAACAGATTTTTTCCTTTTGGGATCAATATTTTACATAAATAAAAGCTTACCATTGTAAAAAAACTCTAACTGCTACATCTGCAGGACAGTTTATTCTGTTGACTTGCTGGCAGGATTACGAGGTGAAAATAAAAGAAAGGGCTATGGCTGAGGGCCTGAAGGAAGCTGGACCTGAAGTGGTCCCAAAGGCTAAACATTTTTTAACTTAATGCATTGCTTGCATTAAAGTAAAAAATGTTTAAGCATCAACACCCCCCCCCCCTTCTACTTACATGAGCCTTCATACGATCCAGCGATGTGCACGTCTGTAGCTCTCCTTTCCCCATCGGGGTCTCGCTGGCTTTGCTGGGGCACCAGGAGTCATTGGCTCCCAGTGCTGTCTATCAAAGCCAGTGACGAGGGAGCAGGGAGTGAGGCGAGTCTCACTGTCTGTGTCAATGGAAGCGAGCATGCACAAAGGCCACCCATTGGAAGGATGGCAGCAAACAAATAAAAAGAACTACATTAACCACTTAAGGACCGCCTCATGCCGATTTACGCTGGCAAGGCGGCACGGGCAGGCAGAATCACGTACATATACGTGATCTGCCTTCCGCGGGTGGGGGGTCCAATCGGACCCCCCCCCCCCGGTGCCCGAGACGGTCCTCCTTTGTCCCCCGGCGATCGGAGGTGAGGGCGAGGCCATCCATTCGTGGCCCCCCCTTCGCGATCGCCGCCGGCCAATCAGAACATTCCTTTGCTGCTGTATGCTAAACAGCAGCAAAGAAAATGATGTCATCTCTCCTCGGCTCGATATTTTCCGTTCCGGCGCCGAGAAGAGAAAACATCAATGTGAGTGCACAAACACACACACACTCAGTAGAACATGCCAGGCACACAAAACACCCCCGACCCCCCCCGATCGCCCCCCCAATCACCCCCCAATCACACTGACACCAAGCAGTTTTTTTTTTCTGATTACTACATGGTGTCAGTTTGTGACAGTTACTGTGGTAGGGCAGTTAGGGTTAGCCCCCTTTAGGTCTAGGGTACCCCCCTAACCCCCCCCTAATAAAGATTTAACCCCTTGATCACCCCCTGTCGCCAGTGTCGCTAAGCGATCATTTTTCTGATCGCTGTATTAGTGTCGCTGGTGGCGCTTGTTAGGGACGTAAATATTTAGGTTCGCCGTAAGCGTTTTATAGCGACAGGGACCCCCATATACTACCTAATAAATGTTTTAACCCCTTGATTGCCCCCTAGTTAACCTGTTACGGGTGGCGCTGGTTAGTTCATTTATTTTTTATAGTGTTAGGTTTATTTCTGAATAAAGGTTTAGCCCCCTGATCGCCCGGCGGTGATATGCGTCGCCCCAGGCAGCGTCAGATTAGCGCCAGTACTGCTAACACCCACGCACGCAGCATACGCCTCCCTTAGTGGTATAGTATCTGTACGGATCAATATCTGATCCGATCAGATCTATACTAGCGTCCCCAGCAGTTTAGGGTTCCCAAAAATGCAGTGTTAGCGGGATCAGCCCAGATACCTGCTAGCACCTGCATTTTGCTGCTCCGCCCGGCCCAGCCCAGTTCACCCAAGTGCAGTATCGATCGATCACTGTCACTTACAAAACTCATAACTGTAGCGTTCGCAGAGTCAGGCCTGATCCCAGCGATCGCTAACAGTTTTTTTGGTAGCATTATGGTGAACTGGCAAGCACCAGCCCCAGGCAGCGTCAGGTTAGCGCCAGTACCGCTAACACCCACGCACGCACCATACACCTCCCTTACTGGTATAGTATCTGAACGGATCAATATCTGATTCGATCAGATCTATACTAGCGTCCCCAGCAGTTTAGGGTTCCCAAAAGCGCAGTGTTAGTGGAATCAGCCCAGATACCTGCTAGCACCTGCGTTTTTCCCCTCCGCCCGGCCCAGCCCAGCCCACCCAAGTGCAGTATCGATCGATCACCGTCACTTACAAAACACTAAACGCATAACTGCAGCGTTCGCAGAGTCAGGCCTGATCCCTGCGATCGCTAACAGTTTTTTTGGTAGCGTTTTGGTGAACTGGCAAGCACCAGCCCCAAGCAGCGTCAGGCTAGCGCCAGTACCGCTAGCACCCACGCACGCAGCATACTCCTCCCTTAGTGGTATAGTATCTGAACGGATCAATATCTAATCAGATCAGATCTATACTAGCGTCCCCAGCAGTTTAGGGTTCCCAAAAGCGCAGTGTTAGTGGAATCAGCCTAAATACCTGCTAGCACCTGCGTTTTGCCCCTCCGCCGGGCCCAGCCCAGCCCACCCAAGTGCAGTATCGATCGATCACTGTCACTTACAAAACACTAAATGCATATCTGCAGCGTTCGCAGAGTCAGGCCTGATCCCTGCGATCGCTAACAGTTTTTTTGGTAGCGTTTTGGTGAACTGGCAAGCACCAGCGGCCTAGTACACCCCGGTCGTAGTCAAACCAGCACTGCAGTAACACTTGGTGATGTGGCGAGTCCCATAAATGCAGTTCAAGCTGGTGAGGTGGCAAGCACAAGTAGTGTCCCGCTGCCACCAAGAAGAAGACAAACACAGGCCCGTCATGCCCATAGTGCCCTTCCTGCTGCATTCGCCAATCCTAATAATTGGGAACCCACCACTTCTGCGGCGCCCGTACTTCCCCCATTCACATCCCCAACCAAATGCAGTCGGCTGCATGAGAGGCATTTTCTTTATGTCCTCCCGTGTACCCCTACCCAGCGAACTCCCCCAAAAAAGATGTTGTGTCTGCAGCAAGTGCGGATATAGGCGTGACACCCACTATTATTGTCCCTTCTGTCCTGACAATCCTGGTCTTTGCATTGGTGAATGTTTTGAACGCTACCATTCACTAGTTGAGTATTAGCGTAGGGTACAGCACTGCACAGACTAGGCACACCTTTACAGAGTC
Organism: Lithobates clamitans; assembly: GCA_037952925.1. NCBI lineage: Eukaryota > Metazoa > Chordata > Amphibia > Anura > Ranidae > Lithobates > Lithobates clamitans. Next base: position 2,225,497 of record JBBGZY010000404.1, on the reverse strand, counting down.
TCCCAAGATGCCATCGCATTTTGAGAGACTCGAACCTGGAACCGGTTACAGTTATAAAAGTTAGTTACAAAAAAAAGTGTAAAAAAAAATATATATATATATATATATATATATATATATATATATATATATATATATATATATATATATATATATATAAAATAAAAAAAAATAGTTGTCGTACTATTGTTCTCTCTCTCTCTATTCTCTCTCTATTGTTCTGCTCTTTTTTATTGTATTCTATTCTGCAATGTTTTATTGTTATTATGTTTTATCATGTTTGCTTTTCAGGTATGCGATTGTTTATACTTTACCGTTTACTGTGTGTTATTGTTAACCATTTTTTTGTCTTCAGGTACGCCATTCAGGACTTTGAGTGGTTATACCAGAATGATGCCTGCAGGTTTAGGTATCATCTTGGTATCAGTCTTTTCAGCCAGCGGTCAGCTTTCATGTAAAAGCAATTCTAGCAGCTAATTAGCCTCTAGACTGCTTTTACAAGCAGTGGGAGGGAATGCCCCCCCACCACCGTCTTCTGTGTTTTTCTCTGGCTCTCCTGTCTCAACAGGGAACCTGAGAATGCAGCCGATGATTCAGCCAGCTGACCATAGAGCTGATCAGAGACCAGAGTGGCTCCAAACATCTCTATGGCCTAAGAAACTGGAAGCTACGAGCATTTCATGACTTAGATTTTGCCGGATGTAAACAGCGCCATTGGGAAATTGGGAAAGCATTTTATCACACCGATCTTGGTGTGGTCAGATGCTTTGAGGGCAGAGGAGAGATCTAGGGTCTAATAGACCCCAATTTTTTCAAAAAAGAGTACCTGTCACTACCTATTGCTATCATGGGGGATATTTACATTCCCTGAGATAACAATAAAAATGATTAAAAAAAAAATGAAAGGAACAGTTTAAAAATAAGATAAAAAAGCAAAAAAATAATAAAGAAAAAAAAAAAAAGCACCCCTGTCCCCCCCTGCTCTCGCGCAAAGGCGAACGCAAGCGTCGGTCTGGCGTCAAATGTAAACAGCAATTGCACCATGCATGTGAGGTGTCACCACAAACGTCAGATCGAGGGCAGTAATTTTAGCAGTAGACCTCCTCTGTAAATCTAAAGTGGTAACCTGTAAAGGCTTTTAAAGGCTTTTAAAAATGTATTTAGTTTGTCGCCACTACATTTTAAAGCATGTCATGTTTGGTATCCATGTACTCGGCCTAAGATCATCTTTTTTATTTCATCAAACATTTGAGCAATATAGTGTGTCTTAGTGCATTAAAATTTAAAAAAGTGTGTTTTTTCCCCAAAAAATGCGTTTGAAAAATCGCTGCGCAAATACTGTGTGAAAAAAAAATGAAACACCCACCATTTTAATCTGTAGGGCATTTGCTTTAAAAAAATATATAATGTTTGGGGGTTCAAAGTAATTTTCTTGCAAAAAAAATAATATTTTCATGTAAACAAAAAGTGTCAGAAAGGGCTTTGTCTTCAAGTGGTTAGAAGAGTGGGTGATGTGTGACATAAGCTTCTAAATGTTGTGCATAAAATGCCAGGACAGTTCAAAACCCCCCCAAATGACCCCATTTTGGAAAGTAGATACCCCAAGCTATTTGCTGAGAGCCATGTCGAGTCCATGGAATATTTTATATTGTGACACAAGTTGCGGGAAAGAGACCATTTTTTTTTTTTTTTTTTTGCACAAAGTTGTCACTAAATGATATATTGCTCAAACATGCCATGGCAATATGTGAAATTACACCCCAAAATACATTCTGTTGCTTCTCCTGAGTACAGGGATACCACATGTGTGAGACTTTTTGGGAGCCTAGCCGCGTACGGGACCCTGAAAACCAAGCACTGCCTTCAGGCTTTCTAAGGGCGTAAATTTTTGATTTCACTCTTCACTGCCTATCACAGTTTCAGAGGCCATGGAATGCCCAGGTGGCACAAAACCCCCCCAAATTACCCCATTTTGGAAAGTAGACACCCCAAGCTATTTGCTGAGAGGTATAGTGAGTATTTTGTAGACCTCACTTTTTGTCACAAAGTTTTAAAATTTGAAAAAAGAAAAAAAAAGTTTATTCTTGTCTTTCTTCATTTTCAAAAACAAATGAGAGCTGCAAAATACTCACCATGCCTCTCAGCAAATAGCTTGGGGTGTCTACTTTCCAAAATGGGGTCATTTGGGGGGGGGTTTGTGCCATCTGGGCATTCCATGGCCTCCGAAACTGTGATAGGCAGTGAAGAGTGAAATCAAAAATTTACACCCTTAGAAATCCTGAAGGCGGTGATTGGTTTTCGGGGCCCCGAACGCAGCTAGGCTCCCAAAAAGTCCCAAACATGTGGTATCCCCATACTCAGGAGAAGCAGCTAAATGTATTTTGGGGTGCAATTCCACATATGCCCATGGCCTGTGTGAGCAATATATCATTTAGTGACAACTTTGTGCAAAAAAAAAAAAATGTGTCACTTTCCCGCAACTTGTGTCAAAATATAAAATATTTAATGGATTCAACATGCCTCACAGCAAATATCTTGGGGTGTCTACTTTCCAAAATGGGGTCATTTGGGGTGGGTTTGTGCCATCTGGGCATTTTATGGCCTTCAAAACTGTGATAGGTAGTGAGGAGTGAAATCAAAAATTTATGCCCTTAGAAATCCTGAAGGCGGTGATTGGTTTTCGGGGCCCCGTACGCGGCTAGGCTCCCAAAAAGTCCCACACATGTGGTATCCCCATACTCAGGAGAAGCAGCTGAATGTATTTTGGCGTACAATTCCACATATGCCCATGGCCTGTGTGAGCAATATATCATTTAGTGACAACTTTTTATAATTTTTTTGTCATTATTCAATCACTTGGAACAAAAAAAATAATATTCAATGGGCTCAACATGCCTCTCAGCAATTTCCTTGGGGTGTCTACTTTCCAAAATGGGGTCATTTGGGGTTTTTTTGTACTGCCATGCCATTTTAGCACCTCAAGAAGTGACATAGGCAGTCATAAACTAAAAGCTGTGTAAATTCCAGAAAATGTACCCTAGCTTGTAGACGCTATAACTTTTGCGCAAACCAATAAATATACGCTTATTGACTTTTTTTTACCAAAGACATGTGACTGAATACATTTCGGCCTAAATGTCTGACTAAAATTGAGTTTATTGGATTTTTTTTATAACAAAAAGTAAAAAATATCATTTTTTTTCAAAATTTTCAGTCTTTTTCCGTTTATAGCGCAAAAAATAAAAAACGCAGAGGTGATCAAATACCATCAAAAGAAAGCTCTATTTGTGGGAAGAAAAGGACGCAAATTTCGTTTGGGTACAGCATTGCATGACCGCGCAATTAGCAGTTAAAGCGACGCAGTGCCAAATTGAAAAAGTCCTCTGGTCCTTAGGCAGCATAATGGTCCGGGGCTGAAGTGGTTAATAGCACTTAGTGCTCACTGATCTACTCCCAAGTCAGAACCCCCTTGAGGTTGGCCCCCTGCATATATATATATATATATATATATATATATATATATATATATATATATATATATATATATATATATATGCAGGGGGCATATATATTTTTTTTTTCAGCGGGAACGCGGGGGAACGCAATTCCGGCACCTACAGCACTGAATGTATGTACTGGCAAGAGGGTGCTGAAGGAAAGGCCAATATCTAACTTGGTTTGGGAGGATTAATGCCATAAAAATGAGTATACATCCTAGATTAATTTATATGTTGTACACAATACCAATTAAGGTACCGGGGTCCTTTTTCAGACAAGTGCGTAGGATGTTTGTGGCGTTTGTATGGAACGATAAAAGACCCAGATTAGCCCACGACCTTCTGAGAAGAAATAGGGTCGAGGGGGGATTGGGAATACCGGATATAGCCTTATATTACAAGGCTATGAGTCTAGTCCGGATTTTGAACTGGCACCATGATACTCATAAAAAACTTTGGGTTCAAGTAGAAAATGCAATGGCAGGGAGGAATTTAGCAGGAGCACCTTGGATTCAGAGCCCATCAAGAGGGTTGTCTCAATGGGTGTCACCATTAACCCAGAACACATTGGAAGTTTGGGACAAGTTGAATAAGAATGGGGATTACGCCCCCTGGATATCACCTCTGGCTCCTCTGGAGGGATTCACCTGGTTCCCCCCGGGGGAGGAGATGGGGTATCTGGGGGCCTGGGGTGGAGGTGGAGATTCCACCTGTGGCAGGTTTGCTCCGGAGGGAGTTTTGTTATCTCTGACAGAGATGGTGTCTAGATATGGGACAGTGCATATGGCAGAGTGGAAATACAATCAATTAGTGAGTTTTTTTAATAAAAGCAAATCATCAATAAGACCTATGAACTCTCTCACCATATTTGAGAAACAATGTGTGCAGAGATCTAGTCCCAGGAACGTGCTGTCGCAAATGTATAAAGGGATACTTAAGGGACAGGAAGGTACAACTCCATACTATATAAGGGAATGGGAGAAGGAATTGGGACAGGTACTGACTAACAATCAAATTAAAAGGATGATTACACTAACACATTCCTCATCCATCAGCTCAAAGGTACAAGAGATGGCGTACAAGTTCCTGTCAAGATGGTATAGGACCCCAGTCAAATTGGCACAAATGTTTCCAACCATAAGTGATAGATGCTGGAGGGGATGTGGGCAGAAAGGCACATTTCTCCATCTGTGGTGGACATGCCCAGTAATTAAAAGATTCTGGGAGTCGGTGTCTCCATGGATCAAGAAATTGACGGTGGGACACCTAGAATTTCAACCACTACATTATTTGTTCCATGGGATGCCGGGCTCTAATAGAAAGTATCGGGAGGGCATAACACCCCACCTATTAAACGCAGCGAAAAAAATAATACCGAAATTTTGGAAACAGATACAGGGTCCCTCAATATTAGATTGGAGAAAGGAAGTGAGCTTAATAATGGAAGCGGAAAGATGGGTTCATATGGTAAAGGGCCAACAAAGGAAATTTGAAAAGAAATGGGCAGGCTGGAAGGAATGTTTAGTTGAGATGGAAAAAGAAGACGGAGATGATTAAAATGAGAAGGAGGTGGAGGTACAGCCCTTGTAAATATGTAAAATAAAAGATACTGACCTATGGAAGGAAGAAAAGAGGAAAAAAAAAGAAGAGGAAAGAAAGATGAAAGGAATATTGGAATTAGTTCGCTGGCCCAATATATAGGGGAGGGTCTAGAGGGGGTGGGGTTGTGGTTTTCCTGTGTTTTTCCTTTCCCCCCTTTCCCTTTTTTTTTTTTTTTATTTAATTTTTTTTTTTTTTTTTAGGGGTCTTTTACACAAATTAAATAATTGATAAACGTGTTTTTTTTTTTTGTTTTTTTTTACGACGGGTAAAGGGTAACAACACTTATAGTTTGGCCATGGAGGGCCTCCTCTCAAATGTAAAAATAATGATAAACACGGGGTTTGGGATGGGGGTTTGTTTTTTTTTTTGTTGTGTGTGTTTTTTTTTTTTTTTCTCTCTCGAGATAACACGATGGGTAAGGGTAATAACACTTATAGTTCGGCCAATGAGGGCCTTTTACACAAATTAAATAATTGAGAAACGTGTTTTTTTTATTTTTTTTATTTTTTTTTTTTTAATACGACGGGTAAAGGGTATCAACACTTATAGTTTGGTCATGGAGGGTCTCCTCCCAAATTAAATATAATGATAAACACGGTGTTTGGGGTGGGTTTTTTTTTTGGTATCTGGTGTTTTGATGGGTAAAGGGTAATAACACTTACTAGAATAGTTTGGCCAATGAGGGCCTCGTACACAAATACAAATTGATAAACACGCACACCTTTTATTCACTTATGTACACTTATGCACTTTTATGTCCCCCCCCTTTTTTTTTTTTTTTTTTCCCCTCTCTCTTTCTCACGAAGGGTAAGAGGTCTTCTTGCACAAAGAGAGGAGGGGGAAGGAGTAACTACAGGATTACCAAGTGGTTTGGAAAGGGGGGGAGGGATAAGACTTAAGCGAATGTGGTAGTAGAAGATGTAATGTAATAAGGGTCTGGGGTGGGTGAGGAGGGGTTTTTCTTTTTTTGTTTGTAACAATGTATGAAGATTGTTGTATTGTAAAATGGAAATAATAAAAATTCTGATTATTAAAAAAAAAAAGAGGGTGCTGAAGGGTCTATTGATGCTGGCTGCTGGGCTATCTATTGTCGCTGGTGGGGATCTGTTTTTTTGTGGGGTCTATTGTTGCTGGGTAAGTCTACTGTTGCTGGTGGGGGGGGTCTTATTTCGCGGACGGGGTCAATTGGTGCTGGGTGGGATCTACTGTTGAGGGAGAGGTCTATTGTTGCTGGCTGCTGGAGGGTCTATTTTTGCTGGGTGGTACTTTATTGTAGGGGGTCCATTGTTGCTGGGGGAAAGTCTTTTGTTGTGTGGGGGATCTATTGTTTGTGGGGTGGAGTCTATTGTTGCTGGCGTGGAGTCTATTGTTGCTAGGGTGGAGTCTATTGTTGCTCATTGCAAGGGATCTAATTTACTATCTTGTTTTCATTAACAAATTTCATAGAAATTACTGAGTAGCACAAAATACTTGGTTCTGTATTCTCTGAAAGTTGCTGTACTGGGAGTTGGGTAGGGGGGTGGAATCAAGGGATGGTGCTCAGAGACAGGTAGGGGGGCAGAGACGAAGGGTGACTCGGAAGGGGGGAGTTCCTGCACCTATTCCCTGAGAAAAAAAGCCCTGTATATACCCCAGAATAAAGAATATGACACATCTGCAGAGGAAATAGCCATACACAACCCCACCTCTGCAGCATCAGCCAGGATTTTTTAAAGTCACAATGCCTCAGCATAAATAGCATATGCAAACATAATAAAACAGTAACATACAGTAGGCACCTACCTACAAGCGGTCCTCCAAGATTTTGTGCCTTTAGTATCCTGCAACCCTAAACACTCCTCCCTGAATTTGTTCAAGATCTGCAATAAATCTTCAAAAGGCACCCCTAGACTGAGAATTAGTTTCTTGGTGTGCTACTGGAACTGAAAATTGGTGGGCAGCCAATGAACAGGTAAGGGGGACCCAATATATTTCCAGCAGCCCCTGTTCTGTTCCCCTCAAAGCGCTGATGGTCAGTAGTAATAGGGTTCTCTCTCTACCAAAGCATTGGTACTTAGTAGCAATAATATTAACCACCCCTTCCCAAAAGCATTGCTGATCAGTGGCAGTAAAAAAAATATTGGTGCTAAGTATAACTTACCTTACAAAGTTCAACATCCTGCCCTGCTGTCACACTCTTCCTATCCTCAACCAGAACTTTGCAGACACTGTCAGGCAGGATATCACTCTGCCTGACAGTGATGGCATAGATCCAGAGCTAAAATTATACCTACTAATCAGCACCCAGGGCTCAGTTGTGTTTGGGTTTCATTTAAATAGCTGGTATTGTGTATTATAGATCCAGAGCTGGTTGCTGTCAGGCTAGAACTATTGTAGGAAGCTCCAAACCATATGTGAGTTAAAAGCTACCTCTGCCATATGCAACTGCACTAGCTGACCCAAGCAATGGGAAATATGTTCCTGTAGCTCTTACTGTGGGTCTCCCATCTGACCCGATGGGGCCTGGGCCCAGCACTGGCTTTAACCCCTTATGAATGACTCTGCCTAGATGCATGTCTGTCATGATGACCTTGAGGCTGGGTTCACACTATTGCTAATTGGATGTGGGTTTCCCTGCATCCAATTCACATAGCAGGAAATTGTGACCAGGTCACTATGGAGCCGGTTCACACATCTCCGCAGCGGCTCTGGTGCGAATTGCACAGGGGTCCTGTGCGTCTTTTGGTCCATTTCAGGTCCGAATTCCGCCAAAAATTCAGGCTGAAATCGGACCTGAACCAGTGAATAGAGACGCACCCGACCCCTTGCTGTGAGCTGCTCTGTGCTCTAGTGTGAACCCAGCCTGAGTTTGTAACAAGGAATTAGTATGAAGATAACTTCTGACATTTTTTAACACTTTCCTGATTTACAAGCTTGTTTCAGGTAAGTTACACAGGAAGTATTGAAGCTACTGGATCTGTGTAACAGCCAGGTAGCTAGCATTTCCAGGAGAAGGTCAGCAACGGCATACCAATATGTCTCTAATATAATCATTTTATTCCCAATATGTGTGCTCACATGATAAAATGTAGTAACCATCAAACTGAATATGGCTCCCAATGGATGTAATGTGAATTGATTTTCCATGATTAAGGAGCATTAAGACTAGAATTATGCTTCTGAAAAAATATTGAAATGTTCTGCATTCTAAAATATGTTTTCTTTTCTTTTTTTTTTTAAACAGTATCTGTTGGTGATCAGTGGAAGCTAGTTTCAGTTATCTATCTATCTATCTATCTATCTATCTATCTATCTATCTATCTATCTATCTATCTATCTATCTATCTATCTATCTATCTATCTATCTATCTATCTATCTATCTATCTATCTATCTATCTATCTATCTATCTATCTATCTATCTATCTATCTATCTATCTATCTATCTTTATATATTATATAATATATTATATAAACTATTATCATAACAGGGGAGTCATAGATTAGTAGTTAAACATACAAAGAGAGATAACCTAGTATTCTAAAAAAACATTGCCTCTTTTGCAATAGAAGTCTTGGCACTTCTTCAATAAACTTTTCCACTCAAAGGCTGTGTCTGTTCTATCCAATCAAACGCTTTCCAGAAAAATAACAACCAGCAACAAGGATTTCTGTTACTAAAGTACACCATAGTCACTACCAAAAAAGTCAGTAAGCAGCAAATTACATAGGAAAACTACAAGTTTAAACTTGCAATAATCAAAACTGCATTAGAAATCTTAGTGACCTTGTTTTCTGGTGACATAATATCTTTACAAATATTTTTTTCCAGTTTCAATATGAAAATGAGCATTTATAAAGGCATATGTAAAATCAAAATTATTATTGTTATTTTTTTATTTTTTTACTTTTGGATAGGTTAAGGAATGGCTATGACCCCAGGTTGGAGATTTTATTGTCTGTGTCCCGTTGTACAGATTTATCTTCACTTCCTGCACCAGAGGCACGGCAGAGAGTATGTTTAGAGTAAGTCATCAGTAAGGTGAAAGCCATATTTTGTGGAAGAACAGGGCCCTCTTTGTCACTTCAATAAGTACTTCTCACAGAGAAGCAGGAATTTAGAGCTAAGTTTTATTGACTGAGGATGCCCAATTATTTAGGACAGGCAGATTGCACATCTATTCGGCATGAGACTGGGAAGTGCAATCTTAACACAGGAAAACTTCCATTCTGTCACAACCCAAGTCTGTGATGTGCCTGTCATGGCAGGTGCCATTAAACTCATAAGGATGCACCATGACAGGCACATCCTATGATGGTCTGCTCTAGTACTTTTTAGTATTTTTGATTAAAAGCCTTTTTTTTCACTCATTTTATTTTTTTGCTTTTTGTTTATTTCTTTTTTTTAATCTTCCTTCTTCCCGTCACAGGCGCAAAGAGCGATAAAAACACCCATGCATCCATTCCTGATCCAGCAACAAATCCATGCATCCAAAACTAAACAGCCTTCTACTAAACATTAAGCAATTTAGATATATTTCTATTTATTTTTTTGGCATGTCATAGAGCTTGTGTCAAACCTCATTTCTTAACTTGGTGTTTTATTGTGTTAAAATAATAAATGTTGGTTTTAACAAAAGTATTTTTTTTCACTTTTTCCCTTTGTTTTTTTTCTTTGTAAGAGTAGCATTCATGCAAAATTTTACTATTGATCAATAGTTTCATTACTTAGAAGAGAAGTATGGAGCTTAAAAGAAACAAAAACATGTATACTCATTGGTCCGATGCTGCATTTGTGCCTGCCACATCTGCACTGAGAACTGGACGATCAAACTGTCAGGGCTGGGCTCAGCCCTTCTTTCTCTGAGCTGGCTGCTTAGCTGTCAGCTAATTGCCAGCTCCTATCTCTCCACAGTTACTAAGCTGTTGATAATATCCTGCTCGTCAGAGCTGCCTACTTAAGCCAGTAGGCAAAGGCCATGAATTCAGAAGATGACAGTAGGCGAAGGCCATGAATTCAGAAGATGCAGTCAATCCACTTGTTGTTAATATTTTTTCCAGAATGGATGAACTGGATCACCACATGGATCAGTTTGCCATGGCGTTACAAATGCTCCCGAGTCGCACGGCTCACCTGGAATCTCCCACTGTGGCCGCCCCGGTACAGCCTATGTTGCAGGCTGGCCCTGCTGCTGCTCCAGTCTCTGTGCAGGCACCCGCCTAGAGTATTACCTCTATAAGAGGTATGTCTGGTTCCGCTCCACTTCCCCAGCGATTTGGAGGTGATCCAGTCCAATGCAGAGGGTTTCTCAACCAGGTTGAGATATACTTTGAGATGCTGCCCCAGGCGTTTCCCACGGACAGAAGCAAAGTAGGTTTCGTGATATCTTTGCTTTCTGAGAGAGCCTTGGCCTGGGCAAACCCTCTATGGGAGACGCAAAAACCTGTTGTCTTGAGCTACCCTGAGTTTGCGGCTTCGTTTAAAAGGGTATTTGATGTTCTCACACGCTCCACTTCTGCTGCCAAGTGTCTCATGTCCATCGAACAGTGTACGAGAACTGTTGCTGACTACGCCATTGAATTCCGTACTCTGGCAGCAGAGGTTGCGTGGAACAATGAGGCCCTCGTGGCTGCTTTTTCTCATGTTCTCTCGGATACCATCAAAGATGAGATAGCAGCCCGAGATATACACACTGAGCTGGAGAAGTTGATCACATTTGCCATCCTCACTCTCTTTTAAGGAGCACTTGCGGAAGCATCCTGTATGTTTGCCTCCAAGCTTTGCAGTCCCACCCGTGCCTTCCTCACCTCCCATGCCTCCTGGTATTGAGTCGGTCAGTGAAGGTGAACCCATGCACTTGGGCTTCCCGCGTCTCTCTGCGGATGAGAGAACCTTTAAGAGGGAGAGATTGTGCTTTTATTGTGGCCAGGCAGGTCACTTTTTGAAGTCTTGTCCTACCCATCCAGGGAATGCCCGAACCTTGAGGTCCTGTTACAGACAGAGCTTAGGTGGCTTTGTTTTGTCCCCAGAAGGATAAGCCCCTGGTTCCAGTTAACCCTTTCTTGGGCTGAGTCGTCCATCAAGATACAGGCTCTAATCGACTCTGGGGCTGCAGGCCTGTTCATTGACACTGCCTTTGTATCAAAGCACTCGATTATGCTGCAGCTGACACTCCACTTGCCATTGAGGCTCTTGACGGGAGACCTCTAGCCTGCCCATGTGACTCAACAGAAGGTTCAGTTGTTCATGGCTATAGGGGCTCTTCACCATTTCACAATCCAATTCCAAGTTATTTCCTCACCTAGGTTTACGCTGGTCATTGGTTATCCTTGGTTACAGAGGCACAACCCCTCTTTTGATTAGCTCCATGCTGAGGTTCTCTCCTGTTCACCACAATGCAGTGAGACATGCTTCCAGAAGGTAGCCAAGGTCCTGTGCACCTCTTCACTCTCCTCCATGCCGGGGGAGTACCGCAATTTTAGCGATGTCTTTGACAAGGGTCAAGCTACTAGTTTGCCTCCACACTGCCGTATGATTGCGCAATTGACCTTTAACCTGGTGCCATGCCACCTCGTGGCTGGGTTTACTCTTTGTCGGTCTTGGAGGATAAGGCCATGGAGGAGTATGTTGCAGATGCACTTTCTCAAGGTTTCACCGGCAAATCCTCGTCTCCTGCTGGTGCTGGTTTCTTCTTTGTGAAGAAGAAGAGTGGTGAACTGAGACTTTTATTGATTATAGGGGTCTCAATCATTTCACAATTAAGAATGGCTATCCGATTCCGTTGATTATGGAAATTATTTGACCGCCTCAAGGTAGCAATGGTTTTCACGAAGCTTGATTTGAGAGAGGCATACAATCTCGTGGGGATTAAGGAGGCGACGAGTGGAAAACTGCGTTTAATACCAGAACAGGCCATGATGAGTACCTTGTAATGCCTTTGTAACGCCCTGGCAGTAATCCAGGAATTTATTAACGATGTCCTCTGAGATTTGTTGCAGTTATGTGTGGTGGTTTATCTCAATGATATCCTCATATTTTCCAAGTCCCTGGAGAGCCACCACACAGATGTCTGTCGTGTGCTTCAGAAACGAAGAGAGAACAATCTCTATTGTAAACTGGAGAAGTCCAATGGCTGCGCTGCTATCAATCTATCCAATCAACAGCCGAGAACCCCAGGCAGAGAGAGGGCGCTTTCGTGGAACATGTTCGAGGGTTCAGGTAAGTAAAACGGGGGGGGGCTGGGGGCTGGTCACTGACATAGGATGCATTAAGGTGAAACAACACTTACCTTTACAACCCCTTTAAAGCCTTTGAGAGTCTCAAGACTGCCTTTGTTTCTTCTCCTGTGTTGGCACATCCTGATCCAACATTACCTTTTATCCTTGAGGTTGATGCTTCTAAAACTGGTGTTGGTGCCCTTCTGTCTCAACGTCCTACCTCTAAGAGCACTATGCATCCTTGTGGCTACTTTTCCAAGAAATTGTCACCTGCGGAGTGCTATTACGAGGTTGGTGACAGAGAGCTGTTGGCGATCATTTTAGCCCTGAAAGAATGGAGACATCTCCTCGAAAGTACCACTGTGCCGGTTCTCATTCTTACTGACCATAAGAATCTCACATTCTTGTCTGAGACTCTTTTCTTGTCAAGTTTCAATTATATTGTCTCATTCTTACCCGGTACTAAGAATGTAAGGGCTGATGCCTTGTCACGACAATTTTCCTCCACTTACAAGTAGGAGTCGGTTACGTTTCCTGTGATTCCTCCCGATCGTATTCTGGCTACAGTTCGCACCAGTCTCACTTCTCCTTTGGGTGACAAAATTCTTGCTGCTCAGGTCCATGCTCCTCCTGAGAAACCTTGTGACCGCTTCTTTGTCCCAGAGAGTCTCCATATTGCTGTGCTCCAGACTTAACATTCTCCCAAGATTGCTGGCCACCCTGGGAAGAATCAACGCTTTTGGGACATTTCCCAACAATTCTGGTGGCCTAGTCTACTTGCTGATGTAACTGTCTTCGTAGCTGCCTGTTCTGTGTGTGCTCAGAGTAAGACTCTATGACACCTTCCAGTGGGCCTCCTACAACCCATACCCAATGGAGAGAGGCCCTGGACCCACCTGTCTATGGATTTCATTGTGGAGTTACCCAACTCCCAGGGCAACACAGTTGTCCTTATGTTGATTGACCGGTTCTCAAAGATGTGTCATTGTATTCCACTTAAGAAGTTGCCCACTTCGAAGGAACTGGCTTCCATTTTTTCTCGGGAGATCTTTCGCTTACATGGGCTACCCAAGGTAATTGTCTCAGACAGGGGTAGTCAGTTTATGTCCCGGTTCTGGCGAGCCTTTTGTGCACAGTTGGGAATTCAGCTTGCTTTCTCCTCTGCGTATCATCAGCAGTCTAACGGGACACAGAACGAGCCAATCAGTGCTTGAAGCAATTCTTACCTTGCTATATTTCTGACCATCAAAACAACTGGTCAGACCTATTACTGTGGGCAGAGTTTGCTCACAACAGGGCCTTGAATTCTGCTTCCGATTGTCCCCGTTTATGGAGAATTATGGTTTCCAACCTTCCATGTTGCCTGACTCGTTTGTTCGGCAGAGTATTCCTGCATTAGAGGAGCATCTCTGTGATCTTCGTTTAACTTGGGCACAAGTCCAGGAGGCTTTGCGACATACTAATTAAAAGTACAGACTCCATGCTGACCACAGACGCCTGCCTTCCTACCAGGTTGGGGACAGTGTCTGGCTGTCATCTCGCAACCTCCAACCTCGTGTTCCCTCATTGAAGTTTGCACCTCAGTTTATTGGGCCTTTCTGTATTCTTCACAGGATTAACCCAGTGGCTTACGCATTAGACCTTCCTTCTGATATGCATATTTCGAATGTATTTCATGTCTCCTTATTAAAACCTTTGGTCTGCAACTGCTTTACCACCTCGGTGCCTCTTTCTCACCCTGTATAGGTTGAGAACCATGAGGAGTATTAAGTACAGGCCATTGTTGACTCCCATAGGTTCTGTGAGCGCATACAGTACTTGGTGCATTGGAAAGGGTACGGTCCGGAGGAACGTTCTTGGGTCTTATCCTCAGACATATATGCCCCTGTCCACCTCTGTGATTTCCATAGATGTTTCCTCCTCAAGCCTGGTGGTCCTCCGAGGGGGGGGGTCATTGAGGATGGGGTACTGTCAGGGCTGGGCTCAGCCCTTCCTTCTCTGAGCTGGCTGCTCAGCTGTCGGCTAATTGCCAGCTTCTACCTCTCCACAGTTACTTACCTGTTGATGATATCCTGCTCGTCAGTCCTGCCTACTTAAGCCATCGAGTCCAGAGGAGCTCTGCCTTCGCCTTGTATAACATCACAGAAACTCCTCTCTGCGATCCTGTTCAAGACTTGCTTTGCTGACATCCCTTCTGGCTCCAGATCCTGCTTGCTGTTCCACTACATTGATCCCTGACTTCTGGCTTGGCTGACTATCCGTTCCGGTTACTGAACTTTGGCAATGTTTTCACTACGTTTGTTCATTTTACTTTTATTATTAAACAAGTATCATTTAACTGTACTTCTGTCTCAGCCTGATTTCATGGTTTCTGACACAAACACCACTGATCGCTCAGTTCTCCCCCTCTGCTCTGAACAGAGAGCCGTGACTGTCTGTCAGTGGCTCTCTGCTCTGCCCCTCCAGCGCTCACTGGAGTGCTGGGCTGTGAACGGGACTGGAGTGCTGGGCTGGGAACGGGGTGGGAGGTGCTGGCTCAGACTCTCTGCAGATCGCAGCAGTGCAGAAAATGAAGTTTTAACATATTGCTATTGATCAGTAGGGCTGACCATACACAGCTAGATTGCCAAGGCTCAAGGAGAGAAAATCAATCAATTCCCCCGAACAGCATGGATGGAGAAATCCCCACTACCAGTTATTGTATTTAAACAGCCACAACACGCATCTGATAGGAGGCAAGCATTGTTCGGCCAATAATTTTTCACCCATCTCAGTCATTAGTCATGGACATCAGTGCTTAGGTGTGAATTCCTCTGCTGTAGCAATAGTAGTCAAATTCAATTAGCGGTTAGCCTCAGGTATGGAGCCCTCCTCAGACTGAGGACATCTCTACAGTGAATAATAATAATAAAAAAACAAAAAAGAGGGCGCAAAACCTTATGCATTACCTTTAAAAGAGTTTATTAAAATGTATGAATGCCAAAAATATACTCATAAAAGCCATAAAGACGAAAGGCCTTTAAGAGATACACAGACCCCAGAACTGGCAATAGAAACAGGATACAAGTGCTCTGTGTGCCCTGAACCTCACCCAATAGCAGGCAAACGTGCTGACACATTTCAAGAGCAAAACTCTCTTCCTCAGTGCTTCTTTATTATTAGGCTTTTCATGGCCTGACTTCCTTTATCCAATGTTGTCAAAATTGTAATACCATGTACTGCTAACTCAAGTAACAAGTTATTTGTAGGTGCAAAGTGAACTTCAGGGACCTTTGTGGTGAGACTTACGATATACCTGCATTAAAGAAAAATTCTGCACACTAAAAATTATTCTGAGATATTCTGTATATATTCACCATAAGTTATAAGAGCATGCCTTCTCTCAAGCAGTGGGTGCAAGTGGAACAGGCATCATTGGGAGTGCCACTGGACTCCCTGCCCTGGTGCCATACGGACCTACCTACCACGGTACTCGCCCATTCCACTGTGTGAGAAACATGGCAAGTCTGTTCCAAAGTGTTTATAACTTTCTCCTTATCTCCGGCACGTTCGCTACTCACTCCTATAGTTGGGAACCCCACCTTTAACCCTGGCCTGCATGACCCGAGATTTCAAGCCATAAAAACCAGTGGCCTTTTTGTTGCCTGACATTTTATCTCGACAGGATGTTGGGTTCCAAGACAGCACATTATGGTTGATCCAAGCTTCTCAAGACTATCTTTCTGGTAGAAGTTTCAGTTGGCGCACTTCCTCAGCTCTTTTTCCCCCTCTGAAGCTATTAAGTGCCGTCTAACCACTTTTAAACGTCTGTATACGCATAACTCCCCACTACACCACGCTATGTCTCAGACTTACCGTCTGCTTGTGTCCCCACCCCAACACATCGACTACCAAACATTTCCAAATGGGGACAAAAGTTAGGACAAACTGAGGTTCACGAATAAACAGGTGTAGAGAATTCTCCTGTTCACTTTTACAGTATATCCTCTATCAGTTTCACATACCAAGAATCAGGTTTCAAACTGTTAACATACTGGTATTTCACACTCGTTAGTATCCATATGATGTTTCCCCAATGCTCCAACATCTGCTGGTGATGTGGAAAAGAGACTGGCTCTCGTTTTCACACCTTTTGGTCCTTCAGGCACTCCATTCTACCATTATTGCTCACTGCTGCAAAAAGCTGCATCCCGCTTTTCCGGAAGCAGACACAGGCCCCATCAATATCTGACTGGTTGAGTAAGGTTACTGAAATTAATGAGCTGGGGGACTTGGTGGCCACAGAGAGGGGTCTTCGAGAAAAATGTCTCAAAAGATGGTTCTACTGGCACAAATATATGTGGCCTTGCTGGGCTAAACAGCCTTCCTGGAGGCCACCCTATTGGTTTTGCCGGTCAGAGGGGATGGAGGAATGAATGGAAACTCTATCCCTTTCTGCCCCCATCCCTCATCACTTTCTTTTCCCCTTCTCCACTTCCCCCCTCCCCTCTCCTCTTCCTCTTTCCCCCTATCCTACCCCACCCCCCCACCATTTTTTTCTTTGTATTTCTTTTCCTCTCTCTCTCACTTCTCCCCTCTCTCTCCCCCCTTCTCTGCCTTCTTTATTCTCTTCCTGCTATTGAGTTTAAAAATGTAACACGGAGTACTCTCATATACATGCACCATCTCTTTCTGTCTGGACCTGGTTACTCTGTTAGACCTGGTGCGGCATTAAAAAGTGCCTAATGGTATTCGGTCCTCTCTCGCTTAAGCCCTAGAATGAACATGTCATTATTCCTGATGTTTATGTTTTATAATCTATGTACTGTTGCCGTGTGCATATACAAATAAAGCATTGGAAAAAAAATAAGAGCATGCCTTCAACATTACTGATAACACCTTTAACATGCTACCTCAGCACCCCAAATAGACTAAGCAAATACCAGTTTTCTAAAAGTCAATGTATATCTTGTTTTATAAATGCCTCTCCTAGCTCAATCCCACACAACAGTGCTTGAGTCACAAATGATATAAGTGCTATATATGGGGATATGGGAGCAGGAATGCTTACTCTGCCTATACTTCAGATGTCATGGAGCATTGATTAGTTAGTACTTACAATACTAAGGCCATCAATTCATATTTCAACCATGACACTAGCTGCATGGGAAATCGAAGAATTGCCACATTCCATAGAAGTCAAACTATAAAGTTTAATGAATATAGATGGCTTCCAACACAGTCCCTGTTCTAAACCATGCCACCCTGATGGGGCTTATTCATAGATTGTATTCATAGAAGACAAATTATGGTGAAACATATTAGATGGGTGTGGCTTAGGGCAGAAACTGGGTTGCAAGGCAGCTGTATATTAAACTTCACAGTTTGACATCTATGAAATGCAGCTTTGATTCTTCAATTTTGCAAGTTGGCTGAGCTGGATGGGCTCTTACAGACCAGCATCCAAGCAGTGGAATACATGGGAGGCTACCACAAAACCTAAAGTGGTGCAGTACTTCTTCTTTGAACCACTACCTGCATGCAGGTTGCATGTTATCCCTGCGCTTGCATGGCTTTACTCGGGTTACTCTGGTTATCTCCCATACTCATAAGACATGCTGGTAAGTAAGTGGTGAATGTAGCACTTCATAAATTATCAGTGCTGTATAAAATACCTATGAAAAAATAAATCTTCTCTTCACTCTTTCTGTTTTCTGTGTAGA